>OX377620.1:101393737-101734737 GCA_947397865.1 Polietes domitor
TCTTGAACACAAATGCGAATGTGAATGCTGATGATGAGTGTATTTAAATATATTCTTTTTGTTTATATTCCAAATCGGAGCACAGCAGCACACAACTCAACAACGAGCAGCAGATAACCCTGACCTCTGCTTCTCCTTCGCCACCGTTCGCTGTTTGTTCTCCTCTCATGCAGTCATTCATTGGCATCTCCATCCATGACATGCAAGTGATAAAATAAATAATATTTATTGTACGAGTATTTTATATTTTGTGTGTTTCGTTTTGTTTTCCCAGATTAATGTATAATTGATTTTTTTGTTATTGTTGCTATAAATACAAAAAATGGGAGGAGATGTGGTGCTGCTGGTGGTCACAAGACGAATTGTGCCCTATACATTTTTCTTTATGCGGGTCTTGCTGCCTAACATATGAAGATTTGCTAGGACATAGTGGAAGAATTTAATTGAGTGTGAAATTTCCACACACACACACGACAGAAGATTAATTTTTTTTCACAATTTGGGAGTTTCTGACACAAATGCACATTAAAAAGTATGTCTCTGTGGCCGCTTGCAAAAAGTTGGGTACTCATCCAACTTATACACTGAAAGAAAATCGTACTTAGCCGGAACGAAATTGTACGTTGGTCATTGAAAGTCAACCAACGTCGGGGTTCGTTGTTGCAACGAAAAAGTTTCGTTGATTCAACGAATCATGATTTAGTGAAAATTATAGTTCCGCAACGAATATTTTCTATGCTGCAACAACTATTTCATTGCTGGTGCATTACTGCTCTGTTGAACTCTGAACTCTGTTTCATAGCCACAACAACGCGGTCTCCTTGCTGCAACAATGTGGTTTCGAAAATTTTCGTTTTATTAAATGAAACATTTTCGATGCAGCAACTAAACTTTATCGTAGCGAACGATGCCAACGAACGCCGACGTTAGTTGATTTTCAAAACACAAAATTTGTCCCGGCCTCGAACGTTTTTCTTTCAGTATAGAGAATTTAGTTCCGTGATAACCACCGGCAGTGGACTTCGAAGTGATTATTCGCATTAGCAACTCTACTTAAGGTAGAACTCCAACAATGTGAATGAGAATTACAACATACCTATCGAATACATCCCAAAACCACGCACACTAGAAAATCACATAATTTGTGTGTCTCCGATTGTTGCACCAACGAATAAATTGTTGGTGCAACGATATCAGTTTCGTTGCTGCAACGAATGAGTTGTTTATGCAAGGTGCACATTTCGCGAAATTAAAATACTGTGTAAACTCCATTAATTTTAATCAATTTTGACAAATTAATATAATATGTATAAAAACAATGATAATAACACTGTGCAACATTTTTGAAGTCATTTCAAAATAACCATATACGGAAACCGCTACATGATAAAAGACCAAAAAAAAAAGACCCGTGTTTTTTTGTTTCCCCCAAAGTCATGCACTTTTTTTTTATGGGCCACCAGAGATTTGAGGCCTCGGTGTAATTTTTGGAAAAAAGTGATCATATTCTCAGGCTCATATCTTGCAAACCGTTCGGAATTTTGATTTACTCTCTGAGGCAAAGTTCTAGCTCTTGTCATAAAGAACAAAAATTGTGAACATATAAAATCAAAAAAACTTCATCTTCAAGGTCAAAATCGCAAAAAATTTAAAAAAATTCGATTTTTTTAACCTTTTTTCCCCTGTTCAGGTCCATAGGTAGCAAACCGCTGAAAATTCAGGGAAACAATCATTTTGACCTTGAAGATGAAGTTTTTTTGATTTTATATGTTCACAATTTTTGTTCTTTATGACAAGAGCTAGACTTTGCCTCAGAGAGTAAATCAAAATTCCGAACGGTTTGCAAGATATGAGCCTGAGAATATGATCACTTTTTTCCAAAAATTACACCGAGGCCTCAAATCTCTGGGGGCCCATAAAAAAAAAGTGCATGACTTTGGGGGAAACAAAAAAACACGGGTCTTTTTTTTTTTGGTCTTTTATCATGTAGCGGTGTCCGTATATGGTTATTTTGAAATGACTTCAAAAATGTTGCACAGTGAAATTTTTGGGAAATTTTTCAATTTTGCGGCTACCTAAGCGCTACCTAAACGGTGTTAAGAATAATTCCTAGGAAGTTCATATGTTCTAGAAAGTTGTTTATTGAGATCTTAGGTACATTTTTGTAGTTGATTGTTTCCCTGAATTTTCAGCGGTTTGCTACCTATGGACCTGAACAGGGGAAAAAAGGTTAAAAAAAATCGAATTTTTTTAAGTTTTTTGCGATTTTGACCTTGAAGATGAAGTTTTTTTGATTTTATATGTTCACAATTTTTGTTCTTTATGACAAGAGCTAAAACTTTGCCTCAGAGAGTAAATCAAAATTCCGAACGGTTTGCAAGATATGAGGCTGAGAATATGATCACTTTTTTCCAAAAATTACACCGAGGCCTCAAATCTCTGGGGGCCCATAAAAAAAAAGTGCATGACTTTGGGGGAAACAAAAAAACACGGGTCTTTTTTTTTTTGGTCTTTTATCATGTAGCGGTGTCCGTATATGGTTATTTTTTTTCGTGTTGCACTGTGTAATCGTAAGGTTATAGATTTATTGCATTAATTAATATTTTCCCACGTTAAAAATAAAGGAGAGTATATTCGTTGCATCAACGAATATGGAATTGTTGCAGGAACGAAACTACGAAAAGTGCGAAAAACAGGTTTCATACCATAAACGGTGAAATCGTTGCAACAACGTCACGGTTTGTTGTGGGAACGTAATATTTCGTTGGTGCAACGAAATGACGATAACGAATCTGATTCGTTGATACAACGAATGATTTTTCTTTCAGTGTAGCACAGATAGTCTGGGGCTTTACCTTTCTAAACATGGATGAAGAATAACAACATGTTTCATAATTTTGGATTTTTCACTTTTTAGGCTATGAAAAAAATTGACGCAGGAACATTACCCACTAACTTACATACCCACTAGGGATTCAAAAATTTGCATCTTTTTTATTTTTCCGTTTAAAAGATACGGACATTTTCGGATTTACTATATAATTTTTAGATTAACTACTATATTTGAAGTAACTTCTATTCCATATTCCATTGATAAATGTAGAAGTTATGGCTCTTCTTGTAAAAGTACATATCGTATACTTATAGACGCATTTTTAATGCATGTTTGAAATTTTAGTACTTTCCTAAAATAAGCGTAATTCAAATATCAATAAATAAACAAACAAATCGTCCTGCTAGCTATCGCCCAATATGCATCCTCCTGAGTTTTAAAAAATATAAAAGAAAAACTATGGAATTATATCGATTAAAAATAAAGGGTGATTTTTTCAAAGCTATAGGAAACTTTCTCAAAAAAAAACACATAAAATTGAGAAAAATGCATGAAATCTTTATTTGAATCGATCGGTACGGTCCATATAATTTAATGTTTGAAGATTATTTCATGCAAATGTTGACCTTGTCTACGCCTCAAATGGCCCATCCGCTTAGTCCAATTTTGACATACTCTTTCTAACATTTCGGCCGGTATCTTACGAATAAATGCTTCAATGTTGTCTTCCAATGTTTCAATTGAAGCGGGCTTGTCTGTATAGACATGAGCTTTAACATAGCCTTACAAAAATTAGTCTAAAGGCGTTAAATCGCACGATCAAGGCGGCCAATTGACCGGTCCCGAACGTGAAATAAAATGTTCATCGAACTCGCCTCTCAATAAGTCCATTGTTGCATGTGGCACCGTCTTGTTGAAACCACATGTCGTGCAAGTCTAGCTCTTGCATTTTGGTCAAAAAAGTTGGATATCATTTCACGGTAGCGCTCACCATTCACAGTTACATTACGATTCGCATCATCTTTGAAGAAGTACGGTCCAATGATGCCACCAGCCCATAAACCGCACCAAACTGTGACTTTTTCTGGATGCATTGGTAGCTCTTGCAATGCTTCTGGCTGATATTCACTTCTAAATCGACAATTCTGCCTATTTACGTACCCATTGAGCCAAAAATGAGCTTCGATTAAACTGACCATAAAATGGAAGAAGCGCGCGATGAACTTTCTTAACAGAGCACGCATTTTGATAATAAAATTCAATAATTTGCAAGCGTTGTTCGTTTGTAAGACGATTCATGGTTAAATTATAGACCAAACTGAAGATGTTTGACAGTGAAACAAAACACGAAACGTGCGTCAGCTGTTTAAACCAGTGTTGCCAAAAAAATAATAGCTAAAAAAATCAACCTTTACATCTTTCCTACGGAACAGTTTGGATTATGCCCTTCTCACAGCACCACACAATAGGTTAAACATATAACTAATTTTATCAAATATAAATTTGAAGAGGTACACTCCGTGCCATTATAATGAATGTAGAGAAAGGCATTGACACTGTATGGCAATATAAGTTGCAATTTATTGTTCAAAACAAGCTCCGCAGGATATCCTCATAAATATGCAAAATGCTTTAGATCGTCTTAATCACTATGGACTGGTAAAACCCAAGCCATCTTTTTTACGAAAAAAGAAGCCCCTGAAATCTTACAAAATTGTTTAGTAAATAAAACCAAATTCAAAAATTCTATCCTTGGGTCCATGCCTAATTTAATTTTTTTTCTGACAAAACTCAGAAATGTTTACTAGATCGATAGTTATTGAATGTTCGCTGATGGAAAATAAGCCTGAACCACTGTTTGACAGTCAAAGGCAAAGATTGCAGATCGACCCCATGTCTAGTTAATCCAGGCCAAGTGTATCATCGAACAATCGCCTATTGCCTTCAGTTTGTTTAAGACTGGTCGAATGAATAGAAATGACAGAGGAGATTATTGTCATCTGGGAATGAGTAGATTGGATTCAAAGTCTGATTCAAAGAAGATCGTCAATAACAATAAGAATAAGAGAATGAGAAAGAGCATAGTTTTTAAGTCCTATTTCACGAAACCCAGTCGCTTTGCTGTTTCTCGTGAAACAGGCCATTAGGTCGCCATCTACGGTTTCCAATTGTGCCATCTATATGTGATATCTTAACTCATAGTTAATGTGGTGAGAAGTTGCTGATTTATGTCTTGGATGATTGTGGCGATGGGTATTTGTATGTTGTTACTTTACGGTGAATATGAAACACGCACGCTTGAAGCTTTGTGTCTTCTTTCGTCACTTACCACATGAACTTTCGAGTGATCTTCTCGCAATTACTCTGATAGTACGCCATTAAGTCGCCGTCTACGATTTCCAATTGTGCCATCTATATGTGATATCTTAGCTCATAGTTAATGTGGTGAGAAGTTGCTGGTTTATGTCTTGGATGAGTGTGGTGGTGGGTGTTTGTATGCTGTTACTTTACGGTGAATATGAAACACGCACGCTTGAAGCTTTGTGTCTTCTTTCGTCACTTACCACATGAACTTTCGAGTGGTCTTCTCGCAATTACTCTGATAGTACGCCATTAAGTCGCCGTCTACGATTTCCAATTGTGCCATCTATATGTGATATCTTAGCTCATAGTCAATGTGGTGAGAAGTTGCTGGTTTATGTCTTGGATGAGTGTGGTGGTGGGTATTTGTATGCTGTTACTTTACGGTGAATATGAAACACGCACGCTTGAAGCTTTGTGTCTTCTTTCGTCACTTACCACATGAACTTTCGAGTGATCTTCTCGCAGTTACTCTGATAGTACAGCCTACTCAAGATCGTTATTGAATGTTATTGGTTTTGAAATGCTGATTATCAATGATGTGCTGATTTAATAATTGCTGCCTGCCTACATTACTTAAGAGCAAAGTAAATAATTTAATCGCGTCAACATAAATAAATAATAATCACTGCTGTTGTTTTTCTGTGTGGTTGCTTCTTCGGAAGCTATCTGCTCTGCTAGTCAACCGTAGCTCAGTGAAGCTTCTTCACCACGGCACGTTCGAAAATAATGCCACAAAAAAGCAAAAAAATAAAAGTCTCAATTAAGAATTAAACGTAAACTCAACGCGCAACGTCGCTAATTATTTGAACGGTTTTTGGTTTTTAATTTCAACATAAAAAGGAACTGGCAAATCTGATTGGGTAGAATGTTGCCCTTTAATTACGTGCAGTTTTCCGCACTGGCACAGGGCAGAGACTTTCGTGAATTCGAGCAAAGGTCATTAATGAGGTAAACGTGCACATACATACATATTCTCTGTCGTCCTCTCTCTCTCACTCTGCTTCATTCTTGGAAACTCGTGTAATTGAAATGGAAATTGAAATTCAAATAAGCTCAGCAGGATGTACGACAAATTTCCATAGAATTTCTCTACATAAAGTCAAGTGAAAGTGTAGTGTAACGGGTGTAATGGTGGTCGATGATAGGACTAGCAGTTGATTACTTTTCGTATCCTGCCATCCATCCCACTCAATATTTTTGCGTGGATGAGTTTAGTAAAGAAATTTAATCTTTTAAAGGCGAAGCCTTTGCAAACAACTACTTAAATGGGATATCTTTTCATTATTTATTATTATTAATAAGAAAATTCTGTTTGCTTGGTGGTATCACCTTCCAAGTTCTGCGTGTCAGGTCTTGTTGCACTTTCATTCAATTATCAATTGCAATTTCCAAGTCCTTTGGTGGTATGCCAATGACCGACATGCTTTGTCAACAGGTTAAGAACTTTGGCGGAATCCAATATACCCAAGTGAAATGTTGTAGTATGACTTAATTTTTGTGTCGACAAAGCAGGGCTTCTTTTGGCTTCTTTGTTATACTTGAGCCAAAAGGACATGACTTTTTACATTTTCCCAGACATATTATATCACAATATTTTAAAAACATGTGTCATCGTGTACTAAATTTTACCACTCTAATGTGCGATAAAAGGCTGTTTTTAAAACTACATGGCTTTTCAATCTGTTGGAGCTAAGTAATATGTACACTCGATACGAAAATAGAATCCTATTCAGATTTTTTTTCTGGCAGATAGCTAACTAGCCTTACTACACCTATGTGTAAGGCTGCTGAACTTTAAATTGAAAAAGATTTATGGTGGGAATAGAAAGTTTCTCCTTTAGGTTCCAACTTAAATCCACCCGGTCAGCCGCTTCCCTTTCAACACTGTATTTAGCGCATTACAACTTCGGAATTAAAGCTGCTGTAGATTTATGTAGGTAAGAATAATAATCGAAATTGATAGCGGCCGGCCGTTCTGTAAATTTACATGTAGTGTGCCAAGCCCAAATCTGAAGAATCTCGAATCTCGAAGTATATGATAGGACCGCTATGCGGAAGTCCATGTATTGATCATTCTTGCAGACGCCTGAGGAAATAATTTTCCAGCCCTCAGAGTGTCAGTATGATATCCTTCGTCGGATCCATCGGCTTTACTGAAACTCGGAGCCGTCAGAGAGAATTCTTATTTTCGCAGCCAATGATCTTGGCTCTCTTCATCCAATTCACGCTGCACAGTGGTTCAGAATCAAAATCCATCGGCCAAAATTCAATAACTTTTGTCCTGGTAAACATTTTTGAGTTCTGTAGACAAGGGCCCAAGGATTATTTTGAGATATTAATATTGAAAATCGGGCAATCGGAAAATTTTTAGAAATTAGCCCAAAGCTCTCCTTGCTCCACGAGTTCAAAGCCATCTCGATCAGCAGCCGCCCCTCAAATTGCTCCACCTATTCTCTTTTGATCTCTCCATCCAGATTAGAATGGCCGGCGACTGCAGGTCAGTTTTTGGCTTCATTGCGTATGGACTTGTATCGTCCACTGACCTACCTTTCGTTGTGGTCAGACCACACGCAGCAGGTCTTTCTTGAAAAGCAGCAGGATTCTTGCCAAATTCATTGTGTGCCCGCTTCCCTATTGAGGGTGCTCGAGTGCCGGGTTTTCTCGTGGCTTGGAGGAGGAGCGTAACTACTGCCGAAGGTGACCACCAATGTCAAGTTGTTGATGTTGTCACGCTTTACAAGAAGCGCGTAGGTCGGCTCGATCCTACTTACAGATTGCTTTTTTCTCCAGCGCCGTACAGTGCACACTGCTCCCAAATCCATTTTTTATGGCATAAAGTCGAAAAATAAACATACAGTCTTGTAATTTTGCACATTTGCTAGACATATCATACGCAAAAAATAAAAATAAAATTGGGCCGATCGGACCACGCCCTCTACTACCTCCCATATAAACTCAATATGTAACCAACATAATTATCACCCTGTATTGGTACAGGGTGACCAAAAACAAAATTTTATGAAAGCTTAAAAGAATGAAGAGTTGTTTATTTTGACGAAATGTGGTTTTCTAAACATTATTACAAAAGCAAAATATAGCATAAAAATAGTATACTTTAAACAGCAATTTAAATAATTATTTCAAGAAATAATGTAAATTGTGTACAAAAAGGTGAATGATGTTGTATACCATTTTAAAGGTACTTTCAATGCCTTTTAAATAAAATATTGATGAGTCTCGTACACAAAACTAACTAAAAACTTCAGAGATATAATCATATATATGTCTATGGCTAATCAAAAACTGTGCTAAAATAAAATGACAATTTTTGGAGTTTGCCGAAAAATGCTGACGAGATATTAATTCCACCATAAACTACAACCTCAGACGAACACTTTCACATTTACACTTTGAGTCAAGTTGAGTCATACATATAACTTTTAGTCCACGATATTTATAGATTATGTTCTCTACAAATCACAAAATTACAATATCTATGAATACTTACAAGACCACAATAATCATAAAATGTTAAATATAATTTTTCAACTACTAACTCTTGCCGTCAATTTTCATAATATAGTCACTTTATTATTTTCTTTTTAAGTCTTGATTTTAATTAATTTGTAAAACTGCTTTATATCAAAATTAATCCCACTTTTTTTGAACCGCAAAGTTTAAGTACCATTCAGGCTTGTGGTGTTGCCACCTAATTTTCTCCAGTATATTTTCTTGATTGCTTGGAGTGTTGCCATAGAGAAAATATATACACATTTACCGCTTTCGAATTTTAATTTTTTTTGAATTTCTGCCAAAAAAAATGGATTTGGGACCATAGTGCAGTGGTACAACTTCATACATATGTGTGCAAAAGCTATAAGGAGAGTGTGAAACTTGGCAACGAGTATTTTCTGAACGCATCTAAGAAAAATATGAAGTTTCATTAAGTTTGACCACGTCCATCACACAACCAATATAACTCAAAATGAATGTTTCATAAAAATTTTTGTGTTTATGTCGGAATGTCTTGAAAATGATCAAAATGAAAAAGTTCTGAAAATTTCATCAAAGTCGGCCAGGCCCACTACATACCCCATATAACTTAAAATTAATTTTTTATTTAGTTTTGAAATTTTGCACTGTTTACAAAGAACAAAATGAAAAGGTTCTGAAATATTCATCAAAATCGGCCACGCCCATAACCACATACCACTCATGTAACCTTTGCTGATACTCGGATGCATCTTTGTTAAGTCAGCATCTAGCATTGACGCTAACGCAGTTGATGAAGGATTGTGATTTTTCACCCTTTACTGCACTTGCCAATATATATTGCTAAATCTACAGCTTTATATGTATGTTGCAAAAAACATGGACGAGTTTTAAACATAGTATTTGTTGTAAAAGTTTGGTGTGTAATTTTGTTATTTAAGCGTGATCCCGTGAAACGATCGCCTGTCCTTCTAGAAACCGAAAAAATAAATGTAACACATTTCTTTTTAAAATGCTTTGTTTTCTGTTTAAGAAAACAAAAACAAATGATCTCGAACCTCAGTAAGAAAGAGTTACAACAAAAAACTATAAGAAGAAAAAAATAAAAAAAACAAAACGGGTGAAGAGTTTTATTTACAACTTTGGTATCTTTGGTGACCCAAACTGTATTTTCTCGAAAAAGGGTAAAATTGACAAATTTTTTTCTCTTAAAATTATAGGGTCGCTATTATTTTCCAATCAAATCCAAATAAATAACGCGAAATTATATAAAGTAATATATTGTTTTAACTTTTACATACAGCTGCGGTCAAGAAAATAGCAGCGACGGGATAAAAAATGTCGACAAAGAAAAATATTAGTTTTACTTCGAAAATCCTAAAACTTTTTACGGTGATTGAAAGATGGTATTGTGCCATTCTTAATATGGTTTTAAATAAAGGGTGATTTTTTAAGAGCTTGATAACTTTTTTTTTTAAAAAAAACGCATAAAATTTGCAAAATCTCATCGGTTCTTTATTTGAAACGTTAGATTGGTCCATGACATTTACTTTTTGAAGATAATTTCATTTAAATGTTGACCGCGGCTGCGTCTTAGGTGGTCCATCCGCTTAGTCCAATTTTGGCATTTCCACGTTTTTGAGTAACAGAGACCCAATTGGTGCGAACGGCGACGAATCGAAAATTGGTGGTCATCATTAACACTGGCCGATACAGCTGCGATATTTTCTTCAGTTCGCACTCTACGTAAGCGTGTAACCACCAACACGTCCAACAATGTAAATTTGGTGCGAAATTTAGTCACAATAGCCCGAATAGCCGCTTCAGTGGGTCGATTAAACTGACCATAAAATGGAAGCGCGCAATGAACTTTCTTAACAGAGCACGCATTTTGATAATAAAATTCAATAATTTGCAAGCGTTGTTCGTTTGTAAGACGATTCATGATGAAATGTCAAAGCATACTGAGCATATTTCTCTTTGACACCATGTCTGAAATCCCACGTGATCTGTCAAATACTAATGCATGAAAATCCTAACCTCAAAAAAATCACTCTTTAAAAAATAAGTTTTTGTAATTTTGAAATTAGGCCTTTAGAACCATTTATGTCAAAAATGAGACCAGTCAAAATAATAGCAGCGCTAATAAAATCTAAAAATATTTTGTTTCAATTCACTTTAATTGAAATCTTTTTTGAATAATAAGTTAAATAAGGATATTTCCTTGAATTTAATACTTAGTTGTACTGACTTCATGGCTTATTACTGCTACATAATGCCGTTTCATTGAGTCGACTAGTCTTTTACAACTTTTACCCGATATTTTTGCCCATACCACTATAATATCGTGTCAAAGCTCGGTATTGTTTTTCAGTATTGCTAGTGAGACCTCATTTTAGTCATCATACTTAAAATTGTTGATTATATTTACGGTACGGTGTCTGCCCGAACCATTCCATAACATCGATATTATTGACTTCAGACCACCTTTTTGCGAGTCGGCTGGTGCTTTCGGGCCTGACCTGGTAGAATACCCATTTGAGGGGCATTCCGTATTCTGTATACGTAAGCATAATATTATGCAGTATTTTGATGTACTAGGCAGAGTCCATGGTAGTTCTTGGCCAATGTATTGACCCAACTCCATAATATGAAAAAAAAAACGCCCAAGACGCCGTGTTCTGTGGACGTCTTACAAACTATCGAGGGACTGTCCCACCATACAAAATCATTTTTGATTCAACTGACCATAAAACGTGCACCCACTTCTTGATTGGCTACACCAGGTGTGTTTTTGCTAATTGCAGTTTTTTGTGACATGTCTTTTATTTTTAAGTGGGACTTTTTTCGGACTTCTGGCTTGCAGATTATGTTTTCTTAGTATTCTACTAACATTTTAAACTCTCAAATATGGACAGACATTGTTTTTTTATTTCGGTGGCGGACGTAAGTGGGTTTTTTGTATTAGACATTATTATTCGGCGAATGGTTGTAGGTGATATAAACGGATTTTTTCACGAGTTTTTGATTTTTCTTTTTATAATATCGAATTTTTGATCATTTTAATATAACACTGGAATAAAAGTCGAACTTCACTATATGATTTTCCCTCAGATTTCAACCATTTTATATGAACTCGATTTTCTTCTCCACAATACTCTCCTCGCCATACTTATGAAGAAAAATGTAATATCTTACATATAACATCAAATCGAATTGAAAAATTGAGATAAAATTTCTTTTTCTTGAGATTTTTTCAACACTGATATTATTTTGACCGGTCCAAAATGTCGAATAATCCAAAAAATGTGAAATTAAAATCATATCACCAAATAAACAATTATTTTGTGTTTGTAACTTCATAACACAAAGGGTGT
Organism: Polietes domitor; assembly: GCA_947397865.1. NCBI lineage: Eukaryota > Metazoa > Arthropoda > Insecta > Diptera > Muscidae > Polietes > Polietes domitor. The sequence continues at coordinate 101,405,804 of OX377620.1, forward strand.
GAAGATAAATTCGTAAGTTAAATACGTCCCACACCCAAGACACAAACCAATTTAGCTTGTGGAACGTATTTAAAAAATATTTTTTTAAATAAAAACACTAAAAATAATAAAAATAAAAGGAATTATCTAATTATTTTTTAACAATATTTTCCGTTCCAATTATTTGAATGCATCAAATCAGTCAAAAGTCCAAAAACTATACAAAATAGGCCATTTTAGGCCATGTACTGTTGTGACATTGAAGAGCCGATATCTCGAAAACTAGAATACATGAATCGGGTATTCCAAAGGCAATTATTTAGCCCTTGGTAAGTAGAATATTTGCCAAAAAAGAGTTGGTCCAAATTCCGTTTGAGATCGGAGATATATAGGTTTTTCAGATATCGGGTGTATATATATCGAATTTTGATTGTACGATATCTCGAAAACTAGAATACATGAATCGGGTATTCCAAAGGCAATTATTTAGCACTTGGTAAGGAGAATATTTCCCAAAAAAGAGTTGGTCCAAATTCCGTTTGAGATCGGAGTTATATAGCTTTTCAGATATCGGGTATATATATATAGAATATTGATTGTCCGATATCTCGAAAACTAGAATACATGAATCGGGTATTCCAAAGGCAATTATTTAGCCCTTGGTAAGTAGAATATTTGCCAAAAAAGAGTTGGTCCAAATTCCGTTTGAGATCGGAGATATATAGGTTTTTCAGATATCGGGTGTATATATATCGAATTTTGATTGTACGATATCTCGAAAACTAGAATACATGAATCGGGTATTCCAAAGGCAATTATTTAGCACTTGGTAAGGAGAATATTTCCCAAAAAAGAGTTGGTCCAAATTCCGTTTGAGATCGGAGTTATATAGCTTTTCAGATATCGGGTATATATATATAGAATATTGATTGTCCGATATCTCGAAAACTAGAATACATGAATCGGGTATTCCAAAGGCAATTATTTAGCCCTTGGTAAGGATAATATTTTCCAAAAAAGTCCTGGTCCAAATTCCGTTTGAGATCGGAGATATATAGGTTTTTCAGATATCGGGTGTATATATATCGAATTTTGATTGTACGATATCTCGAAAACTAGAATACATGAATCGGGTATTCCAAAGGCAATTATTTAGCCCTTGGTAAGTAGAATATTTTCCAAAAAAGAGTTTATCCAAATTCCGTTTGAGATCGGAGATAGATAGCTTTTCAGATATCGGGTATATATATATAGAATATTGATTGTCCGATATCTCGAAAACTAGAATACATGAATCGGGTATTCCAAAGGCAATTATTTAGCACTTGGTAAGGAGAATATTTCCCAAAAAAGAGTTGGTCCAAATTCCGTTTGAGATCGGAGATATATAGCTTTTCAGATATCGGGTATATATATATATAGAATATTGATTGTCCGATATCTCGAAAACTAGCATACATGAATCGGGTATTCCAAAGGCAATAATTTAGCACTTGGTAAGGAGAATATTTCCCAAAAAAGAGTTGGTCCAAATTCCGTTTGAGATCGGAGATATATAGCTTTTCAGATATCGGGTATATATATATAGAATATTGATTGTCCGATATCTCGAAAACTAGAATACATGAATCGGGTATTCCAAAGGCAATTATTTAGCACTTGGTAAGGAGAATATTTCCCAAAAAAGAGTTGGTCCAAATTCCGTTTGAGATCGGAGATATATAGCTTTTCAGATATCGGGTATATATATATATATAGAATATTGATTGTCCGATATCTCGAAAACTAGCATACATGAATCGGGTATTCCAAAGGCAATAATTTAGCACTTGGTAAGGAGAATATTTCCCAAAAAAGAGTTGGTCCAAATTCCGTTTGAGATCGGAGATATATAGCTTTTCAGATATCGGGTATATATATATAGAATATTGATTGTCCGATATCTCGAAAACTAGAATACATGAATCGGGTATTCCAAAGGCAATTATTTAGCACTTGGTAAGGAGAATATTTCCCAAAAAAGAGTTGGTCCAAATTCCGTTTGAGATCGGAGATAGATAGCTTTTCAGATATCGGGTATATATATATAGAATATTGATTGTCCGATATCTCGAAAACTAGAATACATGAATCGGGTATTCCAAAGGCAATTATTTAGCCCTTGGTAAGTAGAATATTTTCCAAAAAAGAGTTTATCCAAATTCCGTTTGAGATCGGAGATATATAGCTTTTCAGATATCGGGTATATATATATAGAATATTGATTGTCCGATATCTCGAAAACTAGAATACATGAATCGGGTATTCCAAAGGCAATTATTTAGCACTTGGTAAGGAGAATATTTCCCAAAAAAGAGTTGGTCCAAATTCCGTTTGAGATCGGAGATAGATAGCTTTTCAGATATCGGGTATATATATATATAGAATATTGATTGTCCGATATCTCGAAAACTAGAATACATGAATCGGGTATTCCAAAGGCAATTATTTAGCCCTTGGTAAGTAGAATATTTTCCAAAAAAGTCCTGGTCCAAATTCCGTTTGAGATCGGAGATATGTAGGACCAGGACTTTTTTGGAAAATATTCTACTTACCAAGGGCTAAATAATTGCCTTTGGAATGCCCGATTCATGTATTCTAGTTTTCGAGATATCGTACAATAAAAATTCGATATATATACACCCGATATCTGAAAAACCTATATATCTCCGATCTCAAACGGAATTTGGACCAGGACTTTTTTGGAAAATATTATCCTTACCAAGGGCTAAATAATTGCCTTTGGAATACCCGATTCATGTATGCTAGTTTTCGAGATATCGGACAATCAATATTCTATATATATATACCCGATATCTGAAAAGCTATATATCTCCGATCTCAAACGGAATTTGGACCAACTCTTTTTTGGGAAATATTCTCCTTACCAAGTGCTAAATAATTGCCTTTGGAATACCCGATTCATGTATTCTAGTTTTCGAGATATCGTACAATCAAAATTCGATATATATACACCCGATATCTGAAAAACCTATATATCTCCGATCTCAAACGGAATTTGGACCAGGACTTTTTTGGAAAATATTATCCTTACCAAGGGCTAAATAATTGCCTTTGGAATACCCGATTCATGTATGCTAGTTTTCGAGATATCGGACAATCAATATTCTATATATATATACCCGATATCTGAAAAGCTATATATCTCCGATCTCAAACGGAATTTGGACCAACTCTTTTTTGGGAAATATTCTCCTTACCAAGTGCTAAATAATTGCCTTTGGAATACCCGATTCATGTATTCTTGTTTTCGAGATATCGTACAATCAAAATTCGATATATATACACCCGATATCTGAAAAACCTATATATCTCCGATCTCAAACGGAATTTGGACCAACTCTTTTTTGGCAAATATTCTACTTACCAAGGGCTAAATAATTGCCTTTGGAATACCCGATTCATGTATTCTAGTTTTCGAGATATCGGACAATCAATATTCTATATATATATACCCGATATCTGAAAAGCTATCTATCTCCGATCTCAAACGGAATTTGGACCAACTCTTTTTTGGGAAATATTCTCCTTACCAAGTGCTAAATAATTGCCTTTGGAATACCCGATTCATGTATTCTAGTTTTCGAGATATCGGACAATCAATATTCTATATATATATACCCGATATCTGAAAAGCTATATATCTCCGATCTCAAACGGAATTTGGACCAACTCTTTTTTGGGAAATATTCTCCTTACCAAGTGCTAAATTATTGCCTTTGGAATACCCGATTCATGTATGCTAGTTTTCGAGATATCGGACAATCAATATTCTATATATATATACCCGATATCTGAAAAGCTATATATCTCCGATCTCAAACGGAATTTGGACCAACTCTTTTTTGGGAAATATTCTCCTTACCAAGTGCTAAATAATTGCCTTTGGAATACCCGATTCATGTATGCTAGTTTTCGAGATATCGGACAATCAATATTCTATATATATATACCCGATATCTGAAAAGCTATATATCTCCGATCTCAAACGGAATTTGGACCAACTCTTTTTTGGGAAATATTCTCCTTACCAAGTGCTAAATAATTGCCTTTGGAATACCCGATTCATGTATTCTAGTTTTCGAGATATCGTACAATCAAAATTCGATATATATACACCCGATATCTGAAAAACCTATATATCTCCGATCTCAAACGGAATTTGGACCAGGACTTTTTTGGAAAATATTCTACTTACCAAGGGCTAAATAATTGCCTTTGGAATACCCGATTCATGTATTCTAGTTTTCGAGATATCGTACAATGAAAATTCGATATATATACACCCTATATCTGAAAAACCTATATATCTCCGATCTCAAACGGAATTTGGACCAGGACTTTTTTGGAAAATATTCTACTTACCAAGGGCTAAATAATTGCCTTTGGAATGCCCGATTCATGTATTCTAGTTTTCGAGATATCGTACAATAAAAATTCGATATATATACACCCGATATCTGAAAAACCTATATATCTCCGATCTCAAACGGAATTTGGACCAACTCTTTTTTGGCAAATATTCTACTTACCAAGTGCTAAATAATTGCCTTTGGAATACCCGATTCATGTATTCTAGTTTTCGAGATATCGGACAATCAATATTCTATATATATATACCCGATATCTGAAAAGCTATATATCTCCGATCTCAAACGGAATTTGGACCAACTCTTTTTTGGGAAATATTCTCCTTACCAAGTGCTAAATAATTGCCTTTGGAATACCCGATTCATGTATTCTTGTTTTCGAGATATCGTACAATCAAAATTCGATATATATACACCCGATATCTGAAAAACCTATATATCTCCGATCTCAAACGGAATTTGGACCAACTCTTTTTTGGCAAATATTCTACTTACCAAGGGCTAAATAATTGCCTTTGGAATACCCGATTCATGTATTCTAGTTTTCGAGATATCGGCTCTTCAATGTCACAACAGTACATGGCCTAAAATGGCCTATTTTGTATAGTTTTTGGACTTTTGACTGATTTGATGCATTCAAATAATTGGTACGGAAAATATTGTTAAAAATTAATTACATAATTCCTTTTATTTTTATTATTTTTAGTGTTTTTATTTAAAAAAATATTTTTTAAATACGTTCCACAAGCTAAATTGGTTTGTGTCTTGGGTGTGGGACGTATTTAACTTACGAATTTATCTTCACACCCTTCATAACACAACACTTAATGTAGAATTAGCAACAAAAAAATTATCACACAAATAAATGTATAACATGTAAGGAAAGGCTAAAGTCGGGCGGGGCCGACTATATAATACCCTACACCACTCCCTGCGTATGTACCTCGCTTTGATTACTAAAACCAGGCATTTCATGGGAGCAATTTTATGTAGTTCATACAAATTATATAAATTATATTCATATAATTTATATGCTATAAATTCATCTTTAGTCACATTTAACGAATATGGTAAATAATATGGTAATTGATCCAATTGTCCGACAGACAAATACAAATTATACAGTAGTCAACCAAAGTCATACCGAAGTATGGACATATGGGCATCACCCAAACAATTCTCATTGCAATTTAATTCGGTAAAAAATTGAAATCGGGAAGGATTTTTGCATCCTGTAAATGTATGTGTTTATGATAGTGCTAAAAAATCGACCCAAGCTGTAATGCTATTTATTTCAGCAGGAATGCGAACATAGCGGCGTATGTACACATACACCTGCATATGTGTTGCATTCCCTTTTATTATGCTGAATTGGTTTTGGTTTTGTGTTGTCGCTTGTAGGCAAGGATTTGGTGGGGCTACAAGCAACAGACATCAAAACCAAAACCAGTCTTCTTTGACCCGCGTTTTAGAGTGTGAGCATTCTTTTCTCCCCCAGTGACACAGTGACAAAGTGAAATATTCTGAAATTAAAAAAAGCTACAAAAAACCTTGTTACGAAAATCTACTTAATCTAACGTTGTGTTAACTAAAACTACGTAAGATTGAAGTTTTATAATACAAAATAAGCCTTTAAATAAATGACTTTGAGCCAAAGTCTAATGAAACAAGAAACAAAAAAAAGCTTTCTTATTATTGAAAGGCCAAAACGAGCCTAACTCGTCAATAAACAGTATGTGTTTGACAAAAAATGTTAAATCGGAAAGGACATTTGTATGGGGGTATATTGAAACCTAGAACGTTTATGGGTGAAATATAATATGTAAAATTTGGCCAAAATCGGTTAAACACTCGGGATAAACATTTGTATGAGGGCTATATCTAAATCTGAACCGATCTTACTCACTTTCACCATAGGTTTTTTAGTTGGATTATAAGATGTTGTACCAATTTTAAAGAAAAACGGGTACACTATGTGGATTTTAGAGCGGAAAATGTCAAATCGGGAGCGACATTTGTATGGGGGCTATATCTAAATCTGGACCGATCTTACCCAATTTTTGCATACGTGTTTCTAGTTTGTTTATAAGATGTTCTGCCAAATTTAAAGAAAATCGGGTACAATATGTCGTTTCTAGAGCGGAAAATGTCAAATCGGGAGCGACATTTGTATGGGGGCTATATCTAAATCTGAACCGATCTTACCCAATTTTTGCATATGTGTTTCTAGTTGGATTATAAGATGTTCTGCCAAATTTAAAGAAAATCGGGTACAATATGTCGTTTCTAGAGCGGAAAATGTCAAATCGGGAGCGACATTTGTATGGGGGGCTATATCTAAATCTGAACCGATTTCCTCCAAATTCAATACCGATGGTCCTTGGCCAGAAAAAATAAATTCTGCCAAGTTTCATGACAATCGGACAACAATTGCGACCTGTAGAGTGCGAACAAGCTTAGATGGACAGCAGACGGACAGACAGACATCGTTAAATCGACTCAGCTGGTGATTCTAAGCCGATCGGTATACTTAAAGGTGGGTCTAGCTCGATTATTTCTTGGTGTTACAAACATTTGGCGCGAAACTAACTTATAATACCCTAGACCACGAAGTGGTGTAGGGTATAAAAATGTATATTAAGCTATGGTGCGCTGCTATTATTTTGACCGCAACTGTATAAAATTGTTTTTTCGTTAGAATGTCAGCTATAAAAAAATTAAACAAAATACTTTTAAAAGAACATAGGACGATCATTTTTTTGTGTTGATTTTATGAATCAGCGTCAATGCACACAAAAAAATTTTTTTTTCGGCTGGGACACAAAATTATTCTTTTTTGTTCCATAGTGTTATTAACATATTGTTCATATAATTGACAACATTTTGTCACAAACATGCGCTGCGATTTGCTGTTTTTTCAGCAAAATTGGTAAAAGTTGGTGGATTTTCTTGCATAAATTTAAAGAGTAGATTCTCCCACTCTCTGTAGCAGTCAGAAGGGCCATCTTCTGTTTTTTTTTTCACTGAACCAACACCCCTGTCCCCTATAAATGCAGTGCATTGCGTTGGTGGAATGAAGATAAGGTATTGTAAGGAGGAAAGAGGGAGTAGTGTCTGTTGACATCTGTTTTGAATCTCTGAATGTCGTAATTGGAGGGAAAGATATTTGCCGGAAGTCGATTCCACATACGGATAGTACGGGCGAAGAACGAATCGACAACAAATAGGTGAGCGTTCCTGGAGAGTCACGTATCTCTACCGAACGTTCTCACAGGCGGTATAAGATCACGAATTTCCGAAGAACAAACACCATGAAAGTATCGATAGAACAATGACACACAACCAACATTACGACGGTGTTCAAGGCCGACAATAGAATTGGATATCCGTCACCTATCAACACCATCGCCCTCCTCTGGACACGGTCAAGTAGCTCCAGTGATGAAGCTGGAGCACCCGACCATATATGGGAGTTGTATTCCATCTTTGGTCTGATGTAGGTGGTGTAGATATTGAGGTAGTGTAGATATTTATCCAAGGAAAACTGCCAAGGTTGAATTTTATAGTTACACTGTGCAACATTTTTGAAGTCATTTCAAAATAACCATATACGGACACCGCTACATGATAAAAGACCAAAAAAAAGACCCGTGTTTTTTTTTCCCCCAAAGTCATGCACTTTTTTTTTATGGGCCCCCAGAGATTTGAGGCCTCGGTGTAATTTTTGGAAAAAAGTGATCATATTCTCAGGCTCATATCTTGCAAACCGTTCGGAATTTTGATTTACTCTCTGAGGCAAAGTTCTAGCTCTTGTCATAAAGAACAAACATATATGTGAACATATAAAATCAAAAAAACTTCATCTTCAAGGTCAAAATCGCAAAAAACTTAAAAAAATTCGATCGTATATTACGATACAGCTATAAGAAAAGTATATGTAGCACATTTTATACTTCTATCTGTATTTGTAAGAAAACTTGAACGCAAACTTTGATTGGGAGCTATATATAAATCTGAACCGATCCATCCCATATTTAGCATAGGTTTTCTAGTTGATATATAAGACGCTTTCCCAAATTTGATGGAAATCTGTTAAATATGTGGTCTCTAGAGCGGAGAGAATTAATTATATATAATTAATTCATATAATTAATATAATATAATTATATTAATTATATGTATATATGAACCGATCTGGCCCATTTTTACCATAGCTGTTTCTAGTTGAAATATAAGTTGTTTTGACAAATTTAAAGAAAATCTGATAAAATATGTGGGTTCTTACATTAGAATGTTAGCAGTGAAAATAAGGGCATGGTACCAACCAAACGAATACAGCTGATATCGTAGATGCGAAATCTTTCGCTATTCGTATGTTTGGGGGGAAAAGAAATAACATTGGTACCGACCAAAACTACCAGATTTTAGTTAAGTGTGAATAGCCCTAATGATCGTCATCTATCAGAATATGATTCTCAGAATCAACTCAATAACAGATTGAGAATAGATATCTCTCTGGCTTTTTATGAACGTGTTTTGTTCTAACTTTAAGAGCTTGAATATGATATTATGTATTTATTTAAACATTGTTCTATTTCAATTTGTTCTCCACTCCACGCTTTTGTTGAAAGCAACTGTGAGCAACACAATTGAATTGGATTGTAATAGAAAAGTGCAGCATGGAATAGCTGCAGCAGCAGCAACCGCAACAGTGCACTGAACACCAGCTAACCAACCAACCAGGAAATGTGTAATTGTGCACATACTTGCAAGTACTTTGTTCTACAACGCACTCCTTAAGGGAATGAGCCCGCCCATCCATTCTATTCATTCATTCATTCCTTCATTGTGTTTGCAATGAACTCTCACAGGCCATCATCATCGTAGAAGAATCAATGCCACCACCGTACTTAACGTGTAACGTAACACCACACACGCAGTACAATTGAAGCTAATGACGGCAACGATGATGACGATGACGATGGTGCTGATGATGATGACGTTGGTGTGGTTATGTGTTCTTATGAAAACCGCAACAAACCACCAAAGCCACGTTGCTGCTGCGAGTCAAAGGATTCAATCTTTATTAAATTGCCAAAGGGAATGTATGAGTACATCGGGGAGACAAAGAGGCAGGCAGTCAGGCTGGCAGTACCAACCCATCAACAGTGATTTTCTTTTAAAGTTTCACAAAGTACTTGTATTGCTTTTAACGCAGAGAAGCTCTTTTTTCTCTCGATCACTTGAGAGTTATTCAATTTGTTTGATTTTCTCTGGTCGTCTGTCAGTCTGTTTATTAATTGAATTGATTTGTTTTAACAAATAAATAGATTGCTCTAATTGATTTGCTTTCAATTGATAGATTTAATAGTTTTCGTTTTGCTATCGCAAACGATGTCAATATTCTAAAAAGTAAACAATTTAAAATAGGAAATATTTTTGGACTTTAGTCCCAACAAATACATTGCGCTGATTCTCATCATGAGATATGTTGTCATAACTTTAGATTTGTGGGTATTTTTTAATAACATTTTCAAAATAATGGTGATTTTAGCAAAATCAAATAGGAATTCATGTTCATTAATACCCTCTTATTTATAATAAATATTTATTTATATAGCTTACAATTGAAATAATTTAAATTAATGTGAAAAAATTTTAAGAAAAGGTGAAATTAGGAGTTTCAGCACATACGTATTGTCGGACACATTCCACATCGATGGAGAATTTTATGGGTCATATGTGAAAACATGGTCCCAAACCAAACGTTAGAGCAAATGTTTTCTCATTATGGTGCAGACGAGTACTATGAAACTATTTTTCAAAATTCGTACTTTTAGGGAGTAAAAGGGATAAATATGGAACCACTACTACTAACAACTACCTGACCAAACGGTAGTTGTTTTGAAATATGTACTTTTAAGGGGACTTTTAACTGGACAAAAGGGATAGAAATATAAATTGGGTGTATAAATTCCTCTGACTTTGTAGACGTGCCAAATAAATGGATTTTTCGATTATTATTTTCGAAATTTGCACTTCAAAGTCGGAAGCGGAAAAAGGGGATACAAATGGTACCAACCAAAGTATCAAATCTGGAATCGTGGAATTTGGTGTATACATTCCTCTAACTATGTAAACGCGCAACACAAGTGTATTTTCAAGATTTTTATTTTTAAGAGGAAGGGGATACAAATGGTACCATCCAAAGAATCGTGCAGTCACGTAATATAAATCGAATTTTCGAAATTTGCTCTTTAAAGATGGATATGGATAAAAGATATTGAAATGATACCAACTAAAGACTCGTTAAATTCGGTGTTTACATGCAATTTTAAGAGGGAACAAAGAAGGGATGGATAACAATAGTACCAACGAAAGTGTTGCAGCTAGAATCGTTGTACTAAAATTGTACCAACCAAAATCTTGTAGTTGGAATCGTGAAATTCAGTGTATTCTACGAAGACGTGGAAATTCTTACAAAAAGGTATAAGTTCGGTGTGCATTACATTCCTCCGACAACGTAGACACGCAACACAAATGAAATTTTCTAAATTATAAGAAGGAACTGTGACAAAGTGGGATAAAAATGGTACCAACCATTGTTTTTACTTAGAATCGTGATTTTTACATCACAATTACAACGTAGGATTTAGTTTATTTTTCAAAATGTTTACTTTCAAGCTAACCGATAACATCCATAGTTATCGATTGTGAAATTCAATAAAAAATTATTTGTATTTTATTTCATTTAAATTAGCTAAAAATAATTAAAAAATAAAAATATATTCTTTTTAATTTTCAAATTCGATAACTATAATTGTTATCGAAAATTGTCTTACATTTTTTTGCCTTTTTCATATTGACCTCATTTAAAAAATATATATTTTTGATTTTTTTTTAAAACCCGTCCGATAACTAAGAGTAGAACATGCCCACCATTTTTGCATCGTATTTTGAAGAAGAGATCCACTATCTAGTCAGATTTCGGATATCATAATCTTGCCGATAAATACTATCCAAAAGACAGATATATTGAACAAATTGGGGGATTGTGTAATGAGAGAATCGACGATTTCCAATAAATCGTGATGTATGTTAGCGAGTTGATGAGAAATAGAGAATTGGACGATGGTTGTGTAATAGTATGAGGTGAATCCAAGCCTGAGCAGATTATATGTATGTGCCTATAGAAATGATAACCTTTTTATTGTCTCCAACGTAATTTCTCGTGAGGGCGAGAAATTACCAATATGATGATGGTGACGTCAGAGTATGGAAGAAATGAAAGACAAGGAGGTTACCCAAAAGTCAATTCAAATTCAATGTTTTTATTTAGTGGGGTGCTCACCAGTTGAGATACAAAAAGAAAGTGAACGATTTTTTAGCATGTTTAGCTTCTCGTAACATAAGTTTCATTTCCATTATAATTTCGAAATATTATAGTGCATTTTTTTGTAGTTTTTGATAATTCACAATAAGATAAAACTACCAAGTTTTCGATTTTGTGACATAATGACAATTCACAAGTAATGTATCATTAAACGTTATAATTCAAATGTATAATAATTTAATTTCAAATTTATAATAATATTAAATATAGCCTAGTATAGCAAATATTGTCTAAAAATATTGTTTTTAGACATATATTTAAAACTAATACAAAATGTTTAAGGAAGATTAGTTGATAAAAAAAACCACCAATGGAAATGAATGTTCCTTTAATTTGCCAATCGCGATTTCTTCTCTCTTGCTTCGATTTGATCTCATTATTTCTAGTACAACTTAAAGATGTGAATCATATTCACAGCTTATATTCATATTACCAGGGGAATACAAAATCCCACGTAAATAAATTCCCCTTTTATTCGCGATAAGGGTGATTGATTTTTTCGGGACAAAAAATAAAAATTACTTTGAAAAAGGAACTTTATAAACCACCATGCATGTCTCCACAGAAGGCGGGTTGATTTTGTTTTTTAAAATCGTATAACAAAAACTTAAACTACATACAATTCTAAGAAAATTCTCCGAATAAACCATGTATCTAAAATAAAATCCTAATCCGCGCCTCTCGACTTTAACATTTATATACCCGCCTTTGCCAAAAAATAAAAAGAAATCGATTTTTATGAATAAAATTGTTAAGTAAGGTAGTTCTTTTGCACTTTATATTTTTTCTACACTCAACATTTTTTTCATTAAACAAATATTCACCCAAGTAAAAATTTTGAAGTCGAGAGGCGCGGATTAGGTTCGATTTTAGACCCATGGTTTCTTCGGAGGATTTTCTTAGAATTTAATGTAGATTACGTTTTTGCTATACGATATTTATTTTTTTTCATTCATACAAATCATTCATTTCTGAATTATAGAACTTGGATTTTTGCATATTTTTCATCCGATTGAAAACAACTTTGCATTTAGAAGTTTTATCATTAAAATATAAAAAACTTGATAGCATGTCGAAAAACAAATGCAAAAATTTTGAGAAAGATATGCAAACAAATTTTGCATATGGGCATCTCCCAGTGGCCCGGACGCGACATTCGCACGCCTTTAACTACGCCAAAAACAAGAAAGAAACTGAAAGAGTCTATCAGCCTTTTTAGTGTTTTAAAGTGCTTAAAGAATACTACATTTTAAAAATATATCGTCAGGATTTGGTACAATTTAGTACAAAATTATAAACAATTTTACATTGAAACCGGCGATTTTTGAGAACTTTGTTTTTCCATATATACATGTAAATGAAGGTCAGATGATATTTTTCCAGATTTATGAAATATAAGAATTATCTCTTAGATTTTTTAATTAGGTACAGCAGAAATACGGACGCGACAAAACGGACGCTACAAATATTTCCACTCGTAGTAAAAAAGTAGTAATTTTCGTTATAACATTTCAACTTTTAATAAATAATTTAACTTCAAGTTTCAAATAAGGAAAAAATAAAGTTAAAAGCTATTAGGGTGGTCTGATTTAATTTTTAATACCTTTTTTGAGAGATACATATATGCAAAAAATCCGAGGTCTAGTGATGTAGAATTTAAAATTATATTTTCGTAACATTATGAAAATCAAACTGAATTTTCTGCAATCCGATTGCGTCCGAATATCGAATATTGCACTGGCTTTTTAGGATGAAAATTCGATTTACATTGGATTTTTCATGGTGTGAATCTCCACATCCCGTGAAGTTTTTGATACAAATTTAATAGAACCGAGAATAAAAATATAATGTTTAAACAGAACGTAGAACAATGCTATGCCATCACACACTCTACAGGAATATTTATTTTTAAGCACTTACATATATGATTTTCATTCCTAATTAAATATTTTAATATACTAATCTTTCTTTTCTCTTTTTTTCTAGAAATGGCATTACTGTTGAGGGTGCCACACACAAACAAGTTGTTGATCTCATTAAATCTGGCGGTGACTGTTTGACACTGACGGTTATATCAGTAACACAGCAAGTAAGTGAATACTATTGATGAATTGCCACAAGCCGTCTAGTAATGAACGTGAGAGAAAAAACAAAACTAGAACATGTCAAACAAATGTCAATCTTTACACTGGCATAAAAATGGAGGAATTGAACAATAAACATTTAACAAACCATTATTATACGCTTTTTGTTTTACAAAATAGGCGTTTTTGGCTTCATTTAAGAAAATTACCTTAAAATTCCGGAACAATTATACAAGTTTGAGTAAATATAAAGTCGTTTTTGCATAAATCATGAGATGTTCCATTTGACTTCGTCGTAGAAAACACAAATTGAAAACCGTTTAGATCAAATCCCTATGAAAATTCGACTATCTATTTTATTTTAAGAATTCAATTGATTGTATATGAAAATATATAATTAAAATTGAAGTAAAAAGCTTGGTCCAAATCAGAGTTTATTTTTAAAAATTCAAAAAGATTGACTAAAATTATGTTTTCCGGCATAATATTCGGTTAATTCGAAATACCAAAAATTCCCACCATATATGGAACACGACCTCATTTATGTAGCTGCTCAATTTCACGAATACCTTGCTTGATATTCGTCTTAAGGGCCAAAATCGTTAATGGATTGTTGACATAACATCAGTCCTTCACGGTACCCTTCAAAAAGTCTTACTAAGGTGGCCAATTGACATGCCTCTGTAGCACTGATCGTGTTCAGACAAGACTTTTCCTTGTTAAAATTAATAAAAAAATCTATTTTGTCTACTTGTGTTATATGCATATGATGCCTCGTGTGATGCTTGAGTGTGTGCATCTATCTACATCCCTAATTATATGGCTGTGGGATTTTCATTGTTCAAGTTTCCTGACATCACTGATGCCAATTATAGCATGTTCGAATAGATTTTCCCACGCATTCTTCTTGGATGAATATATGTATATATTATTCTTTAATTGATTTTTTGTCTTTTTTAGGAAGCCGAAAGACTCGAACCTCAAGAGGATCAAACTGGTTATTCATATATCGACTATTCCGACAAAAGATCATTGCCAATAAGGTGAGAGCCGCAAACGCATGCAATTCATTGTCGACCCTCATCTACTAATATCTGTCCATTTCGCATATCTCTCTCTATCTCTCCCCCTGCAGTATTCCCGATTATAGCATTATCAATCGAAATGGCGAGCGTTATATCGTTTTCAATATTCACATGGCCGGACGCCAGCTGTGCTCGCGTCGCTATCGTGAATTTGCCAATTTACATTCGATTTTACGCAAAGAATTCACCGGTTTTAATTTCCCCAAATTGCCCGGCAAATGGCCCTTCCAATTGAGTGAACAACAGCTCGATACCCGCCGTCGTGGCTTGGAGCAATACCTGGAGAAAGTGTGCGCCGTGCGCGTCATTGCGGAAAGTGATGCCGTGCAAGATTTTCTCACCGATTCCGAAGATGATATATCCGCCTCACCCGTTGACATTAAGGTTATGCTGCCCGACCATGAAGTCACAACCGTGTCGGTAAAGAAATCCGCCAATGCTCATGTCGTCTGGGAGATACTGGTGCAGCGGGCCAATTTCACTTCCTACACTCAGCAATATTTCTATCTATTCGAAATTGTTGAATACAACTTTGAACGTAAACTGCAGCCACACGAAATACCCCATCAATTGTATGTTCAAAATTATAGCACTGCATCCAGTACATGCCTGTGTGTGCGAAGATGGCTGTTCTCGGTGTCACGTGAACTCACACTGCCTCAAGGCGAACAGGCAGCGAAATTTATCTTCTATCAGGCCGTTGACGAAGTCAATCGTGGCAATATACGGGCGGAGGGGCGCTTGTATGAATTGAAAGCTCTGCAGGATGCCAAGAAAGCGTCAGAGTATTTGGCATTGGCCCGCACACTGCCCGGCTATGGTGATGTTGTGTTTCCCCATTGTGCGTGTGACAGTCGAAAGGAGGGTCATGTGGTACCGGCAGTTGGTAAGTTGTTGGTTTGAATTGAATGTCAAGGGGTAATCATTTGAAGTAGTATTTGTAATGATGCATGCCTACTCCATTGTGTCATTTCATCGTCTTGCTTTCATTTACTTTTCAATGTTTACTCAATTTTCCTGTTTCCATATTACCATTGTCCGTTCATTTTTATTGATTTAACATTGTTAGTTGGTCTTCATTTTAATTTCCCGTTTATTCCGTTTTAGGTATGAAGAGTTTTCGCTTGCATGCATGTCGTGAAGATGGCTCACTGGAAGCTCAAATGGTGGAGCTGACTTGGGATAGCATAACACGTTGGGAAAGTGATGAGGAATCTATGTCGTTTTGTTTCCAATATAATCGACCCGATAAACCTGCCAGATGGGTTAAAGTCTATACGCCCTATGTAAGTTATGACATATGTTTCAGTAAGAAAAATGGTGGAACAGAAAGATTGGCATTAATAAAAGATTGCATGACATGACAACAGACATCCTACGGAATTCTGTAGTCATCAATTAAAAGCAAATACTTTTATGTCAATTATAGAAAATATGAGCATATTAAAAGAAAATACTTTTAAACCAATTCTAGAAAACATAGATTCCACAAAATATTTTGAGAATATAGTCCTTGGAAGCATGTTAGGGGAATTTGTCAAACCATAGTTATACCCTTCATCTCCAGGATGGGCGTTTACTAAGTTTGTCATTCCGATTGTAACACCCTGAAATATCGACCTGATACCCTATAAAGTATATACATATATTCTTGATCGTTATACAATTCTAAAAGGATCTATGTCTGTCCGTCTGTTGAAAGCACGCTAGCATCTAAACAGAAGCAACCAGGATGTCAAAATTTTCCAAGAAGACGTCTAATAGTTGTATATCGGTTTTGATTGAAAGTGGGCGATATTGGTCCAGAGGGAACATTTTTCTCTAACCAGGATAGAAAATACCCCTAATATTTCGAGTATTTATAAAATATATAAATTCGGCATGTACATTCCTATGACTATATAGACGTGTAAAATCAAGAATTTTTCAAAAAATTTACATTTATGGGGAAACGATGAGAAAATTAAACAGCTACATTTAGAAGAATGAAAGTCGGCGTATATTTCGGTCATGTTGTGTAGATTCGAAATATAATCCGATCTTTCAATACTCGAACTTTTCAGGCCAACAAATTGGGATAAAATTGGTACCAAGCAAATGGATAACCATAAATCAAATGGCTTTTAGGAATAAAATGGGGTAAAATAGATACAACTGTTACCAAGCAAAAGGCTGTAGCTAGAATCGTAAAATTACACATTCCATTGTGAACCCGAAGAATTACTTTGGTATCAATCTATAATCAATCTATAACAAACACCCCATAGGTGGTCATTAAATTAATTCATTAATTTTATTTTAAAATTCTAACAATGAAACATCATAAATGCTAACATCAAAAAATCATAATATTTTATTGCACTTATGCCTGTGCAATAGTCTGTGGAGGGTCTATAAGATTCGGCCCGGCCGAATTTAACGCCTTTTTACTTGTTTTCGATATAGATAGTTCTCTTGTAACTTAAACAACACATTTCATCTAATATTAGGGGTCGGTTCTGGTTTTATGGAGACTTTCTTATATTGTATTTTAGGTTTTTACCATAAACTGTTGAAACCAAGAATGCCTCTGTACGATATCTTCTATATTTATAAAAGAGAATGCCGTCCGTGTGAACACGCAAAACTTTATAACGGATCGTCTGATTTTCACGATTTTGGGCTTGATGAATTCGTGTTGGCCCAAGGAAGGACATAGGATGTAAAATTGGTACATAAATATTACTGACCACGAGAATGATAAATATGATGCCGAAATTTGGATTTTCATTTTATGTGTATGGCAATAGTGTTTTTTTGAGCCAGAAGGCTGCAAATTGGAACGTATATATTACTGACCACAAGAAAGATAAATATGATGCTGGAGTTTGAATTTTCGTTTGGTGGGTAGTTGGGGCGTGGCAAAAGCGTCTTTTAGCTAGAAGGCTGAAAATTGGAACGTATATATTACTGACCACGATAATATCAATATGATAAGATCAATATGAAACCTGATTTTAATTTTACCATTTGTGTTTTTGCCTGGCGAAGCGGGCGGGGTTCAGCTAGTTTTGTTATAAAAGTGATATCAGGATCTAAATGCATAGCCATTATCTTTCAGTTCCCTATTTCAATTTATTATAGAACTATTCTTTATTTAATTTTTTCCTTTTTTCCATGTTCGTATAGCATGCTTTCTTGGCCGATTGCTTCGATCGCATAATGGAAGAACGCAAATGGGAAGATGCCGGCGACTAACAATTGCAACGCTACTAGATGTTAATTCTAATGTAATTCTAAACTTAAGTTTAACAAAACAAAAAAATCATCGCAAACAAAGTGAACATTCACACACACACTCAAGATCTAGATGTATGTAACACTTTTTATTTTGTAAATTAACTTTTTCTGACTCTCTCTATCTCTCACCCTCAATGAGCACTGTCTTGTATTTATTTCATTATTTACACACACATTCTTATATTGCTAATTAACAAAATTGTAAGAGTCCTATTCATAACGTAGATAAACAACCTGGTCTTTTGGTTTCTGTTCATAAATTTATGGAATAGAATGCAGTTGGCCAGGGGGAGGGTATAACTTTTCGTTATGAATTGGACTATATGTATGATTTTCGGGCAATTTTCGTGATCCCTCCTTCATATTCCTTTTTGATATATTATTTACATTTATATGGAACTATATCATACTATTGACCATTTCTTTTTTGACTTATATATACATAAACTATTATTATTTTAGAACTTTCCCTATTTCTGCATAGTTTACTATTATTATTTCTGTTTTCTTTTTCTGTTTGTTAGTACTTATGCCTAATTATATATGATTTTTGTATTATTTTGTGTACTATATCTTAGAAATTTTGTAAAAACTACATATTTTCCTTATATTTAAGCCTTTAGAAAAAAGAAACAAAAAGTAAAAAGTCTCAAAATTTCCAATATTTCACCTAAAGAAATATTGTAAAATGATGATTATGTTGTAATGTTGAAATTGATGTTGAACAAATTTAAATTATAACGAATAAAATAAACATATGATCAACAACACCCACGGTGATCAAGCAACAAGAAACCAAACGTCAACAAATCATATGAAGAATTATACAAGCAATTACAAAAGAAAAGAAAATCTTTACCAATTTCTAAAACAAATATTGTTAACATTTACTTTTAAAACAAAACAAAAGCAACATGTTTCAAAAAACAAATAAATAAGAAAAATTACTAGTTTAAAGAAGATATGCATGCACTCCTTGCATCTGTCACCACAAGAAATTATCATCTAACAAAAAAGGAAAAATAGCAAAACATCATCAATGAACATAATTTCAAAATAGTTTTTAAAAAGTCAATTTTTCTTAAATATATATATACACACACATGTATATATAGTTCTTTTTCGTTTTGCCTATCATCAGCAAATGTTATATTTGTAGTAGTACTGTTTGTTGTGTAAAGTTTTTTGTTCAACGACAATGATAATGTTGAATGCTAAATAAATTAGGAAGCAGAGAAGATTGTATAAATTTATTGTAAGGATTTTTAGCAATTATTAAAAATCGTAAACAAAATCATCACTTAGATTAACACATTTTTATTGGGAATATGAACATTGTTGTCGATTAATTTTTGTATACAATTTCGTAAAATCTAAATTATACAGTGTTTGAAAATCACACGAAATTATGATTAATAAGTACTATTAAAGGAAGATGTTTTATTTAGAAGTACAATTACTTATATGATGATAGCTTCACATTATATCCGTCATTTTGGTGGTTGAAGTACCACACGAGGTGCATCGTGGTACCAAGGGTTTTTACGCCTCTTATAAACCGACCTGTGCGACTTTTCTTAGCGGCGTCGATATTGGCAAAGTCTTTCAAGTCTTCAAAGAAAACTTAACCCGGTGTGACATAGGCGGACAGAAACAGAGAAGGTGTTCGACGCTCTCAATCTACTCCTAGTGCCCTGAACACCCTACAATGTTCTCTGGCCTTCCACGACACCACAATTCTGTTTGAGATCCACTCACGTCTAGGACGAGAAGAAGGAGAGATCATTGTATGGTGTATAATTGGTCAGTAGTACTAGTTGCAAAGATCATAATGAATCAGTATAGTTTTTCTCTAGACATTTCTTTCAGGAGGGTACCTTATAGAATTGGATAGCTCTTAACATGTTTGATTAGGAGTCACATCAGTATAATAGCAGTTCTAAGTGAAATATATGATTTGCTTAACTGACAAAAATCAAATATTTGTGTAGTCGTTAAAAAGAAGACAAACTTATTCAATAAGTTGAATTGTGGTAAACCAAATTATCTTATAATAACAAAAATACACATAATTTCTTTTTTCCATGCCTTCTCAATTTAACTCCAATTTTATCACGCTTTTAGTGATTTAAGAGGAAGTGATTCGGGAGTGATTTCTGCTCTTTGGTTGTTTTAAAGACAAATGAGATATTTAGAAGCCAGAAATCGCAAAAAATTGCGGAACCTGGTAGAAAGCTTGATAAATTGAAATCTTGCTGTAAACTTTACATGACTTTTGCAAAACAAATATGTTTGAAATATTGATCCAACATTGATTGGTCATTAAAATTACAGATCGTCTGAGCGTGAGAGTTTGAATTTATTCATAAAAGTCTCTTCCTTTCCCCTTCACGATTGGTTTCAGAATTTGCCAACAAACAGAGTTTCAGCATTTGGGACAAATAAAGTATTCCACTTAATTTAGCATCTACATGATTAGTACATTTTTTTAAAAGGCAGTGAGAAAAATGTATCTTTTGATCCGTTCAAAAGACCTATTGAACTACCCACATAACTCGCCATGGGATGGTGGGTAGTGCGTGTTCTCAACACCCACATAAAAGGTCAACACAATCTTTAATCAGCGGCGATATTATTTCATCAATGCTGGCGATATTTATTAGTAAGCTGGGATTTGTTTCTGTTTTCCACTGTATAACCAAGTGCATGAATTTGTATACATTTAATAACAGCAAATACACAAAGTAAAAAATAAGAAAACACACTCACACACACATTTATAATCATATAATTTAAGAATAATCTTTTTTCCAAATGCTAGTGATATTTTATATTTTCCCAAAAAACAAAAGAGAAAAAAGTGAAAATATTTGTAATTTTTTGTGGCCATTTTAAACAAATATATATACATACATTCATATATGCATATATATAAATAAATAACAAAAAAGAAAAGAATTGAAAATATAATAACGAAAAAACTAAACATTCCTAAGAAAAATTAAATTGAATATTTACATAAAATGAAACTCAGCTAAAACTTTCAATATAAAGGCAAACAAAGTTTAATAAAAATAAAATCCTCTAAACGAAAGCATATAATAAAAATACTAAAGAAATATCTCAAAATGTTAAATTAAAATCCAAGTCAGTTTTCCCCTCCCTTGTTATAGACATTTTTAGAACAGATGAACGAACGATGAGCATACACATAAGTACACATCCATGCATACAAACAGACAGACATACATATATTCCAACAAACACCAATCTCAATCATGTTGTAGTTTCGTTGTCTCGACATCAAATGCAAAAAAAAAAATTAAAAGTCGATCGAACAAACATCGTATATAGTAGTGTTGTAAATTATTATTATTATTATTACTATATTATAAATATATAACATAAATAAATAATTATAATATTATATATACATACACATATATATTTTTTTATTATTTAATTAGTTTTTCTCTCATTATTTATCAATTTGTTTCCATTGTCAAATGTGATTTACGAATAAAAGTTTTTATTGAAATGCTATTATTCTGAGAAAAAGGAAAAGAACAACAACAACAAGACGATAAAAAGAACAACAACATTTATTGTATGTATACTATCACAGATTAGTCTCAATCAATAGAATTCATCTTGTTAGTAATTAAATTCAAATTAAAACAAATGATAATGATTATGTTTATGATGCATACATGAAAATAAAAACAACAACAATGCTATAAAAATGTAAAAAACACAAATAAAAATACGTTTTATTATTTCCATAAGGATTGTACGTTAGGTTTTGTATTTGTCATTAATTTATATTCAAATGTGACCATTCCAGGCAGAATTTTGTGATGGCACAACAAAATCGGTATTTCATCCAGAATTAAATTATGCACAAAATCAAAATCTAATACTACAAGTAAGATTATGGATTTATTTTTCCTGTAAATTTCAACACAATAATTTTGTTTTAAACCACCAGTGTTATTGTGGATTTTTTGTCACTCTGAAGAAATCCGAAAACTTTTGGATCACAAAATCAACATGAAATGTGTCTAAAACTACAAGTAATGTTGTGGATTTTGATTTTGCTGTACAGTGTTGTTCCGGGATTTTTCCACTCATTCCAGAATTCCAAAACTTTTGGATCATTTAATGAATGTAAGAAATGTCATGGTATATAAACATAAAACACTTATCCAGATGTAGTATATCTTCTCATTTAAATAGGATTACGGAAAAAACTTACGAGAATCAATTTTTGCGAAGATTTTTTACTGTGGATAAGATTTAATGTACCGTTAATGTAAATATCTTCGACCGAATCCATGTTATGATCATTCAAAGTTTGGCTCCATCTAACCGATTTTCTTAAAAGATATGGGGCGATTTTCATGGCTCAAAAAAATAATTTGTAGAATATTTTGAAATCGGAATTCGAATAAATGTGAGCGGTATTGAGAGAACAGTCGGCTGCAAGTGTTTAGAGTTCTACTATCATTACAAGGGTATGTATAATTTTTATATTTCACTTTTTCTGTAAAAAACTATAAAAAAAATATGTAGATTAGTGTATGGCGACTTCATAGTCTTAAATATATTAGTGCAAAATTTCGGCTATTTAATGTGTTGAAGCAAGTCATCAGGAAATAATGTGCTGACAGCTGAGAAATAGTTTTCAAACTAATTTTTTTCAGCTTTATTTTGAAGTCAGGATTTATGAAGAAATTTGTATCACGTGAGTGTGCGTGAACGTGAGGAACGATAAAATGTTCGTGCGTGAGTCTAATTTCGACGTGATTTTTGGGTGAGTCACACACATTTTTCCTTTCATTTTATTTTTTATCACCACATATTTTCAATTAGTTTGTTGCATATTTCCAATTTAATTTAATATAACATTCTTCTACGAACCATATTCAAATGTGGAATTTTCCATTCAAAACAAAAGTCTAATTTTCATTATTTAAATAAGCATGCCCTCCGCCAACACAGTGCATTAGTGTTAGTTCATGTCATAGTATCCGATTTTTGTTAACTTATTTGGTATTAAAATATACGATACAACATGATTTTGTATACTACTTTAAAAATATGAATTTAAGACAAACATCGCAAATATTATAATTTTCGAATTTGCGCGGCGTTTACATACACAATAATTTGAAAAATCTGGGTATACCAATTTATTCTCCAAAGAGTTATAGTGAACATGGTGCAAACTGTAGGACTCTAAAATTACCCATTTTTCCATTGTGCGTAGTTACCTTCATATATAACAGGCTCTTATTTTTATACCCTCCACTAGGGTATTATGTCGTTGTGCATTTGTTTGTAACGCCCAAAGGCATCGAAATAGACCCATCGTTTATTAAATAGATCTAGAAGCACTTTCTGAGTCCGTCTGTCTGTCCATCTATTCTTGTAATCAAAGTACAAGTCGCAATTATTGACCAATCCATTTGAAATAAATCGGTTTAGATTTAGATATAGCCCCATAAAAATGTCGCTCCTTTTGAATTTTTTCATTATTTAACCATTTTTTTTTTCAAATTTGGCAAACATCTTATCTTTTAAGAAGAAATCATGGATGATGAAAATGGGCCAAATCGGTTCAGATTTATATATAGCTCCCATACAATTGCCGTTCCCGATTTGAATTTTTCCTCTCCAGAAACCACATAATTTAACCTATTATCTTCATATTTTGTACAACTTATTTATTTTCAATTAGAAACATATATGGTGAAAATGGGCCAGATCGGTCGGGTCTCGAGACCACATATTTTGACCAATTTTCTTCAAATTTTCCACAGCACCTTATATTTCAACTGGAAACATCTTTGGTGAAAGTAAGTCAGATCAGTTCAGATTTAGATATAGCTTCCATACAAATTTCGCTCTCTATTTTACTTTTTACGCTCTGGAGATCACATATTTTGACCATTTTTCTTCAAATTTACCTCAGCACCTTATATTTCAACTAAACACATCTATATTTTTTATTTTTTCCTCTCTAGAAACCACAAATTTTAACCGATTTTTTCAAGTTTTCCAAAGAACCTTATATTTAATCTAAAAACTTTTGTGATTAAAGTGAGCCAAATCGGCTCTGATTTATATATAGCTGCCAAGCAAATTTCGCTCCCGATTTAACTTTTTCCGCTCTAGAAACTAAATATTTTACCTTATATTTAAACATTAATGGTGAAAGTGAGCCAAATCGGTTCAGATTGATTTCATTCAAGGAGTTTTCCTGAAAATTTTTCATAGCTGCGTGAAATCCATATATACTCATTATACCCTACACCACATGGTGTAATGTCGTTGTGCATTTGTTTGTAACACCCAAAAGGAAACGAGATTGACCCATCGTTTATTATACCGATCGACTTAGAATCACTTTTTGAGTCGATTTAGCGATGTCCGTCCGTCTGTCCATCTATTCTTGTAATCAAAGTCCAGTTCGCAATTGTTGTTAAAACTAAATGAAACTTTGCACAACGAAGTTTTATGGGGTAAGGACTAACGCTTTAATTTGAAGCAAATCGGTTCAGATTTAGATATAGCTCCCATACAAATTTTGCTTCCGATTTTACTTTTTCCGCTCTAGAAACTACATATTTCAACAGATTTTCTTCAAATTTAGCAAAACGTCATATATTTTAACTAGAAATATCTCTGGTAAAAATAGGCCAGATCGGTTCAGATTTATATATAGCTCCCTTACAAATGTCTCCTCCGAAACCACATATTTAACAGATTTTCATCAAATTTGGGAAAGCGACTTATATTTCAGAAAACCTATGCTAAAAATGTGCTAGATCGGTTCAGTTTTATATATAGCTCCCATTCAAAGTTTGTGTTCAAATTTTCTTACAAATACAGATACAAGTATGAAATATATACCAGGTTCAAATGTAACGACCTTTTTGTACCCTACACCACAGGGGTATCATATAGTCGGCCACGCCCGATTTTAACCTTCCTTACTTATTTTTTATTTTGGAAAAAATATAAATTGTTAGTTTCTTCTTCTTGTACTATTTGCAAAAGCTATTTCATTCGGTTGCCCACTGTCCTCGTGTTCGAAAGATAAAACTAAAGAGTGATTTTTTTGAGGTTAGGATTTTCATGCATTAGTATTTGACAGATCACGTGGGATTTCAGACATGGTGTCAAAGAGAAAGATGCTCAGTATGCTTTGACATTTCATCATGAATCGTCTTACAAACGAACAACGCTTGCAAATCATTGAATTTTATTATCAAAATGCGTGCTCTGTTAAGAAAGTTCATCGCACGCTTCCATTTTATGGTCAGTTTAATCGACCCACTGAAGCGGCTATTCGGGCTATTGTGACTAAATTTCGCACCAAATTTACATTGTTGGACATTAAACCACCAAGACGCTTACGTAGAGTACGAACTGAAGAAAATATCGCAGCTGTATCGGCCAATGTTAATGATGACCATCAATTATCGATTCGTCGCCGTTCGCAGCAATTGGGCCTCTGTTACTCAAAAACGTGGAAATGCCAAAATTGGACTAAGCGGATGGACCACTTGAGGCGCAGCCGCGGTCAACATTTAAATGAAATTATCTTCAAAAAGTAAATGTCATGGACCAATCTAACGTTTCAAATAAAGAACCGATGAGATTTTGCAAATTTTATGCGTTTTTTTTTTAAAAAAAAGTTATCAAGCTCTTAAAAAATCACCCTTTATCATATAGATTAAATCGACTCTATTATATATTTTATTACCGATTTTAGCATATAAAGTGATTTTTTAAAAGCTACATGAAAGTTTAAAAAACATATAAAATTCAGAAAAATCCATTAAATCTTTATTTGAATGGATAGTACGGTCCATATAATTTAATGTTTGAAGATTATTTCATGCAAATGTTGACCTTGACTGCGCCTCAAATGGTTCATCCGCTTAGTCCAATTTTGGCATACTCTTTCCAACATTTCGGCCGGTATCTCACGAATAAATGCTTCAAAGTTGTCATCCAATGCGTCAATTGAAGCGGGCTTGTCTGTATAGACATGAGCTTTAACATAGCCCCACAAAAAATAGTCTAAAGGCGTTAAATCGCACGATCTAGGCGGCCAATTGACCGGTCCCGAACGTGAAATAAAATGTTCACCGAACTCGCCTCTCAATAAGACCATTGTTGCGCGTGCTGTGTGGCATGTGGCACTGTCTTGTTGAAACCACATGTCATGCAAGTCAAGCTCTTGCATTTTGGGCAAAAAAAAAAGTTGGATGTCATCTCACGGTAGCGCTCACCATTCACAGTTACGTTACGATTCGCATCATCTTTGAAGAAGTACGGTCCAATGATGCCACCAGCCCATAAACCGCACCAAATTGTGACTTTTTCTGGATGCATTGGTAGCTCTTGCAATGCTTCTGGCTGCCATTCACTCCAAAATCGACAATTCTGCCTATTTACGTACCCATTGAGCCAAAAATGAGCTTCGTCGCTGAACACAATTTTTCGGTAAAAAGCGCGCGATGAACTTTCTTAACAGAGTACGCATTTTGATAATAAAATTCAATAATTTCCAAGCGTTGTTCGTTTGTAAGACGATTCATGGTTAAATTATAGACCAAACTGAAAATGTTTGACAGTGAAACAAAACACGAAACGTGCGTCAGCTGTTTAAACCAGTGTTGCCAAAAAGATAATATCTAAAAAATCACCCTTTACTTCGGTTGAACTCTAGTTATGATATACCTTTTATCACTTCATCGAAATAACTAGAATTCTAATATATTACATTCAAAGCACAAATTAAATCTCCGTTCATTTCCTTTGAGAACTGTTTTCGATGTTAATCAATAGAGAAACTTCAGAATTTGGGTTCAAAATGTCTTATGTGATATTTTTCGCTGTTGTATATTAGGGTGGGATAGTTCACGACTTTTCGATTTCGATATGCTAGAACCCCCAATTTTGTGAGGTTCGGAAAAGAATTCATTAGCCCAAAAATGGGGATGGTGCGGTGAGTGTAAGCGGTCGCTCATCGGGGTCAAAGGTGGGGAAAGGGGTTAAAAAACTAGTAAATCAAAAAAAAAATTTTTTTTCAAATCCATGCTTTATGCAAGCAGAATTCTATTGGGCCTAGAAATTCTTTTTTAGTTATCTTTTGTAGAAGGAAAAATTACTGCGTTATCAGGAGAAGAAATAATAGATTTTTAATTTGTGGTTTGTATGGGAGGTACCACGCCCCTTTGTCCATTCCCGCTCATATTTGCAGCAGCACTTAAAAAATGCACACCAAACCGACGTACCAAATTTTGTTCAAATACCGTTATCAGGAGCAGAAATAATAGATTTTTAATTTGTGGTTTGTATGGGAGGTACCACGCCCCTTTGTCCAATTGGTCAAATTTTTCCATTTCCTTGTATTGTCATCGAAAATGATTAAGTGTGCAAAATTTGAACAAAATTGGTTGAGAAAAAAAGCTTTCAAAAATTGATTTCTAATTTTGTGGCACACAAACATATATAGAAAGTAACCTTATATAAAGCATGGAAAAAAAACATAAAAAAAGTTGAAAAACTGACCCGGATTCGCCCCCATAGAGGTTAAATGTAAGATCCCGATTAATTTTCCCTTCCCAACAATTTTTTCGAATGCACTTACCCTCTATCCACACTCATTAAGGATAGAGGATTATTTTTATACCCTCACTCTACAGAGTAAGAGGGTATATATAATTTGGGACAAAAAAATGTTACGCACTGAAGGAGTGACTTAAGACCCTAAGTATGTTTGGACCAAATCCGTTTCAAGACACTTAAAGTTGTTTGAGCCATGTCCGTCTGTCTGACTGGCTGGTGTACACGATAACTCTCGAAAGGAGTTAAGGAATCAAATCAAACCTTGCACATGGTAATATTTTTCCCAAACTTAGTTCAAGTTCGAAGATGGGCGAAATTGCCACCTTCCGGTACCTCCCACACAAATATCCTATATTCCACTGTTAAATTAAAACCCGTATAACTTTCGAACGGATATTCGGAATATGCTACATTTTGGTATTTGTTTATGTTTTTGTAATCGCTCTACACTTTAAACATGATAAATATTTATGCTTTTGCCCTCCTCCCACACAATTGTCCCTATACTATGTAAACATGAATTCTTAATAACTTCTATACCGGAAACTGAAATCCATTTCTGACATAAATAGTCTGGCTCTAAATAATATTAGAGTTCTTAAAAATTCCAAACAAATGCTTGAATTTTTAATTCTGAGAGTGAGGGTATATAGAAGACGGCTTAACCGACTGAAACTTACTTGTTTTTATAAAATTTGCTCTCACCGCTGTTACTGGCGCAAGGAAGCCGTTATTAAAGTCAAACGTATGACCCAATATTTTTTCAACCCCTGTATATTCTTTGAAGATACCTACGTTATATTGTTTTAATTTTTTTGTGACAGCAAGGCCCAAAACTGTCCGGAGTCGTCCATAGTTGGGTTAAGTGTAAGACAACCCCCCCATTCGTTTTCCCTCCCTAACATTTTATTCGATTACACCAACCCCCTATCCCCATTCCTTAATGGCGCTCCCATACAAAAACTAATTTTTATAAATTCCCCAACATTTTCCCAAAAACATACCTATCCCATGGAACCTCAAAAAATTAATCCCATTCAACACTATCCCACCCCTATTGTACTCATCATAATCGTGCACCGGCTACTTCCTGCATAACTTCACCCCAACGACAATCTTTGGTGTGTGGTTAAGATCTTAAATTGCGGATGATAATAATTTCTTTATGCTCTTGCCGTTATACAAGACCCATATTGACTTAATGTCAACCCTAAAATAGTCAACCGTTATATAGATAACGATATGGTTTATTTGTGTTAATTAATTAAAATCTCAAACAAATATTTTCTTTTTTTTTTTCGATAAATAAATGCCAATTAAAGTAAATTTATTGAAGATTTAGTTTGTACTTTTACAAGCTCGATGATTTAATAATCATTTAATATTATGACAACAACATTTAAAAGGGACCGTCGTGGGTGGATTCGTTGTTGTTGCTGGCGTATTTGTTATTGCACTAATCAGCTTTATCGGGTATTTTTGTGTAAATGAGTATCTCATTTTGAGAATTGCATTCAATTCACATAGAACTCAAGTTGAAATTGAGTGGGGAATTGCAGCATGGGATCACTTCAAATGAATGAACAATGGCAACGACAACAAAAACAACAACAAAAGCTAAAGCAAATATATGTGAAGTGCAGATAAATCAAATGTCTGTCTTATCTGTCAAAGAGTTGTTAATTGATATTGAAATGTTAGAGATGGAAAATCAAAAAAAAAAACAGGGTGTTCATCGCACAATTTCCAAAGTAGCGAAGGTTATGGTAGCTTTGGATATGGTAAGAATATGCGTTAGTCCCTATACTAAAATAAACAAGTAAAAAGGTGTTAAGATCGACCAGGCCGAATCAGATTAGAGGCAGATCAGAGATAGATGTTCGGAATCATATTAGGAAAATTGTGATATTTTATATGCATATATTTGTTTACTATTTTAAACTATAAGTCATACTTATACTTTTTAAATAAATGGCATTGCTTCATTATAATAACAATAGTCAATTACTATATATAAATATAATACTGTAATTGTAATCAAAAAGAGAACATAAGACAGCAATCTTCAAAAAAGTGCCCTAAATATTAGGAGTATTGCCAGGCGTCATTAGGGAGAAACATTTCCCCCATTTGTAATTATTTGATTCAGCTACAGACAAAGTGACTGAAAAGTAAAAATTTCGAAGATTCGTTATGTTTTGGGTACACATTGGAGTGTAAACATCTAATTTCATGATTCTAAGTACATCCGTTTGGTATCAGTTTTTATACACTCCACGAGGGTATTATGTCTTTGTGCATTTGTTTGGAACACCCAAAAGGAAGCGAGATAGGCCCATTGTTAATTATACCGATCGACTTAGAATCACTTTTTGAATCGATTTAGCAAAGTCCGTCTGTCTGTCTGTCCATCTATTCTTGTAATCAAATTACAGGTCGCAATTGTGGCCAGAATCAAATGAAACTTTGCACAACGAAGCTTTTCGGGATAAGGACGAACGCTATTTATTTTGAAAATCGAAAAAATCGGTTCAGATTTAGATATAGCCCCTATTTGACTCTTTTCACTCTAGATACCACATATTTTAACAGATTTTCTTCAAAATTGACAAAACGTCATATATTTAAACTAGCAAAAACCATGTAATGAAAATGCGTTAGATCGGCTCAGATTTATATAAAATTCCGGTCCCAATTTAACTTTTTCCGCTCTAGAAACCACATATTTTATCAGATTGTCTTCAAATTTGGCAAAACGTCTTATATTTAAACTAGGAACACCTGTGGTGAAAATAGGTCACAAATTTCACTCCCGAATTGACTTTTTCTACTCTATAAATCTCATATTTTAACAGATCTTCTTTAAATCTTGCAAAATATCTTATATTTCAATTGGAAACATCCATGGTGAAAATGGGTCAGATCGGTTCAGATTTATATATAGCTCCCATTCAAATTTCGCTCCCGATTTGAATTTTTCTGCTATAGAAACCACATATTTTAACATATCTTCTTCAAATTTGGCAAAATATATATATATAAATATATCTTATATTTCCACTAGAAACACCCATGGTGAAAATGGGTCAGATCGGTTCAGATTTATATATGGATCCCACACAAATTTCACTCCCGATTTGACTTTTTCCGCCCCAGAAACTACGTATTTTCACCGAATTTCTTCAAATTGATCATAACACGTTATACTTGAACTGGAAGAACCTTTTGTGAAAGTGGGTCACTTCATTCCATGTTTGGATATAGCCCCGATACAAATATTATTCTCGATTTGACAAATTGGGTCAGGTCATATCAGCCTATGATTAGGAAACATACAAAAATCCTTCCCGTTTTCATTTTTTTGTCGAATTGAATTGTATTCGGAATGAAAGTGGAGTGTATCGTATAGTCGGTCCCGCCTGACTTTAGCCTTACCTTTCTTGTTTCTTTTTTTCCACCATTTTCTGCCTAAAAGTACAAATTTCGAAAAATTCCTTTATGTTTCTCAGTCAGATGAATGCATACACTGAATTTCATAATTTCAACTTCAGTGGTTCGGTTGGTACGATTTTTATACCTCTTTTTAAATTTTATCCCTTAAATGTACGAATTTCGAAAAATTCTTCTATTTTACGAGTCTACATAATTATAGGGGTGTACACTAGGGCGTACCTCAAAAAAAAAGTTCGCCGTACACCTTCGAATATGAAGTATTATTGAAAGGTAGTTTCAAAAAAAAAATTTTTATTTTTTTATGCCGAACGTAGGGGTCGCGCTTTTACATTTTTCTATATAACTTGTATTTATAAACGGATTTTAAAGTGTGATACATCGATGTTTTTGTCTCGACGAGGCCGATTTTTTTGTCTTTGAAGTCATTGAGCTCAAGCACCCCCTTCTGGTACTTACCCATCATTTCTCAGTTGCTACTACCCTAATGTACCACTCTAATAATCGAAAATTAAAGCTCGCATAAAATCATGAATCATGTTTGAGCTCAATGACTTCAAAGACAAAAAAATCGGACAAAAACATCGATGTATCACACTTTAAAATCCGTTTATAAATGCAGAAGTTATATAGAAAAATGTAAAAGCGCGACCCCTACGTTCGGCATAAAAAAATAAAAAAAAATTTTTTGAAACTACCTTTCAATAATACTTCATATTCGAAGGTGTACGGCGAACTTTTTTTTTTTTACTTGTAACCTGGTACGCTCTAGTGTACACTCCGAATTTCATGTTTCTAGTCGTATCATTGGTACCATATTTATCCCATTTTGTCCCATTTCACCCGCTAAATGTTTTTTGTACTTTTGGTGAGGAATGTACGCAACAAATTTCAAGTGTATAAAAACCGGAAATGTTCAAAAAATTTTCTTAAATAATATACTAGGGGGTATTTTCAGCCCTTGTTAGGGAAAAATTATTCCTTCTGGGCCGATTTTGAGCCTACGGCATCATTGGACCATGTACTGAAAATTTGGGTTGAGTTACTGCCGTACCAGTCGTGGTAGGTATATGAATGTTGTTTTTTCCCATTATTAAATGAAAAAGTTCAACGTTTCCAATAAAACCAAAAATTTTAAAAATAATCATAATAAATAATCTTTTTTATAGTCGATTCTAATTTAAAATTTTACTCTATTGGGTCGATTATGGATGGCAACCAAACTCCAGTTGAGTTGTCAACTGGCAACGCAACTGAAATAAAAATAAGTATTATGTATGACAACTTTTGTCAGTTGCCGTCGATAATAGTGTTTTGACACTTTGGCAACTAAAAATTTTGTAAACAAAACAAACAATTCAACTCAAAATAGTAAATTTCAACAATAAAAATTTAATTTTTAATGATTAGCTCAGTGGATCTTTTTTTTGACGAAGAAGAAGATGCCCAGGACGTGGCATCTATTAGGAGGAATTTAAGAGATAGCTCTAATACCTTAGAATTGTCATCTGTACTGTGAGTAGATGTTTCTATCTTGAACATTTTTCAATAAACAATTGTTCGTCTTAGCTTTAAGGCGTATTTCCGACTTCCAAAAGATGCCGTTGTCTATTTAGTGGAAGAATTAAAAAATTGCTTTAAAAAAGATACCGGTCAACAGCAATACCTCCACTCTTAAAAGTGTGTGCTGCTTTGAGGTTTTTTGCGGAGGGAAGTTTTCAGAAGTCCCAAGGCAATGACTTCAACCTCAGCATGGCTCAACCCACATTGCCCGTGGTTTTGAACGAAGTTGTCCAAATAATAGAGCAAAAGCTATGTAAAATTTGGATTGTTTCCAAATTAACAGAGGAAGAAAAAGCATCCAATATCTCTAGAACGCCAAAAAGATTACCCACTGGAGTTGCAGCCAAATCAACTTGCAACAGGTCCGCTGCCGCCTGCTCCAATGGCGATAAAGGCACTTCTTGCGATGGCCCACCACCTGTGGTGTTAACGTTTCTTTTATTTTCTGCCAGTTTCTTTTTTAATTTTGCCTTAAAATGAATCCACACTCTCTGCCATTCTTCTGGAGTACGTGTAGGTGGGCCATAGCTATTTAAATTATCGGCAATTCCCTTCCACACTTCATCCGTAGTGGCGTTGGTTTCACCAAAAACCCGTACACCGCGAGCTAGGTTAGGGTTAAGTTCCATTTTGTTTACCAGGATTTCAAATTGTTGCTTTGTGGTAATTTTAACCATCATGAAGCCTACAAACACCAGAAAAAAATATGTAATATTGAATATATGAATAATTAAAAATAAATGTAATTTACATCTTATTTTCACTTTTTATTTCTTTAAAAAATTACACACCAATTAGAAAAATTACAAGGCAACCAGAAATAAATGGTTGCCGAAAAATCCCCTTTTTAGCAACTGAAATTGACAACTGTCGGTCGTAGTTGCCATCCGTAATGCAAATTTGGCAACTAGCAACGCCACTAAACTCTGGTTGCCATCCATAATCGACACATATATTTCCTTTCTAATGTAATTTTGTACTAATGAACAGATTACTTTTCAATAAATGCATTCTAGTTTATAATCCAAACATTTCTTACCCTGTATATCAATTCGCAGCAAGTATAAATGTAATATAATCCCCACCGTATGATTTAATAATACGCTGCAAGTACTCGTACATCTGTGTTCTCATGCCTTCATTAGCATACCAGTGAAGGTGTCAAATGTGTTTTTTTTTTCTTCTTCAAGCCAAGTATTGTTTGAACAAAATACAAATACGAGTAATTTATTGACATACTCGCAATCAATCAGTACCACATTTTCTATTTGAACTGCAGGAGTTATTACTGTCGGAAATTTCTCAACTCAAATAAAAATGTTTAAAAGCGCCAAAGATCAAACCGGTTCCCTGTTGCCTTTACTAAATACAGCCGAGTCTAGTATGCAAAGTATTCCGTATGCTGATGATTCTTCGGACGATAATGAATCCGTGTGTTTTGGCAGGAGACTGGCCTTGGCAAATAACTCGGAAGTTGATCTTTCTGTCATAGTGCGCCTAGATAAAAATGCCAAACCAGAAAGCGATTCGAATCTTGATCACAATACACCGGAATTCTTTCAAAATATTCCGGGTTTTATAATAAAAGTTGAAAATGTGGGTGAAGCAATGCGACGTAACTCTATATCATTGCCATCGGGCTTAAATCGTCGCGATCAGGAGGCTCTAAGGTTTCAAAGTCATGTGGCGCAGTATTCAAAGTATGGACACAAAAATAGAGTAAGTATGTTACATATGTATATTAGGCTGGGTCGCGGTCCATACAAATGGAAAAACAATTTCCAGTCACTTTAGGAAAATAAAGTTTGGATTGTTTAATGATGATTTGCAAAATATTTCGTCCCTAGGTCTAACCGTGTGTGAGCTAAACGCTCTTGAAATCCCTAAAAATTATGTTTTTCCCGTGTAATATTTTTTTGTGCTGCATTTTTGTTGTTTTTTTCTGAAATAATAGATCCTTGAAATCACTTTAAATATAAATTTTGATTTTTGTCTTAGAGTTACTTATGGGTTGAAGTATTGGACCTTTGTAGTAATTTTTTGTGTTTTTTCATAGTGACAATTGGACAATATTTCATATTTGGTGTTAGTATTTTATAATAAATAAATAGCGGCAGTCAACACCTTTCGAATGATGAAAATCAGAAGAAAATTGACGCCGCAGCGCTGAAAAAAGCTCTGAAAATCCATCTCCTGTTTTAAATTATTTTACAAACATGGAGTCAGTGATGTCATTTTTCATTTAGGCACCATTCGAAAGGTAGGAATCAATATTTCTTTTACTTATTTTTTGTAACACCTCTTACAAAATGTTTCCAAGAAATATGCATTTTAGCTGTCACCTTGAAAACCCCCAAAAAAATCAATATAAACTTCCAATAATACGACCAATTAGTTATTTTAAGACAAGAATAACAATTTTAATTTGAAGTGCCTACAAGGGTCTATTAATTCCGAAAAAAAAGGGAACATAAAATATTACACGGGAAAAACATGATTTTTAGAGGTGTTTTCGGGAGCGTTTAGCTCACAGATGCCTTGACCCTGTGACGAAATATTTTGCAGATCATCATTAAACAATCCAATCTTCATTTCCTGGGGGTGACCGCTGTAAATTATTTTCGTGACCCATCCTAATGTATATTTGAGCTCCTATGTACGTACATACAGTGGGAATTAGAATGAAACATAAAACACATTTTTTAAAAATCACCAGACAGTCAACATAGAAAATTTCTGAAGACAATTCGTTGTTGTTTATCGAATAAACCGAAGTGTTTTCAACTCAACTTTCAAATCATGGATTTACAGAAAATTACTATGCAAGAAACTGTATTGTATCGAACCCCTTAAATGTTTGTGATTAACAAACCAATTTCATTAATGCAGCTACAACTCTACATAGTTTCGTTTCTGTCATGATTTAAAAATCGTTGATACAGTGAATACTTGAAATAGAAACATTACTTTCATGCGAAATTAGAAAATAATCATGTCGATTATGCACGCCGACGGATGGCTGCGGATCGGATTTTTCCGCAGTTGAGTATTTTGGTATTATATAAGCCGATGGTAATGCCGTTGCGGAAAAATTCGTATTATGTATTCCTCATGCGACTCACTTCACATACAAAAATATCCGACAGAAAATCATCGCTGATTTGATGCGGATAAAGTACTTTTTGGTTGTTTTTTTATTTGTTTTAATTTCTAATGGAAGCTAAGAGGTAAGATGAGAAAAAATTAAATGTAAATGTTAAATGATTTGTTTTTTTTTTGTATTGCCACTTTTTTCTTCCAAATTTATAAAAAAACTAATTGATGAATACATTATAAAATGTTAGAATTTCAATTATTTTATTTAATTTCAAATCTAAGAATATGTCAGCGCACTTTATTGGTTACTTTTGTTTGTCATTTGCTTATAAATGTCAA
This sequence comes from Polietes domitor, assembly GCA_947397865.1. Lineage (NCBI taxonomy): Eukaryota > Metazoa > Arthropoda > Insecta > Diptera > Muscidae > Polietes > Polietes domitor. The sequence continues at coordinate 101,442,147 of OX377620.1, forward strand.
TTTGACAGCTGTTATGTAATATCGACTTTATGTTGGTAATGCAGTCATCCGACGGATTACATAATACAATTTTCCTCACAAAGTGAGTCGAGTGCGGATCGAGTCAATCCGATCCACAGCAAATCCGTCGGCGTGCATAATCGACATGAATAATTGCAAAAAATCAGGCTTATGAACATTAGGCTGGGTCTTAGTCCATGTAAATAGAAAAATAATTCCCAGTCAGTAAAGTTTGGATTACTTAATGATGATTTAGAAAATATTTCGTTCAAATTTTTGGGATTTATTTTCCCCGTTTTAGGTATTGTGAGTATTTTATTTGAGGTATCACAAAAAATGTTTAAAAAAATAAGAATTTTCAATCGCGTTACTTTCGAAAATCAGTTTTTGTGAACCTAATATAAATAATAAATAAATAATATAAATAAATCCCAAAATTTTGATTTGAACTGGGATGTTATCCTGGCTCAAGACCATTTTGCATCTATATTTTATAGAATGCAAGTTTATTTACAAATGGCATTTATGGTGACATTTATTACTTGCCTGCAGACTGATAGTGGTCATGATTTCCAACCTGTGAAAGGTTTCCTCATCGCAGCGACTTTTCAACATCATACCCGGCCTCTTTAAGTAACTGATTCTCACAAACGAATGAGAGGCACATTTTCAACTCATTGCTGAATATGCATTTTTTTTATTTTTATACCCTCACTCTACAGAGTAGGAGGGTATATATCATTTGGCACAGAAAAAAGTGTAACGCATTGAAAGAGTAACTTAACACCCTAAGTATGTTTGGACCAAATCCGTTTCACGACTTTTTATGGTGTTTTTGTCCGTCCGTCTGGCTGGCTGGTGTACACAATAACTCTCGAAAGGAGTTAAGGAATCGATTGAAACTTTGTACATGGTAATATTTTTCCCAAACTTAGTTTAAGTTCGAAGATGGGCGAAATTGACACGCCCCTTCTGGTACCTCCCACACAAATAGCCCATATTCCAATGTTAAATTGAAACCCATATAACTTCCACACGGATAATCAAAATCAGCTATATTTTGGTATTTGATAATGTTTTTATAATCACTTTGAGTGTACACGGGCTTTGCACGCCCCTTCCATTACCTCCCACACAAATCACAAAACTACGTAAAATTAATGCTGATATAACTTCTATATTAACGATCGGAATACTGTGAAATTTGATATTTAACAATGCTTTTTAAGTGGTTACATTCACATGGAATATGGGCGAAATTGCCACACCCCTTCTGGTACCTCCTACACAAAGAGGCATAAACGTTGGTTACAATAAAACCGATATTATATCCATACGGGTGTCAAAATCATTTGCAATTTGATATTTGAAAATGTTTTTATAATTACTTTAAACCTAAAAAATATTTACGCTTTACGCCACGCCCATTCTTGTACCTCCCACACAATTGTCTCTATTCTAGGTAATATTAAATCCTTCATAACTTCTATACTGGTGCATGGAATCCTCTAAGACTTGATATTTGATAACAAAATATATTTTGTAGATAAAACTATTTTTTGTAGATAAAATCAAGTTTTTACTTTTGAAATCGATGCTTTGGTTTTCGAGAGTATCTTAATTAAGATCAAAATACATGGAAATATAATAACAAATTACCGTTAACTATGGCATATATAACTTTTTTGTATTCTAACTATGTGGTGCAGATCGGTTTAAATTTTGATATAGCCTTCATACATACATATGTATTTTCCATGGTATGTGGTGATTTCGCTGGGGAAGTAATTCTTTTTATAATTATGAAGCAGAAAAATACACAAAATTTAAAAAAAATATATTTTTTTTTTTGAACTGGGATATTGATTACAGACCAAAAAACACAAACGAAAAAACTAAAATATATATATTTTTTTAGAAAAAGCAATTCGTACTGTCCATTGCTTAAAATCTATAAAATTGAGATATCGTAACGAAATGGTATTATGTAGAGAAAATGTCTTCGAAAATAATGTATTAACAGTTTTTACATTGTTGACCAACAAAATACCCAAATTCGCAGAGTGGTATGTTCCAAAATTAGGGATTTTTATTAAAATGGTCACCATTCTTTATTTACCACAGGGATGTGGTAGTACTTCTTGAGGTAGAAGTCAATATACGAGGCTAAAAATATACTAAACATTTTGTAATCAGTGCTTTGCGATTTGAGAATTTTGCTTTTTATAATGCAAAATGTAAAATTTTCGGTAGGTCTGAAAAGTTCCGTTGGCCAAAATGATTCAAGAAGGGGTTTAAACGCTCCTAAATGATGTCTTCTTTACGATAAAAAACAGAAATTTGCATCTATAGGAAGAAATAAAAAATTTAAATAGAATTTTTGAAAAAAAACGCGCAAAAAATATGATTTTTTCCTTGTAAGTCAGATATCTCTTAAAATAATTGAGGTATACACATATGTAACCACATTTTTTGTAGGTATTTAATTGTATTGTAATTGTACTTTTGACAGTCATGTCAGAATTTGACACGCCCGAGGTGACCAACTTCGGAGGATCACCTAGTAACGCCTATACCCATTAGGACCCAATCTTTCCAAATCATCTGGATAACACTTCTTCTCTAAGCATGTGAAATTTCGTCAAGATATCTCTTTCCGTTCAAAAGTTACAGAATTATTTCCAAAAACTCAATTTGGAACCACTGAAATTGAAGTTTTTTACTCAACCTTTCGTTCTTTAAAATACATTGAGACAATTTTTACAGGAGAATTATTGGTATTACAAATATTGAAAAAAAATGTTTTGTTTTTTTTAAGTATTGTTTTATTTTTGTTCTAAATACTCTGAAACTTTCAGAGTGCGATTTTCAGTATATTCTGAGCTATCACTAAAAATGTGGAAACATCCATTAGCACTATCTAAAACATTAATGAAGAAAATTAAAAACATCCCTATATTTGGGGCCGTTAAACTATCTCTAAAAAAAATTTACAACATTTTTATCACCAATTTTAGATGTTTTAAAATATTTAATTGTGGACCCACTCAAATTATGGACCCTACAAGATAGAACTTTATGGGGAGTAAATTTCGTTCATCATTTCTAAATGCTGACGCTAAATCGGCCGGTCTATATAAAAATGGACCAATATGCTTAAGTTCGCTATATCTAAATCTGAACCGATGTAATCAATTTTCTCCGTAGATACTTCTAGTTTAAATATAACATGTTACGCCAAATTTGAAGAAAATTATATGGCATATGTGCTTTTTGCAGAGAAAAAGGTCAAATCTGGACAGATTTACTTCAGAAGTTATAGTCCTGTTTGTAGACGTAAGAGATTTTTTTATGATTTATAAAAATTCTTTTTTTATTATTTGCATTTGGAAGTAATAATAAATGTACTTTTTTGCTGAGTGTATCACCGTAGTCTCAGTGCAGAGCACTGCTTACTTTAAGCCACTGCTTAGTATTTATAAAGGTAGCTTTGTATACAATTATTTGTTGGTGATAAATTTCACTACGAAAATTTTATAAATAACATATAGTTCTAATCATATGTTATTTTTATAATTTTATATCAAATGATAATAGAGACATAACGACATCGATATATTTATACGAATAACCGAGTTGGCAGCAGAGTTATTATCACAGACAATTGTCAGTCTCACTCAAATTGGACACATGTTTGTGTCGACCGATCGATCCGTCTGATCCATTTCATTGTAATCAAAATATAAACAAAAGTCGCGAAACGTTAATCAATACAGTAAACAATGACTGAAATCAATATGGATGTAGTATCTACATTAGAGTGGGAAGTGCACTTAAAATTGCAAAATATGCTAAATAGAAGAAGTTAAAAATATATAAAGGAAAAAATTTCTTAGAACATAGGCTGAATTCCTTGGTTTGGAAAACTGATTAAAAAGACAACTATATGATGCCTCTTGTAATAGCATAATATTTTTAGACACATATAATTCTACTATTACTCTCTTAGAAGGAAAATATTTATATAGTATGGGGCATATACTGATTTTACCATTGCATTTTAAATATCGACGATAATATTCCAATTCACAACAAATATTGATTACCGACAGAAATAAAACTAACGAAAATTTAAGACAAATGAGCGCGTCACGGCTAAAAAGTATTGCTGGGTATCTATACATGCATATATACACAATTACATATGCAAATCAATGAGATGCCTGTAAGAAATTCTTTGTTATTTATTATTTTTTTTACTGAACCAACACTTAGGGGATGCCCCTTATAAATGCAGTGCATTGCGTTGGCGGAAGGAAGATCAGGTATTGTAAGGAGGAAAGAGGGAGTAGTGTCTGTTGACATCTGTTTTGAATCTCTGAGTGCCGTAATTTGGTGCAATTGCTTGTCTGTACAGCCAAGAAATAAATGTCAACGTGCCATTTGTAAATAAAGTTGTATTCTATAAAATATAGATGAAAAAGGGACTTGAGTCAGGACGATATCCCAATTCAAAACAAATATTTATTACAGACCGACATAAAACAAATAAAAACATTTATTATTTCCTTTTTTGACGTATGTAAACATGATATAAGTTTATAGATCCAACACTATAGAGTTTGTATAATTTCTTAGATAAATCAGACCATCACAGGTTGAATGAATTTTTTGATTTTGGTTGAATTTTTATTTTGATATTAGATATATTTTAATTTGAAATCTCTATAAATTACAGACTTTCGTAAAAAGATATGTTCAAAATTCCAAATAAAGAGATTTTAAAACTCGCGCATTTTCAGACTAAAATGATCTTTAGACTTTCAAATCAATCATCATTATCTATGTCGCCTAAGATCACAAAAATATAATATTAATGTGTATGTTACAATTTAGTTCATGAAATTTTGCAATTTTTGACGGAAAATATAATTTTTATCTAAGTCTTAGTACATAAAGCAGTTTCAAGTGGAAGCCAACGTGTCTGAGAAGAATTTTAATTTCACTTTTGTCTATTTTAGATGAAATTATAAATATCCCTTAAATTAATAGAATATAGGGTGGGCCATTTAAAGCAGAATCAGCTATAAAAAGTACTGACTTTTTTTCAAATTTCAGGTTTTATTGGAAATGTTGAACTTTGTCATTTCATAATGAAACACAATATCATTCATATGACTACCACGTCTGGCTCAGCAATACCTCATCCGATCAACCCAATTTTTCAGTACAGCCCAAAATCCACACCAAATAGTCACGTGAACCCCATATGCGGCAATTTTGTTATTGACAAAGCCACCGAAATGAAAAAGAGCTTCATGAAGGCTGAACTGAAGCGTTAAAACTCACTACTTTGGTAGTAAGTTTCTATTATTTCCCAATTTTGTTCGAGCGTATAGCGTCCCATTTTGCAAATTGCAAACATAAACCTGAAAACAAAAAATAATGTTATTCTACCTTTCAAAGTCAAAGTAGTCGGCAGTTCAAATTGAAAATATTAAATGTCTCACCCCGTACTATAAGGGTCACAAGGGTCTGGTTACCCCCAGAAATGAAAACTGAAAACGTTTCTTAGAATAACTCATTCGTCGTTTTATTGGAAGTTTATATTGATTTTTTGTGTTTTTTTTTTTTATTTTTTATTTTTTTTAATCAATAAGTTTTATTACAGTATAATTCATTAGAAGCTCCAGCGCCATGTAGGCTTTATAGGAGCAAAAAAAAGTGGCAACTTCCATAATTACAATTTAACTTAAAAAATTATGTACATACACATGAATAATATGTAAAAAGGAATAATACGAATAATATTAAAATGGGTAATGATCAATTACATTAGAAGTTTTTCTATATTCTCAAGCAAATATATATTAAGATTTTGTTTAAATGTTGAAATTGTGCTAATATTTTTAATCCTGTCTGGCAGATTATTAAATTCATTTGGTCCTGCAAATCCAATAGTCAAATCCAATCGGCATCTCATGGTTTGAAGATTACCAGCTTGCCTTGTGCTTCTTCCGGTTCTCATATAGTTTTGGTTAAAAATAACCGATCTCGAGCCAAATTCAGTGATGGACTTAAACACATACTGCAGTAGTTGCTGCTTATATAATCCCCTTATTGGTAGAATCTGTTTAGCTCTGTCCTTGTATAAACTGAGAGTTGAATAACGTAGTGGTAGGTTGAATACAAGTTTTAGTGCTTTGTTCTGAGCACGCTGAAGAGATTTTAGTTTGAAGAACTTTTTCATGTTTATATCTATAAAACAAACATATATCATCTGCATACATTACAAGTTTTCCAAAGAAGTTCATATTCATTAAATCGTTTATGTAAATTTTAAATAAAAGTGGACCCAAAACGCTGCCTTGTGGAACACCATGACATGACTGCTTTCTGATCTGCCAAGATTGACGTACTGATATCTGTTTTTTTAGAAAATTTTCAAAAAACAAAACAGTTGTATTTGATAATCCAATGCATTTTAACTTTTCAATCAAAATGCTATGTTCCACTAAATCAAAAGCCTTCGAAAAGTCAAAAAAGACACCAGCTACACCTTTAAATCCAGCATCAATTCCACCGCAAATGTATTCTATCACATGAAACAATGCTTCCTACGTTCCTGAACCTTTTCTGAAACCAAATTGATTTCCATACAAAATTTTTCTTTCTTCAATGAAGTTTGCAAACTGTTCAAAAATTAACTTCTCGAAGATTTTATCCAACGGTTCTTCGAACCGGTTCGCTTTGGAACAGGAACAATTTTATGAATTTTCAGAATGTCCGGATATTTCGCACATTCAATCATGTAGTTAAAAATGTTGACTAATATATCAGCGACCATGGATTTCCTTACCGTCAACATTTTGGGTGTGATACCATCATAACCACAACTCTTTCTCAAGTCCAACGCATCCAATATATTCACCATATGTCTTTTATCGACTCTAGTAAGATTAAAAGTGCTCCGTTCCATTACAAGAGTTCCAAATACGTTAATATTGTCGTTTGCATACTGCTGAATATTATGTTTCAGAGTTCTCACTGACTCAATAAAATGTGTGTTCAAAATAGTAGCTTTATCAATCTCTTCCACAACACTACTTCCATCATCCAACAGCAACAGTTTTCAGGGTGACAACTAAAAGCTCATATTTCTTGGAAACATATAAGAGGGGTTATGAAAAATAAATAGAAAGAATGATGCGTAAATGATGAATATGGGACGAAAAATGACGTCATTAACTTCATGTTTGTAAAAGAATTTAATACAGGAGATGGATTTTCAGAGCCAACATTTTCAAATTCTTTTTACAAAAATGAGCGCTTCCAATGGTCATCATTTTTGCATCATTTGAAAGGTCTTGACTGCAGCTATTTAATTTTTTATAAAATACTACCACCAAATACGAAAAAGTTTTCGTATTTGGTGGTAGTATTGTTAGACTATAAACGTCTAACAATTCGACATTTATATTTAAAGTGCTTTCAAGTGACTATTAATTCAGAGAAAATTTTTTTAGAAAAATGCAATGTAAAAAAAATTACACGGGAAAAACATTATTTTTAGGGATGTTTACAAGAGCGTTTAGCCCACGAAGCGTTTAGCTAGGAACGAAATATTTTGCAAATCATCGATAAACAATCCAAATTTTATTTTCATGGGGTGACTGGAAACTCAATTTGTAAGGACCGCGTCCCAGCCTACTGTACTATGATCAAAAAATCAGATATATCTGCATTGATGTACAACAACACTGTTAAGTACACAAGTGGCTATGACGAGGTTTGTGAAAATGATAGCATATACGTGATAATAATTAAGGATGATATTACTAATACGTTCCACTATCTGATTGACCTGAAATTGCGATAGTCCTAAAGTCATCGTAATAGATGTCAAATGGGCTATTTTTAACTCATTAATACAAATAGAGGGGAGCGACTTAAGATCCTAAGTATGTTTGGACCAATTGTCCGTCCGGTGTATACGATAACTCTCGAAAGGAGTTAAGGAATCATTTCAAATTTTGCACATGATAACATTTTTCTCAAAATTAATTTAAGTTCGGAGATGGGGGAAATTCGGAGTCAGCTACATTTTGGTATTTGTTAATGTTTTTATACACTCCACGAGAGTATTTATTATGTCTTTGTGCATTTGTTTGTAACACCCAAAAGGAAACGAGATAGTCCCATTGTTAATTATACCGATCGACTTAGAATCACGATACAGGTCGCAATTGTAGACATAACTAAATGAAACTTTGCAAAATGAAGTTTTTCGGGACAAGGACGAAAGCTATTTAATTTGAAGAAAATCGGTTCAGATTTAGATATAGCCCCCTTACGAATTTCACTCCCGATTTGACTCTTTTCACTCTAGATACCACATATTACAACAGATTTTCTTTAAAATTGGCACAACACCTTATAATCTACTAGAAACACCTATGCTGAAATTGGGTAAGATCAGTTCAGATTTAGATATAGCCCCCATACAAATGTCGCTCCCGATTTGACTTTTGCCGCTTTAAAAGCCATATATTGTGCTCGATTTTCTTTAAATTTGGCACAACACCTTATAATCTAACTAGAAACACCTGTGGCTAAAGCGGGTTAGATCGATTCAGATTTAGATATAGCCCCCATACAAATGTCGCTCCCGATTTGACTTTTGCGCTATAGAAACCACATATTGTACCCGATCTTCTTTAAAATTGGCACAATATCGTATAGTCCAACTAAACAAAACTATGCTGAAAGTGGGTAAGATCGGATCAGATTTAAATATAGCCCAAATACAATTGTTGCTCCCAAAAGTTTAACCGATTTTGGACAAACTATACAGTTTATATTTCACCTATTTCGTTCTAGGTTTCAATATATCCTCATACAAATGTCCTTTCCGATTTAACATTTTTTGTCAAACACATACATTTACAGGATACAAAAAACCTTCCCGTTTTCACTTTTTCACCGAATCAATCGTAATCAATACGTAAAATTAAAACTCTTATAACTTCTATATGAATGATCGTAATACTCCCCCGCAATATGGTCGATATTAACACACCCCTTCTGGTATCCCCAGCGCAAATTGGTTCGAACCTAAATAATAAAGGGTGGTTAAATTGTAAGGATCGATGTTGGATGTGAACCACACTTAAACGTCAAGTTTTTTTCTGCATTTCATTTGCCATTTTCAATTTGAACCGTGGAAAGATACACAATCGAGCAACGCGTTAATGTTATTCAGGCTTATTATAAAAATGGGCGTTCAAATCAAAATGCATATCGTGCACTTCGGTCAATTTAATCGTCCAAATGTGCGTACAATCGGAAAAATCGTGCAAAATTTTGAGCAAACCGGGTCTGTAGGAGATGTAAAAACACCAGTGCATGCTCCTACAGCTCGTACTACAGAAAATATTGTTGCTGTTCGGGATAGTGTGGCTGAAGAGCCGTCCACCTCAACGTCGTGTCCAACAATTGCACCTCTCACGCTCGTCGTTGATGAACATTATGCATAAAGACTTGCATTTACACGCTTACAAGGTGCAATTGACTCAAGACTCTTTACCATTCCAAACGTCGTCAATGGTCAGAATGGTGGCAAGAAATGACAACAGTGGATGATCAATTTTCGAAGTGATGAGGTACATTTTCACCTCAGTGGATTCGTCAATAAGCAGAATTGCCGCATTTGGGCGAATGATAATCCAAGAGTGATTGTCGAAAAACCAATGCACCCACAAAGAGTGACTGTTTGGTGCGGTTATGGGCTGGCCGTATTTTTTCCAAAATGAGGCCGGTCAGGCAGTTACTGTGAATGGTCTTCGGTATCGTGAGATAATAACGAACTTTGTATGGCCCGAATTGGAAGATATGGATGTGGACGATATGTGGTATCAACAGGACGGTGCACTTGACACACAGCTAACGAAACAATGGCTCTTTTGCGCGACAAATTCAATGGACGTGTTATCTCACGTGGTGGTTATATCAATTGGCCGCCAAGATCATGTGATTTGACACCGTTGGACTTCTTTCTTTAGGGTTATTTGAAAGAAAAGGTTATTTTTCTAGTATATACAGTGGCCGACAAAAGTCAACATACGACCCACATTTTTGCGTTTTAGCGAGTTCCAAAAAATATTTGAAAAAAGTAATGATGCGGTTTTGTTCACAATGTTGAACAATTCAAAGAAGTCTGAATAATAATGGTTTCCGAAGCAGAACGCCACGCAAAAAACCTCTTATAAGTGAAAAGAATCGTAAGCTTCGCCTTGAATTCGCCCAGCAACACTTGGACAAGGGATTAGACTTCTGGAAGCGGGTTTTATTTACGTTCGAGTCGAAGTATAATATATTTGGAAGTGACAGGAGAGCCAAAGTATGGAGAAAAGCGAATACGGCAATGAATCCGAAGAATTTACTTGCTACGGTAAAGCATGGTGGTGGCAACGTAATGGTTTGGGGTGCCGTCGCGGCGTCTGGTGTTGGAAATCTTGCGTTTATTGAGGGTAACATGGATCGCTATCAATATAAATCCATATTGGAACAAAATCTGAAGGCATCGGTCGATAATTTAAACCTCGGAGAGCGCTGGATTTTCCAACAAGATAACGATCCGAAGCACACAGCCCAATTTGTTAAAGATTGGCTGATTTACCATGCTCCAAGACACTGTATATTCCAAAAAATTTGGAGTTTCCTTCCGTATTTGTGTTTTTCAGAAAAAAGCCAACAACCTGTCTTCCTAATTTGGAGTTTTGATGTTGACTAGATCGTTTAAGTATTATTTCATATAGCATTGGGTCGTTTTTACAGGTGAACCATTTTTTAATGAAGTTTTATATAACCACACAGTTATGTCTTTTGACGGTTTTACTATCCTCATCTAAGACCTTAATTTTGGTAAACAAATAATTCACCCCTCTGGATGGCACGTTACCCATCCTAATATCCATAAATACATACATCTGTATGTGTCAAAAGAAATCATTTTGGATTACCGCCCATTGATAACGCTCAAAATATTTGATTTAACGGCAATCAGTAAACAAATAATCGAATAATCAAACGTCGCTACTCGTACTGCGCTACGATACGACTGAGTTCCCTCCGTATATGATTTATTAATTTACAATGGGTCAATATTGGCAGAAGCCAATGAAACCCAGAAAGTGGACGGAGGAAGGAAGGAACTCCCTCCTCGAGATGATGGATGGGTTGGCAAAAAAGATCGATTGTTTATTGTGATTGTTTATATGTGTTCTACTCGTGGACGAGGGCAGTTTTGTCATTGCGCGAGTGTTACTTATCAATGTCATAAACGTCGTTTACAACATTTTTCGTTTCTGTTGACTTTTATAATTTTTTGTTGTTTGTGGTTGATTGGCCAAAAATGGCGAAAAAAATATTCAATATTTGCCAATTATGTATGTAAAGTCAAGGGAATAAGGCATTCGTATATTAGCAATGATACGTGATGTGTATTTGTAATTAGGGCTCGTTTTTATATTAAAATGTAGTTTAAATTGTTGTTTTAGTACTAGTTTGGCTTATACTTTTACTATTGCAGTCCCGATCATCACACTTTTCTCTAGTGAATTACCTTTATCATTTTTTGCGAAGGTCTCTCTCTCTCACTGTCTTATCACAAGTAGTTCCACTCATTACATATTCCATTCTCAAGTGGCAGCCTAAATATTTACGATTAGAGAAGTGTGAAATTACGAACCGAACATGGCTCACATTGTCAGTGGTTGGTTGATTCACATTTTAGTCTATAATTATTGACACTAGGTACTTCATAAAGCGATCGCTAGTTTCACATTTTAGTTTAACTATCTGGCTAACTAGCAGGTTTTAGTTCCTGCAACGTCATTTATCATAAATAAAAAGTAAAAACAAAAAATTAATATAAATAAACATAAACAAATAGAGTATAGTTATTTATGTTATCTAACATCATTTAAACAGTTGTCAATTGTTTTCCTTAAATTAATAAATTAATATGTAGTTATATTACAAAGTTTATTCGAAGATAGCACAGTGCGGCAATAGTGGGGATTTGGTCTAGCCAATTAAATGACGAAAGTATTTTGCTTGTTTGTTGACATTTTGGGTCACATCTTTGTAGTTTGAGCGTCGACTTTGTTCATAACATTTGTTAGTTATTTGGCTCTCTTCAGCTTTATGGGCGGAGAGATGGATTGTCTAGCCTTGAATATAGATAACAAATCTTCGCAAAAACACAGAACAAAATTTCGTGAATATAAATATACCAAAAATAAAACCAATAATTTCTTATGGTTAGATGAGGTGAACATTTCAAAATTCTGTGTATTTAATTTTCTCCTGTATAAAACTGTAATCAAACACTTGTAGTAATTTGTAATAATATTATAATTATTAATATTAATACTAATTTGTAATAATATTAATAGGGCTGTTTTTCTTTAAGATCGAAATAAATTCTTTAATAAAAATCTAAATATAAAGTTAAATTTTCATCCAAATAAATAATTAGGTAAAATTGTTGCTGTCGGAAAACAATTTTTAAAAAAATAATTTTATGTTAACTATTTTGGAGTTAGTCAGGATAATCTTCCAGTGTAAGTGGAATTTATGGCTATCGAAGCTAAGTCTAAAAAGTCAACTCAAAATATTTTTTGAAAATTAGTTCTGATACAAATATTTACATTGTAGATGTCACCATCTGTGACATCTGATTTGTGAAATGAGATTTTTTTATTTTTACTAAAAAAATAATCAATTGACGATTTTGTCACCCCTGGATTAAAGAAAAACCATCCTAATATACAAATTGACCAGTTTCTTTACAAATAACCACCTTTTTATTTTCTGTTTTGAAAAAGACTCAGATATGGGGAATTGTCCCCAATAATGGGGATTTTATGATGCTTAAAAACTGAATTGGGGATTATTAGTATTTGAAAATTATTTAGTATTTGTTTTGAACCGGGATATTGTCCTGTCTCATGACCATATTATATTCTATAGAATGCAAATTTATTTAGAAATATCGCGGTGACATTTATTACTTGGCTGAGCGTTATCTTTATCATAATTCTTGTCAGAATCTTTCATTGGCTATAAGATAGAGAATAAAGTATGTATATATTCAGATTTAGATGGAGCTTTTTGGTTGGTACCATTTTTATCCCTTTTTTCGCTTCCGCAAAAAATAACTGATTTCGAAAAATCCATTTGTGTTGAACTTGTATCTAGTCAGAGGATTATCACACTAAATTTCACGATTTTAGATGCTACACTTTGAATACAAATTTCAAAAAATCCTGATTCTAGTTTCCTTTTTTCCTATTTATCCTTCAAATATAGGAATTGCGAATAATCTCCTTATTTTTGACATCTACTCGAATAGAGGGACTTACACGATTCGGCGTGTACGAATTTCATGATTCCAGACTAGCAAGATCGGAAGAAAATCATAAAACAAAAATGTCGTGCATGAAAATCATGTCGTATTTCCCGCGAAAAAAAAAAATCCCAAAAATATCCAATTTGTATTTTTGTTTGCCATGTCCTACCAAAATATATTTGTAAAAATATTGGAAAAAGGGATAAAAATGGTACCAATGTTACGGATGAAGCTGAAATTTTTAAATTCGTTTTGTACATGATGATTTTTCTGCACAACATTTCATTAAAAATAGCAATTAGATTAAACTGTAGAAGAATGATTAATAACACTGGCCAACAAATTAAAACTTTTCGAATGGAAGAGAATAGCGACCCTATAATTCTGAAAGAAGATGTTGAGTAGATCATTTTTGTAGAATAAACTTATAGTCCAGCTGGTTTGAGTTTTTTACAGTGGGTCAAAGTTTTCATTTTTGGTCGAAAGGGAGCATTATACTAAGCGAAAAAAGTGTTACAAGTTAATGTCTGAGAGAATTCTTATTGTCAGAACTATATTGTGGAATTTTATGAGGATCATTTTTGTGGAAGATCGTAACCCTCTAGCTCCTCTCTATATGGGTCAATTTGAAGCTTTTTTCGAGAAAATCAAAAAAGTCCTTTCAAAAAGGACATTTAAGGACTAAAATGTTCTACGAAAAAATGTGTCAGGAAATTTCAATGGGGGTCACCGAAGACAACAAGACTAATGCTGTTCCCGCTTAAATAGGAAAATTACACGCCAGCTTATACAACAAAATAACTAGGTTTAAAATTGGTTCATTGTTTTTTGGAAGTGTGTGGGTATTTCGGTAGAGCATGTCAAACAAAAAATACTAATTGGATATTTTTGTAAAATTTTCATTTTCGCGGGAGATATGGCAAAAATGATTTTCTATGCATGACCTTTTTTGTTTTGTATTTTTTTTCGCGATCTATCTAACGGTATCAACTATCAATCGGTCTGAGATTTTTTTTACAGCGGGACAAAGTTTTCATTTTTGGTCGAAAGGGAGCATTATCCTAAGCGAAAAAAGTGTTACAAGTTAATGTCTGAGAGAATTCTTATTGTCAGAACTATATTGTGGAATTTTATGAGGATCATTTTTGTGGAAGATCGTAACCCTCTAGCTCCTCTCTATACGGGTTAATTTGAACCTTTTTTCGAGAAAATCAAAAAATTCCTTTCATTCATTTAAGGATTAAAATGTTCTACGAAAAAATGTGTCGGAAAATTTCAATCGGGGTCACCGAAGACACCAAAGTTTCCTTTCAACTTAAAATTAAGGAGAAAATCATATTCTCCGCTCTCCTGAAAAGTTGTGTTTTTGTTAATAGGCACAATCGATATGTAGAAAAACTGTGTACTCAGTTTTTCGTTTGGTGATCTTTTCTTCTTTTTACAGGACTTTTAAAGCAGTATCAAAACAAGTAAGGAAAGGCTAAAGTCGGGCTGGGCCGACTATATGATACACTCCACTTTCTATCCGAATACAATTAAATTCGGTAAAAAGTGAAAACGGGAAGAATTTTTGTATGTTTCCTAATCATAGGCTAATATGACCTGAAAATCGATAAGAATATTAGTATCGGGACTATATCCAAACATGGAATACAGTGACTAACTTTCACAATAAGTTCTTCCAGTTCAAATATAACGAGTTATGCTCACTTTGAAGAAATTCAATGAAAATTTGTTGTTTTCGGGGGCGGAAAAAGTCTATCCGGGAGCGAAATTTGCATGGGAGCTATATGTAAATCTGAACCAATCTGACCTATTTTCACCATAGGTGTTCCTAATTTAATTATAAGATGTTTTGCCAAATCTGAAGACAATCTGCTACAATATATGGTTTATAGAGTGGAAAAAGTGAAATTGGGAGTGATATTTGTGTGGGAGCTATATATAAATCTGATGGCTGTTTATAGGACAAATATAAGATATTTCGCCTAATTTGAGGATCTTTTAAAATATGTGGTTTCTAGAGCAGAAAATGTCAAATCGGGAGCGAAATTTTAATGCGAGCTATATAAATCTGAGCCGATCTGACCCATTTTCCTAGTTTAAATACAAGATGTTTAGCCAAATTTGAAGACAATCTAATACAATTTGTGGTTTCTAGAGTGGAAAATGTTAAATCGGGAGCGAAATTTGTATGGGAGCTATATGTAAATCTGAACCGATCTAACACATTTTTACCACAGGTATTTCTAGTCGAAATAAAGGGTGATTTTTTAGCTATTATCTTTTTGGCAACACTGGTTTAAACAGCTGACGCACGTTTCGTGTTTTGTTTCACTGTCAAACATCTTCAGTTTGGTCTATAATTTAACCATGAATCGTCTTTCAAACGAACAACGCTTGCAAATTATTGAATTTTATTATCAAAATGCGTGCTCTGTTAAGAAAGTTCATCGCAACAGCACGCGCAACAATGGACTTATTGAGAGTCGAGTTCGGTGAACATTTTATTTCACGTTCAGGACCAGTCAATTGGCCGCCTAGATCGTGCGATTTAACGTCTTTAGACTATTTTTTGTGGGGCTATGTTAAAACTCATGTCTATACAGACAAGCCCGCTTCAATTGACGCTTTGGAAGTCAACATACAACATGAGATACCGGCCGAAATGTTGGAAAGAGTATGCCAAAATTGGACTAAGCGGATGGACCATTTGAGGGGCAGTCAAGGTCAACATTTGCATGAAATAATCTTCAAACATTAAATTATATGGACCGTACTATGGATTCAAATAAAGATTTCATGCATTTTTCTGAATTTTATGCGCTTTTTTTTGAAAAGCTTTCCTGTAGCTTTTAAAAAATCACCCTTTATAAGATGGTTTGCCAAATCTGAAGACAATCTGATACAATTTGTGGTTTCTAGAGCGGAAACAATCAAATAGGGAGCGAAATTTGTATGGGAGCTATATATAAATCTGAACCGATCTAACACATTTTTACCGCAGGTGTTTCTGGTTTAAATATAAGATGTTTTGCCTATTTTGAAGAAAATCTGTTGTAATATGTGGTATCTATAGTGAAAAGAGTCAAATCGGGAGTGAAATTCGTATGGGGGCTATATCTAAATCTGAACCGATTTTCTTCAAATTAAATAGAGTTCGTCCTTACCCCGAAAAACTTCGTTGTGCAAAGTTTAATTTGGTTCTGTGTACAATTGCGACCTGCATCGTGATTACAAGAATAGATGGACAGACAGACGGACAGAAGGACAGACGGACATTCACCCGTGTTTATTAAAACGAGGAATAGGCGCAAGGAGTGATGTAGGGTATTACATAGTCGTCCACGCCCAACTTTAGCCTTCTCTTACTTATTAATTTATAGATAATTTATAAACATTTCTGTCAAATTTCGCGGAGATCAATGGCATTTCGACCATTTTCTAACAAAAATTTTACAATAACTTTAATACAATTTTAAATCAGAAATTTTCATAATTTAGGGCAGTTTTTTGCAGGCCATTTCACCGGCATGTTAAAGTGTACCTTTTAACCTTTCTTCTCATATATATGATTCAGCGGATACGTCTGGATGAGAAATACAGGAACGACTCGTAAACATACACGAAAAACACAACACATTTTATCGCAGTGCATTGCTTTTGCAATAACATTGTTAAAATTTTTTAATTTTTGATTAATTTACATATCTTTGTTAGTATTTGCTATTTTACAAAGAAATTATTAGCTTGTGTCTTTTCTTTTTACAACAGATGTGATTTCATATTACTTTGATTGAAATATCAAAAAAAAAAAAAAACAAGAGAAAAAGTAGTAATTTTGGCAGCATGTTTGAAAAAACAAGTTTTTTTGTCATATTAAAGTGTTGGTAACAATCTGCCATTATTACATTCTGAAAATACGTTACTTCAAAATGGACTTTTTGCTTCTCAAATTGGTGTTTGGCCCCATCGTGGAATCTTATAAAGTAAAGACGTCAGAACATTATCAGTGACATGAGTTCTTTGGTCCTTAAACATTTTTAGTCTAGTTTTAAAGTCGAAATTTATTACTCCTTTAATTCTGACGATTCGTTCGTCTAAACCCTAAAATATAACGGTTGGAATGCATCATTATACTTACGTGAATATATATTTAATTCCTAATATTAAAGTTTGCGTGCATTCAACAATTGCAACATTGTTTTCTCCTTGTAGAGGCAAAATAAAGCACACCAGTTACTAAAAGTAGACATTTTAAACCATATCATTTTTCCGGGAAATGAAAAAAGTTCGAGAAACCCTAGTCCAAACACACATGAGGTCTTAAGTTACTCCTTCGATGTGGTACACTCTTTGTCCATTTCAAACGATATATGGCCTTCTAACATGTGGGAAGAGGCCGTAAAAATTTGAAATGCATGTCAGTTCAACATTTATAATGATCGTTTAACTGACTGAAACCTTTTTGTGCGTTTTATCTAAAACTTAATTATATAATTGCAATAACAAAAAAGAAGAAAAAGAAAGAACAAAAACAATGAAACTCTGACTCTAAAACAATATTAGCATCTCTAAAACAGGAGGCGGTGGCGTATGAGTAATAAATATAATAAAGAGACCATGAGACATATATTTTCACAGCGTTATATATATTAATTAATACCTAGTCTTATCGACAAAAGTACATTGTTTAATATATGATAATACTTTTTTAATTAAATTATTGTTTAATATTTGTTATTACAATAATTATTATTTAAAGCAAATATTAGCACAGCCAACGTCGAGTGTTGCCGTCGTCGCATTGAACAGAAAAAAACAACAAAGCACACAAAACCGCCGACGATCGTAATCCAAACGAAGATACGCCGATACGACGATATTCGCAAAATAAAATAACAGTCCCCCCGCATATTCAACAGTGTCGGTCGCACTGTGTTGGTATTGACAGGCTGGCTGCATGGTTGGTTGCTTTGTTGGTTGCTGGTGACTGTTGCCGCCGGAGAGCGTCGTCAAACGTGCGTTGACTGTCAAACATCGAACGACCTGCCCGGTTAGAAGCAAGAAACAAGCAAGTGTTAAGCGAAATTATAAGAAATTTTGCATTCACTCGGAATTTCACGCGTTGAACGGGTACGGCAAAATAGTGCAGCCAAAAAAAAAAAAAAGAATTAATCGATAAAAAAATGGAAAGTGTTTTTTTAGAAAGAAGTTAAAAATTGAATAAAAAATTCAAATTCAAAAAGCCAAACCAGTATTCAGTGTTAAGTTTAGCTAGGAAAAAAGTGTCTGTGCATTTAAATCAAAATGAATCCCATAACCGAAGAAGAGGCGGAACAGCGTGTTCCCCTAATGCCCAGTGCTTTGACAAATCACCAGCGCGAAAACTCTGACATACCCTATGCTGACGAGCATTCACACGATGAATCCTCCCATCCTTCTTCGCCCAAAACTGTTCGCAAAACATCTTTAAGTGGCCGACGAAATGTTGACCTCTGCCTACACATACAACCCCATGAACCCCAAATGCCGACACTCAATAGCGGCGATGGTCATGAGACCCCCCAAAGCGCCTCCGATGGATCCGTAGCCCCCGATACGCCGCCATTGCCAATGCCTCGCGGTCTGCGGCGTAATTCGATATCAATGCCATCGGGCATAAATGCTTTAGAGGATTTGGAGGCACTGCGCATCAAACATCAGATGCAAGAACAAGAACCGGTTGTGGAGGAGGACAAGAGCACCAGTCGAACGGATAGTGTGAGTATCGTGTATGCCAGTGGATCACTTCATCATGTGATCGAAATGACTACTAAAAAAAATAATAACAAAAAACCAAAGAAAGGCAAAAGTGTTGATCTTTACTTTTGTCATCAGCGTGGTTTGCATTCATTAATTATTTCATTTTTTTTGTTTTGGGGTGGAATGGGATGCGAATGATATGTGCTTGAATGTGAATGAAATGGGTTAATTGCACAAGTGTGATGACATGAAGAACAGGTTTTGTTTAATTCAATGATTTTGGTGATTTTTTGTCTTTGCCAGCCAGACCAAAATGCCTTCGGAATATTAATGGCTGTGAATATTATGCCAGTGATCATGTTAAATAGCCATGTGCAGGTAGATAGCAAAGGATATACCAAGTGTTGCCGTATGGATTATATAATACCCTACATCAATCTCTAGTGCAGTTAGTTATGCCATATTAATGGAACAAGTAAAAGAGTTCCAATTGATTGAAGCGACTTATATAGATTGATTTTGGGAGGTACTATAGGGTGGGCCATTTAAAACTTTAAATTAGAATCGGCTATAAAAAATACTGATTATTTTTCAAATTTCTGGTTTTATTGGAAAGGTTGAACTTTGTCATTTAATTATGGAACAGTACATGGCCAGCCCAAAATCCTTGAATTGGCTTCTCAATAGCCCCGTGTTGGTTCTCTGAACCCCACATGTTGCAATTTAGCTTATTGACATAGCCACCGAGATCATAATGAGCTTCATCTGAAAACAAGAAAAATTTCCACGTAAATTTCTTACAGTTTGCGTTAAAGACTCACTACTTTGGAAGTAAGTTTTTAATATTTCCCAATTTTGTTCGAGCGTATAGCGTTCCATTTGCAAATGTCAAACATAAACCTAAAAAACCTTTTAAAAGTCAAAGTAATCAGTAGTTCAAATTAAAAATGTTATATGGCCCACCCTATAGAAGGGTCGTGGGAAATTATGATAACTTTATCACGATTAGAATCTTAGATGATTCTGAGCATGTAATTGACTGACAGACTCGTTGATTAGTTCCCAGTCTAAAGGGCCTAAGTCAGGATCTTGAAACAGGAAGTGTCTCAAATAGGAAGTAGACACGTTCGACTGCAGCAATATTTATTCCTGAATGTACTATCAGTGTGCTGCTTTCCTGTAGTAATTAGATTTGTCTGCAAAATCAGAAACGGCAAATGTACTGCGATTGGCATACAACTTAGTTTGAGGAAAAGAAAATGGGGAATTCGCGTTTTGGAACAAAAAATCTGACTTTTTGCACTAAACGTATCATTAAAAGGGCAATTTCGCGCGACCAAAAGGTACCCCACAAAAAACGGGGAACCCTTTAACCTATCCAAATACGTATTTTTTTCTTTAAATGCTTTTGAAGGAAAAAAGGTAACTTGGTCCAAAATCTTACATTTATAGAAAACTAATATTTTTGGACACCATAAAAAAGCTAGAAACCCACAATTTCTAAAAAATCTCTTAAAATGCACGAAAAATTGTTCGACAAAGTCGAAAAAAATAAGTATAAAGAAGGTGAAAATTACATTATGAACAAATACGCAAAATTAAAAAAATATATTAAAATACAAATACTTTAACATAGTCAAATATAGGTTTATTTCTAAAATTTATTAATAGCCCTTTTTTCAATGTTAATATCTCAAAATAGGCCATGGGTCCTCAAAACTCAAAACTGTTAACTAGATCAAATCTGATTGAATTTTGTTCGATGGAATTTGAACTTGGGTCATTCTGCGCCAGCTCTTCGATACGCAACGTTTGAGCCACATGCCTCCACATATCAGATAGGGATAAAAAGTGGCGCCAACCAAATTTAAAATGGAAGAAATGAGAACAAATAAAACATCGGAAAATTTTTGAAAAATAAAGCGCCAAATTAAAGAAATCGAAAAACAAATATTGAAGTGAGATATTATTATTGCTCACAAGAATAAAATAAAGAAAAGGTAAATAGTAAAGAAAGAGCATATATAAGATTCAGGTGGGTAAAATGGACACAAAATATTTAAAAATATTCAATCTTATATACCCTCCACCACGGAGTACATTCCACAGTATTGCCGGCAGATTAGAAACTGTCGACTTCACTAAAGAGCAGTAACATATTAGGGAAATTGCGATATGCTTTATGCTCAGTACGGTACTTGTTTAAATTGTGATGCTTTATTATTAAAATATTAATAGTCATCTACTATATAAATATATGTAATACTTCAAGAGTAATTAAAAAGTGAATATGATCTTTAAAAATGTTCCCTAAATATTATGTTTATTTTCAGTCGTTATTAGGGAGAACGATTTTCCCTCAGGGTCGATTTCCCTCATTTGCAATTTCTTGATTCCAGCTACAGTTCAAATGCCTTGAAGATCCATTGTGTTTCACGTCCACGGTGGAATGTACACACACAATTTCAAGATTCTAGCTACAGATGATTGCTTGGTAGCAGTTTTATTATTTTTTCATGTGACCCTTTAAAATTACGAATTTGAAAAAATCATCTTATTTCCAAATTGCAAGTGTTTTACAAAAAATCTTACTATGAGAACTTATAAAGGATTTACTTTTTACCTTTGATTTCTTAATTTGTATGAGTACTAGATAGGGTATACAAAAGTAACCCAATAGAAAATCAATAGCATTCCGAGTAACCGTAAAAGTTATAAAGTAAGTTATAAAGGTCTTAATTTCACCTTGGTTGGGAACTTTTTTGTAGAGTGGGGCAACCAGATTTTCTGCATTCAACATGATTAAAAAACATTTTCAAACATCGAATTTTAATTGATTTTTTTATTTTAACTGTACCGTGGTACCAGAAGAGTTCTGGCCAATTTTCGAACATAAATTAAGTTTGCTAAAAATTAATTTGAATACATTCATTAACACCCTTCCATGGTTATAGTGTGCACCAGTCAGCTTAACTCAAACACTTAAATTGTCAAGAAACGGACTTGATCCAAGTTTTATTTAGAATGGATAACTAACTCGCTATGCGATGGTTGGTGAAACCCGTTTACAAATAATTGGTATTCAGTAAGTATTAGTATATACACTGTCTAAGTCCGAAATATTGGTTAATTAGAATATTTATACCCTCCGTTAGGGAGGGTATATTTGTTTGTAATACCAAACGGGAACATCACATCACATATGTACTAACATAAACTACTAAATTGGGCAAAGAATCTGGAGAACATTATTAAATTTTGCTCAGAGAACCCCACATATATATTTATTTTTTTCACACAAATTAAAATAAATTAATAATTAAATAGAAAAACTTTAAATAAAATGATTTTAAATAAAAGAAGTAAAAAATTAACAATTAAATAAAACAAGTAAAAATGGCGTTAAGTTCGGCCGAGGCGAACTTTATATACCCTCCACCATGGATTGCATTCTACAGAGGCTGTCGATTTTCGTAAAAGTGCAGTAATATTACAGGAAAATATATTTTTTTAATATAGTCAAACAAAAACATAAATAAATATTGAAAAAATAATTTTATAAATAAATATAATATTTTTATTATTTAAAACCACGCTTATAAGGCAAAGCTATTAATACGTTTACGATATATATAGAAATAATACTTCAAAAAATAAATATTGATAAATAGTGGGTGTTACAGCTGGTTGTATTTCTATTCTATTTTAATTCCACAAGTACAAATTTTTAAAATCCATTATCTCACGTACATATTGCAAAATAACCTAACTTCATGATTCAATCAATTTTTGCCGTAAAAGTGAAAAGTACGAATTTGGACAAATCTTTTTATGTTTATGCAGTCAGAGGAATGTATACACCGAATTCCATGATTTGGTTCCATTTCCATTTGGTTGGTACCATTTATATCTCCTTTTACCCCCTTAAAAGTACGACGTTCTAAAATCTTTTTATTTTACGTGTCTTCGAGGGATTAGATGGATGTATACACCGAATTTCATCATTCTAGCTGTAGTCGTTGAGTTGGTACTACTTTTATCCCACTTTACCAATTGTATCCCTTGAAAGTACGAATTTGGAAAAAAACTTTTTATTTTTTAAGTCTACGCCGTCAGAGGAATGTATACTCCGAATTTCATGACTCTAGCTGTGATCATTTGGTTGGTACTATTCAATTTTCCAAAAAGGACGAATTTCGAAACATCCGTTTATTTTACGTGTCTGCGCAATCAGAGGAATGTATACACCGTATTTCATTATTCAAGGCGCAGGCGTTTAGTTGGTACCATTTCCCTCTATTACCCATTAAAATACGAATTTGAAAAAAAATACTTTTATGTTATGTATCTATCTCAATTAGAGGAATGTACACAAATAATTGGTTTAATATGTACCATTTTTATCCCTTTTTGCCTCATTTCACCCCCTACGAATAAAAATCGCTTTTAGGTGCACGTTTTTGTTATAGGGGGAATGCGCATATCCAATATTAAGTTAGTGCAAGTAGACATATTGAAAAAATATGCTAAAATACTCTACAATATTATAAAATAATAAAAATTTTTCCCTTTGGGCCGGTTTCGCCCAGTTTCAATCCCAACCGACCTACGACTATAAGACGCATCTATGGAAAATTTGGACATCCTAGCTCCTTTCGTTTAGATGATAGTGTGCTTTCAACAGACGGACAGAAGGACGGACGGACATGGCTAGATCGTCTTAGAATTTTATGACGATCAAGAATATATATACTTTTTAGGGTCTCAGGTCGATATTTCAAGGCGTTACAAACGGAATGACAAAGTTGTCCATCCTGGAGGTGGAGGGTATAAAAACTTTGTGTGAAGATTGTCTGAATTAATCCACAGTTTCGATACCAAATAGCCCAGAAAATTTCCTGGATGTGAGAAATATGGAAACTCCCGGGATTTTTCCAATGAAAAACACGATATACAAACTCTAGACTACATTTGTCACTTGTACTTAGTGTATGACAGCAAAATGACGGGCACCGCTGGCGATTTTAAACTGATTTTCATCATTGTCCATATCTAAGGGTTAAGGAAGAAGAATGATTGCCTCTTAGTATAGGGTGGGCCATTTAAAATTTTAAATATGAACTACCGATTATATTGGCTATGAAAGGTAAAACAACATTTTTATTTTCAGGTTTATGTTCGACATTTGCAACATGGGACGCTTTACGCTCGAACAAAATTGGGAAATATTAAAAATTTACTTCCAAAGTAGTGAGTCTTTAACCCTCTCATGCCCAATGTTGCCCATAGGCTACATTGCGAGTAAGTCCTATAAAATCTTTAAAATTACATATGTTGCTGAATTAATAATTTTTATTTTTGTTTACATATGTAACAAGGAATATTTAAAAGAGAACCAACAAAGTCGGTAACTTGGGTTTGCGTAGGAAGATGAAAACAAAAGTGAAGTTTCAAATTTCAATTGTTTGATTTTCTTGTAATTAGAAATTCTTCTTATTTTTATTGGATTTCTTCGAGTACAAGAAAAACTGTCATTGTTATTCGAAGAGATATATATCAAAGATTTTTAAAATGAAGAAACCATTTAAAATATTTTTTTGTTTAACCGATATCTGCAGTATAATGATTTCAAGAAACATCCTGTTACTCATGTCCTGTATGAATTAGAACCCCAAGACTCTATAGAAAACATGTTTAGATCCATACCAAACATATTTAGATCCAAAGCATAGTAAGTTTTATATATTTATTAAGAAGAAAATTCGGGCATGAGAGGGTTAACGCAAACTGTAAAAAATGTACGTGTACATTTTCTAGAATAGATCGGCCTTCAGTTTAGCCTTTACGAAGCTCATTTTAATTTCGGTGGCTATGTCAATAAGCAAAATTGCCGCATATGGAGTTCAGAGAACCCAGGTGTCACTGTTTGGTGTGGCTTTGGACTGTACTGATAAATTGGGTTTCATTATTAGAGATCGGCCTTCATGAAGCTCATTTTCACGGTGGCTATGTCAGTAAGCAAATTGTCAATATTTGGTGTGGATTTTGCGCTGTACAGTAGTCATATGAATGATATTGTGTTCCATTATTATATTTTAAATGGTCCACCCTCTACAATGGTTGACAGGAAATATGACCTTTAGGGTCGACAGTAGGGAGATATATTCTGTGGTAATGCCAATCAAACACCACTATAAATGTTGATTCTAAATCGACTGTTTCCAAGGGTACACAATGCGATTATTACTTACATACTTGTACGTATATGAGACCGATTTCCAGCTTGACTCACACGCCGAGTTGTTTGTAATTTACTGATTTCCACAATAAACGTTTGCAAAAAATCCATTAAGGTCCATTTTGTGTTCATTAAAAATAACAAATTGCTTTAAACAGCAGATGTTTTGTAATTATATGCAAGTTGGTTTCGAAAGATATTGCAAATCACCTGGATTAGTTGAAATCATGTCAACGAGTGGTGCACACTGATTGTGTTCTCAATAAGGGTGGCATTTCAGGGGAGTGATAGAAAATTTCGAGAGGAAAACAGGTCGTGAGTAGGAGAATGGAGAATGTTTGTGGTATGTACCTTAGGCTGGGTCGCCGTCCATACAAATGGAAAAACAATTTCCAGTCACTCCACGAAAATAAAGTTAGGATTGTTTAACGATGATTTGCAAAATATTTCGTTCTTTGATCAAGCCTACGTATTTTTTCCGGTGTAAATATTTTTGTGTTGCATTTTTGCACTTTAAATTGTTAGGGTCCGCCATCTAACGTTTTTTTCAACTATTCAACCGTTGGACTATTATTTGTGGGGTGCCCTCAGCAGCCATTTGAATGAAATTATTTTCCTTTATTAACCGGAAGGATTGTACTTTCAAATAAAAAAAGAAATTTGAGAAAATATTCAGTAGTTTTTTATAGCATTTTCAAAAAAAAAGTTATTTGTTGAAATATGTGGTTTCTAGAGCGGAAAAAGTAAATCATAGGAGACATTGGTATGGGAACTATATAATAATAGTTTTTTTTAACTATTCAATCGTTGGACTATTATTTTTGGGGTGCCCGAGGCAGCCATTTGAATGAGATTATTTTCCATTATTAACCGGAAGGATTGTACTTTCAAATAAAAAAAGAAATTTGAGAAAATATTCTGTAGTTTTTTTATAGCATTTTCAAAAAAAAAGTTATTTGGCGGACCCTATATATATTTTGATTTTTGTCTTACAGTGCTTATTGGTCGACTTATTGCACGTTTTCTGTAATTTTTGTGTTTTTTCATAGTGACAAGTGTAGTATTTTAACAAAATTAAATAGGTGCAGTTAATACATTCATGAATGATGCCAAAAACTATGAACATCGGAAGAAAATGACGCCGCAGCGCTCATTTTTGTAAAAGGACTTTGAAAATTTTGGCTCTGTAAAACCATCCCTTGTATTAAATTATTTCACAAAAATGGAGTCAGTGACGTTAATTTTCGTCCGATATTCATCCTTTAGGCATCATTCGAAAGGTGTTGATTCCTTCTATTTATTTTTAACACCTTTTAAAACATTTTTCAATAATTATGAGTTTTTTCTGCCATCTTAAAAAACCACAAAAAAAATATATTTAAAGTGCTTCCAAGGATCTATATATTCAGGAAAAAATTGGACAAAAATACTTTATAAAAAAACCTACACGGGAAAACATGATTTTCAAAGATGTTTTCAGCAGTGTTTAGCCCAGTGACGAAATATTTTGCAGATCGTTATTAAACAACCCAACCTTCATTTCTGAGTGGTGACCGCACCAATTTATTTTCGTGACCCATCCTAATGTACCTAGTGGATCGAGAGACCTTAGATCTCATGGGTATCAATGCCTCCATATAAATGAAAATATTTGTTCCAGATGTACTGGACTATGTCCAGGGTAAAGCTTTGTATTTTTCGATTTCTTACACTATTCTCAACATAGCGATATTTATATTTTCTTAATGGAGAGTAACCTCGCAAACACAATAGTGACAATTCACTATGAGCAGTTAGGGTGGCGATAGCTGATTTCAATTTAAATTTATAAATCAAATACATTGAGTTTAAATTAAAGCATATTGACATTTCTATATATTTCATTCAAAAACTAACCACCACTCTGCTGATATTTTCGATTATTACACTGATTCCAACAACGTCCTCCGTATTAAATATTGAGCAGCACCAAGACTCCTTTAATATGCCATAAATATTTAAATAAAATAACAATAAATTTAGCTAAAACTGTCATAAATACATATGTACGAGCGTACGTACGACTAAACGTATAACACGTCTAATAGCTTTATAGCAGCCATAAATCATTTGCAGAAATAAATGAAATAAATAAAAATATTTAACCCATGGCGCGATGCTACCACATTTTAGCTCATTTACAACATGGGTTATAAACACACCGACACCGCTCGCTCTTATCTTTTCTTATAACAGACAGTGTTAATTATATTAACACTTTTGACAGTGATAATTGTTTGGAACAAACGCAAAAACTCAACTAAAATGATTTATAACATCCACAACAGGCGTAACAAAACCGAAATCTCTTAATTGTAGTGGCATAAAAGGGAATTAGATTTCTGTTGTCGCAAATGTTGTCCAAAAACAAAAAGATGTTTTGATATGAAAAACATTATAACTTTTTTTTTGTGTTAAACATCTGGTTAAACTTGAAAAGGGTGAATGAAAAAACAAAATAACCAGAGTCACATGTCTGTTATTTTTCTTAGTTACCCTTCGCCAATCGATGGCAGTATACTACGTTTGTCTGTCCATTTGATGAGTATGGTAGTTTTTGATTGCACTATGCAACAAAAAAATACAATTTCTTTGCCCGTGACCTAAACATTAAGACACACTGATTCATAAAATCAAAAAAAAAATATTTGGATACTTTTTTTTTTAATTTTTTACTAAAATTAAAATTTTCGTCGAAGGCTTCTTCAATATCTGTGCTGTCATTTTGGAAATATAAGTCCGATAGCGGTGATTTAGGAACAGTCTCATAAAAATTGAGAAAAAAATGATTTTTATAGATAATAACTGTTTCTGTTTTTAAAATAACTTTTTAACTTTCGAATCATATTGTCAAATAATTTTTATGTCAATTAAAGATCAGATGACTGTATTGACTTTAGCCCCTATTATACATATACATAGCCGCTAATGTTACCTATATTTTGGTATAAATTGCAACAGTTCCATGTGACGTTAAGCACTTCTTCTGGAGCAACATTAAAAAAAGTCAGATGGCCAACCTTCCGCACATTGAAGGACGATTTCAACATTTTTCCCTTTTTGGACAGTAATACCAACACATGCCTCCAACTTTTTGTTGCTATTCCAAAGCGATTAAAAAATGATACGTTCTGCTATGCATGTATAGGGTGGGCCATTTAAAACTTTAAATTAGAATCGGCTATAAAAAATACTGATTATTTTTCAAATTTCTGGTTTTATTGAAAAGATTGAACATTGTCATTTAATAATAGAAGACATTATCATTCATATGACTACCACGACTGGCTCGACAGTACCTCTTCCAATCAACCCATTTTTTAAGTACAGCACAAAATCCACACCAATCAGTGATTCGTTGTAGATGCATTGGCTTCTCAATAGTCACGTGTGGGTTCTCTGAACTCAATATGCGACAATTTTGCTTATTAGCATAGCCACCGAGATGAATATGAGCTTCATGACGGCTGATATCTTCTCGAAAATTTTCCACGTAAATTTCTTACAGTTTGCGTTAAAGAAGGAAGAATTTCTTAATATTTCCCAATTTTTTTTTCGAGTGTATAGAGTCCCATTTTGCAAATGTCGAACATAAACATGAAAATAAAAATGAATGTTATTCTACCTTTCAAAGTTGAAGTAATCGATAGTTCAAATTTAAAATTTTAAATGGTCCACCCTATATTACTAATACTATGTATGTGCAAAGTTTGAATAGATTACTTAACTACTTTCGAAAGTTATCGAGTTCACCAGCCAGCCAGGCAGACGGATGGAAACGGCTTTCGTTCAAACATACTTAGGGTCCTACTTCACTCCTTCAATGCGTTACACTTTTTTCTGTCCCAAATGACCTACTCAGTAGAGTGTGGGTATACAAATAGAATAGAATTGAAAAAAATTGTGTTTTATTTTTTAATAGCTACAACTAACGAAGAAAAAATCTATATGTAGAAGTTATGACCCTCTTTGTAGAGGCAAAATATTTTTTGTAAACTGTGGTCAAATGGTACGAAAATTAGCTTTACAAATTAGATAATAGATTATTTTTTGTTATTTTATAATAGTTGGGATTCTAGCGATGAAAACATGACCTATTTGAAGAAAACCTATGTATTTATTTAGAAAAAAACATTATTTTACATACTGGGTTTCGCACTATTTAACCAAAAATGTAAAAATCATGATTTTGAAATATTTTACGTTTACAAAGATGCTCATAACTTTTATATTTATCCATAGATATTTTACATTGCTTTCATCTTTAGAATATTAACTATTAAAAACAAAACAAAATATTTTTTTGTCGATTTTTCGTGTCAGCAAGAAAAAACTGTTTTTTCTCATTTTTTTAGACTCCCCCACTATTTCTATTTGAAAGTTAAATTCGCAACATTTATAGCCATTTATTTTAATATATTTCCAAAATGAGATTACAAATATTAAATATACTTGTAATTTTATTAAACAAAATTTTAGTAAAAAATATCCATAAACAATAGTTTTCTGTTTTTCACTATACGTTTTTTTTTTGATAGAGTACAATTTTCGAGTACAGCCATATTTCGTTTTAATTAGACTCGACGGATGTTTCGAGGTGTTATTATTTTCACTTAACGTCGATATGGGTTTCATTTTTGTCAGTAAATCATAGGTTGGTGTTATAAGAATTATTTGAATTTTATAAATTATAAAGGTTGTTTTATTGCTATTTGGGCATTTCTCCGATCGAAAAATAAAAATTTGACTAAACATTGTTTCTAACTTGTATAGGCAAAGAAAATTATTATAAAAATTAAGAATCCAAAACTTATCTTAGTTACAATGATGATGAAACAGTCTCCATGTTTTTTGTGCCTTTTTAATTTTCATTATGAGTTTTCTTAAACATTTACTTCATTGAGAGCATTGATGCAAGTGCGCTCTTATCATAAAATATTTGTTACAGCAATAATGAACTCCAATAACACCGTAAGACAATTTAAAAAAAGTCGTTTCAATTGAACCGGATGATATACGCCTGAAAATATAAGCAAAATGGAGTTAATTGACGTTTTCAGTTCATTTCCTCATAATGTTGCCCCCTTAAAATGCTAGCAGAACATGCTGATAGGTCAGCAGGCAATCGCTGCTGTTAATGGCAGACTTTTTTCTCTAAGTATAGAATCTAAATTGCAAAAATAGGAATTATTCCTATCAATTAACGTTAGATACAAATTAATTGGTTTTTAATACAATATTTTTGAAAAGAATTATATTTCTGTGTACAAGTTTTCACATAGCAAAAGCAGTACGATTATTTATTGAATTGATTTTGTTTTTCTTTTTTTTCACACAAATTTCAATTTTCTCCTTCAAGGTGGGGGCATATTGAAATAAACGGTAGACTTCTAAAACCACTAAAGAACAAGAAAGAAAACGTCAGTCGGCTAAACCGACTGATATATACCCTCACTCTCAGAGAACATATCCGTTGAAATTATAATAACTTAAATTTTAAGTTAGGCGTGATGATTTGTGTAGAGGGTACTAGAAGGTTCAAGGCATTTGGTACTAGCTGCCACAATTATAAAACAATTGCAAAAACATGATCAAATATCAAGTCATAGTGGATTCCATGCACCAGTATAGAATTGTGAAGTATTTAATTTTACCTAAGATATAGACAATTGTGCGGGAGGAATAAGAAGCGGAGTGGCTAAACCGTAAATATTTTTTGGTTTAAAGTGATTATGAAAACCTTTTCAAATATCAAATTTCAAATGATTTTGACTACCCGTATGGAAGTTATATCGGTTTTATTTTAACCAAGGCCTATGCCACTTTGTGTGGGAGGTACCAGAAGGGGAGTGGCAATATCGCCGATATTTCACATGAATGCAACATATATTTTTAATGCATGCAATGCCAAATATCAAATTTCATAGTATTTCGATCATCCTTATCGAAGTTATAAGAGCTTTAATTTTACCTAGGTTAGGGTGGTTTGTACAAGGGTGGAGGTACAAGTAGGGGCGTGGCAATAACCGCCATATTTTATACGCTTAAAGTGATTATAAAAACTTTATCAAATACCAAAATATAGCCGATTCCGAATATCCGTGTGGAAGTTACATTGGTTTTAATTTAACATAGGAATATGGGTCTTTTGTGTGGGAGGTACCAGAAGGGACGTGACAATTTCGCCCATCTTCGAACTTATACTTGGGAAAAATATTACAATGTGCAAAGTTTAAATTGATTTCTTAACTCCTTTCGAGAGTTATCGAGTACATCAGCCAGCCAGACGGACATGGCTCAAACAGCTTAAAAAGTCGTGAAACGGATTTGGTCCAAACATACTTGGGGTCTTAAGTCCCTCCTTCAATGCGTTACTCTGTAGAGTGAGGGTATAAAAATGCAAA
Source organism: Polietes domitor (assembly GCA_947397865.1). Classification (NCBI taxonomy): domain Eukaryota; kingdom Metazoa; phylum Arthropoda; class Insecta; order Diptera; family Muscidae; genus Polietes; species Polietes domitor. Next base: position 101,473,987 of record OX377620.1, read on the forward strand.
GCCGTTAATGACATGATCTGGGCGGGCGTCCAATTTTCATAAAATTTCACGATCAGAAATGATTTAAGCGATTAACTACAAACCCCCGGATTATTATGTTATACCATAGGGAACTCCATTTTTATTCAGTGTCATGCCTCTTGTCGAAAATTCGCAAAACATTGTTTCACTCCAGATACGACAATTTTCCAGTTTAACGAAGTCGCCCGGATGAGCTTCATCTCTAAAGAGAATTTTGTTCGTCATTATTTGTAAAATATTTATTATAAAAAGTGTTATAAGTAAGTGGAATTGTGAATGGGTGAACCCCATTGAGAATAAAATCCCCCAAAATGAGGATTAATTTAACACATAATATGATTGGTATAACCTTCGATTATATAAAAAACTTTGTACGAATCTAAACGATCGTACCCTACAAAATATTAAAATTCTCTAATTAGATGCTCGTCTATTCCCCTTTAAACGGCTAACAAAACTCCAGAATATTAATGTGTCATTTATAATAATCTGTTGATTTATCTCAAAATTATACAAATATTGAATTGTATTGAATGAAAACAAAAGTAAAAAACCGACAATGCATATAATTATAATTATTAAAGATTATGGGTCATTAGCCTAGATGACAAAGAAAACGAAATGAAATTAATTATTCTTTCCTTATCATTGAATTGAATACATTTTTGAAAAGAAACCACCGAAAATACGGCGTATTTAGTGAAATAAAATGACGACGGTGTTGAATGGGTTAACAACATTTAATTAAAATATTGTTGACGCCTTAAAGTAGTCTTTGCTTAAAAATAAATAAAAAAAAAACAAAGTAACTGCCAATTATTGAAAAAAAAAAATAAATATACAACAAACATGTTTAAGTGCCCAGATGAAGTATGAATGAGTATCAATATGTATAGTGGGGTGTGATGATTAAGTTCGAAAAATATTGAATTCGAATTAGGATTGACGTTAATAAAGGGTGTTCCAAAATCCATGCAAGGTGCAATTTTCCTAGAAAACTCTTATTAATACATCAACATTTTACAATTGTTATTTAAATACAGAACAGCATACCACATTAAAGGTTCACATGGCTTTGTTCTACAGTCGACATTATTTATGAACCATTTGCAAAAATGTGTCTTAATTTTTGTGATACAACTTTGGACTTATATAGAAAAAATGTCCCGTAATAAAATACCCAAATTCCTAGAGTGGAGAATCTACACGAAAAATAAAATTATAGCAATTGTTGTTTGGATGCAAACATTATATATTTGGTACAAACTTTTTATATGAAACTAATTGTACAGAAATACAAAAATCCTTACATGCTTTCTTTCGCAAGAGATATAATCTCTTTATGAATCGATTTAGACATTAAATGTGCCGCTATAGATGTATTTAAGCTATTTATATTTAACCTATGAATATCTGTCGTGGAAGTGGATTATCTTCGCCCATAACCCCCATACAAATGTCCCACCTGATTAAGGTTTAAAGTTTACCAACGATGAACGTAAAGTCCACAAAGAACCGCACTCATATCTACAGACATCGAGGATCAAAGTCCATACTAAGTTCAATATTTTGATAATTAAATAATTTTAACTCATTTTAGGGTTTATTTAGGATTGGTAATAGAGGATTGGTAACAGAGATGCCAAAAGCGTTGTTAGCCACCGGCATCAATAACCACCAAAATCAAATGAAATAACACCCAAAAAGAAAAAATTAAATGAAGCCAAAAATAGATTTAAATACCCGCAAAATAGAAATGAAAATACGACAAGATTTTAACGTATCCTAAAATTATTAAGCCCGGCCAAAAACAGTAATTCCTTGTGAAAATAAAAAACTAAAAAATACAAAGTAATACCCTAAAACAATGAAATTTTCAAAAAAATGTTTGGAGCTTGTTTATTTAGGGAGTTGCCTCATTTGGGAATTTTTCCATTGTGATATAATGTACAAATTAAAATTTGAATAACACCCGAAAAATTAAACTAACCTCAATTTATTTTTTCAGATTTTTCGAGGATTATTTCATTTTCTCGTTAGGGGTTATTTCAAACGAAAATAGGAACATAGTCACCAATAAAATAAGCCTTAAAATCAAAACACCAAAAAAGAAAAATTAAGTAAATCCGAAAATAGATGAAAACCCCCCGAAATTAGAAATTAAAGACACCCCAAAGATTTGGATATTATTTCATAAAGAAATAATCTCTAAAATAAAAATGAAATATCATCCAATGAAGCAAGCCCCAAGGAAATTAAATAAACCCCAAATTACCTTTACTGTGCGTAGACGGATTAGGACATACATCAGAGGAGAAAATCTTTAAACCCTACTGAAGGTCTCCAATGCTGGAAATCTTTATTCAGAAATTTAATCACAATATTTTTTGTGAAAATGAAATAAAACCCAAATTAACACTATCCCCAATTATTTCATTATAAAATAATACCCAAACTAAGAATGAAATTACTCCAGAGGGAATGAGATTATCCCCAATTTTTTCCCCTATATTTTTATAACATAATAAAAATATTTTCTATTAAAACATTTTTTATAATAAAAATTATTAGAAAGTGATGTTTAGTTTACTAGTTGTGGAACTGTGGGAACTGCATTGAATGCTTAAACTGTGGGTAGGGTGGTTAATTTTGGCGCTTGATGATATTTATACACTCCACGAGAGTATTATGTCTTTGTGCATTTGTTTGTAACACCTAAAAGGAAGGGAGATAGACCCATTGTTAATTATACCGATCGACTTAGAATCACTTTTTGAATCGATTTAGCAATGTCCGTCTGTCTGTCTGTCCGTCCGTCCATCTATTCTTGTAATCACGATACAGGTCGCAATTTGAAGAAAATCGGTTCAGATTTAGATATAACCCTCATACGAATTTCACTCCCGATTTGACTCTTTTCACTCTAGATACCACACATTTTAACAGATTTTCTTCAAAATTGGCAAAACATCTTATATTTGAACTAGAAACACCTGTGGTAAAAATGTGTTATATCGGTTCAGATTTATATATAGCTATCATACAAATTTCGCTCCCGATTTGACTTTTTCCGCTCTAGAAACCACAAATTTTATCAGATTGTCTTCAGATTTGGTAAAACAACTTATATTTAAACTAGGAACACCGAATTTCACTCCCGATTTGACCCTTTTCACTCTAGATACCACATATTTTAACAGATTTTCTTCAAAATTGGCAAAACATCTTGTAGTTCAACTAGAAACACCTGTGTTAAAAATGTGTTTGATCGGTTCAGATTTATATATAGCTCCCATACAAATTTCGTTCCCAATTTGAATTTTTCCGCTCTAGAGTCCACATATTTTAACAGATTTTCTTCAAAATTCGCAAACCACCTTATATTTCAACTCGAAACACTTGTGGTAAAAATGTGTTAGATCAGTTCAGATTTATATATAGCTCCCATACAAATTTTGTTCCCCCAGAAACCGCGTATTTTCAGAGAATTTCTTAAAATTGAGCATAACACGTTATACTTCAACAAGGAGATCTTATTGTGAAAGTTAGTCACTTCATTCCATGTTTGTTTATTATTAATTACAAATTCAGGCTTCTCTCTTACGATATTGGGAATCTTTACGAATTGAGCGCTAGATTAAAACCTCTGTATTAAAACCTCTCGCTTTGGTAGTAAAAGAGAAAGGACCCGGCAACATCGCTGGATGGACAAAATATTTGGAATCTGGATTAAATTCATGAACCTTTCCAATAATGATTACCCACAGAGTTCAAATAGAAGAAGCCAAACAAGTTTTTTTGCAAAGACCCTTGAATTTTGATGATGCTTTATCTTTATAATAATAGAAATTATAATAATAAAATTTTAAATTCTTTATCTATAATTCTATAATTGATTACGCAATTTGTGACTAACAAAACTAAGCAATCCTCACAATCGAATCCTATGTTGAACTTCGGTTTTCATCGATATTATTTTGAAGATAAATACAGAACATAAATATTATCACAAGTTTTTTAATAGGTTTATTTTATAAACCCGAAAATATATATTAAAAGCAAGTTTGACCGGCTTCACAGTTTTTGTAAAAATTTAAAAATCGTAAATCGGTTCTTTAAAAATTTGGAATTTTCAAACGAATCGAAAACCGATTTCCTGAAAAGGTCTGTTTTTGACAAAGAAGACTTTCTAGGGAAAATAATAAGAATTACTCTCTGGAAATATAGGAGGCTGAATTTCAAGTAGCTTCGTTAAAATCGGAAGCAGAAATTCTAGGCAGCACCTTTCACATGTTTTAACCACGTTTTTTATTTGGTCGCTCAAAATGATGGAACTTAAGAATACGATACACTCTATACTATGTTCTTCAGAAGACCAATGTGGATTTGATGTAGTTGTTAGAGATGGCATTTAGTTTGATTGTACTATTTGCATAATTGAATAACTGTTTGCACATAGCATTAACTTCAGATAAGGAACTTTGAAGATCGAATTAATTGAAATATTTCATTCAAATGAAAATAAAGCATTCAAAAAATTTCGAAATATGACAGTATTTGGCAAATTAGCAATGAGTTGAAGAAATTATGTTGGCCACTGGCACAACTCCTATGATTGATATCGCCATAAATTTCAACAATTTTAGTTGCAGTGCAGAGCCACAAGTTTGCGGTAAAAACAGGTTAGACCTAGTTCAAGTAACGACGTCAGTACTTGCCACTTCAAGAACAAACAGTTGTCAAAGTGGAACAAACAATCAAAATATGAGTATGTACATACATATAAAAACATTCAATCAAATCAAATTATCAATAAAAATGTTTATGAGTCCTCACTTAAGGTGCACAAAACTTCTTCTTATCACTGACAACAACCGCCCACCACCCCACCTCACAATCAAATACATACATATTCTACTCGAATAGATTATAAACAATAACAGATTAAATGAATCGATGAGATGTGAAATAGAATATGTCATTCTACACGAAAATTAAATAAAAGTCATCGACGACACAGTGGCCTTTTACACAGACTTCTGCTGGATTTGCACTCATTACATGTGTCCAGATGCAAAAAATATACAAATAATAATGCAAATAAATTATTTGAGAATATACAGATAATACTCAATAATATACAACTAATTTATTTGATTTAAAAATTGACTTGCGTTGTTTGGAATCTGCACTCTTCTCCTCGTTTCGAAATGAGAACAAAAGCATTGCATTATCGACGACGAATTCCGGCATCCCTTCGAAATGTGTGTCATTCGGTGTTGTATGAATGTTCTAAGCGTGATGTGATTATAGTCTGATAAATTGCTCGCTGATCGCTCGTCACATTCGAGAAACACGCCAACGAACGATATGACATCGCAATCCCAAAAATGTAAATGCGAATACGAATAGATTAATTTAATTACACTCATAAACAAATGGCTGGCGAATGGGAAAATAATCGTGGCAATTTAATGGAAATCAACATCAAACACCGTTTTCTACAACACGATATGGAAATGAAAAACAAATACGGATTGTAGATATCAAACTTATGTATATTAGAGCATATCGAAAATTCATTGTAGAGCACGTCAAAAAATGATACTCTGTACAGCTGAATTCGGTCCAGAGGTTCTAAGAAGAACAACAAATTCTCTCCTAATCAAAAAAATCTTGCTGCAAAGGAAAAGGATTCCGGGTACAATTATAACAAGAATAGATCGACATATAAACAGATGGGAATATGTCGATTGCACAGAGGTAACAAACGGTCAACATTTTTTTAAATAGATTTTGATATCAAACGAAATATAACTATTGCAATAACACCATTTCATATTTAAAAAAAATATTTTTTCTAATATAGGTTTTACAGTGGTTCCAACTGCAAAATTCTAGTTTGCATATAATCTAAAAAACTTTCTTTACAACTTCGAAAAAGTAGTGGGTTATGATTTCTGTGTCATCTTTTTTGATGCAAAATTAGGCATTGGAGTTGTAATCTTCATTTGTGTATACTGTTGAAAAAATGAGCTTGGCCCGCCCATTTTTTAAATCACAAATAATGTCATATTTAATGACAAATTTCGGAATTTTATGATGGTAATTAAAAAAGTTATAAGGTTTTGGCACTGTCCGACAGTCCATATTATACTTGAACCAGATTACTATACTATACTTCTGAAACTATAGGTGGAATAGAGTTAATAGGCGTCTTTAGTTTTTCATTTTCTCATCTTGTTGTCCCTTAAAAGGACTACAAAGTTCCAAAGGATACAATTTTTCAAAAATTATCTGTTGAAAGCACGCTAGCTGCCGAACGAAATGAGCTAAGATGTTCAAATTTTCTGTAAATATGTCTTATGATTGCAGATCGCTTGGGATTGAAAGTGGACGAAATCAGTACCTAACAAGGACTGAAAATTCCCCCTAATATTTAGATTATTTAAGAATTTTTTTTGAAAATTTCTGCTTTTATACACTTGAAATTTGTTGCGGACATTCCTCTGCTAACGTGAAATACGTAAAGTACAAAAAAGATTTAGCGGGTGATATGGGACAAAAAGGGATAAAAATTGTACCAATGATACGAATACAGCTAGAATCATGAAATTCGGCCCTATAATCCATAGATACGTAAAATAAAAGGGATTTTTCGAAATTCGTACTTAAAAGGGATACTATTGGAAAATAGGTATGTGTGCACATTGCTCTGACTGAGCAGATGCGAAAAATAAAGATATATTTCGATATTCGTACCTTTAGGATCAAAATGGGATAACATTTTTACCAAGCAAAGTAGTAGTAGTAGTTAGAATCATGAAATTTAGTGTTTTTACTAGTATGTCTTCGTAGACACGCAAAATATGAGTATTTCTCAAAATTTAAAATAAAAAAGAATAAAACAGGCAACAAGCAAACGGATGTACCTACATCCTTGAAATTAGATGTGTAGATTCCAATGTGGACTCGAAACAACGAATATTTGAAATTTGTACTTTTCAGTCATTTTGTCTGTATCAGAATAAAAAAATTGCAAAAGGGGGAAAATGTTTCTCCCTAATGACGCCTAACAATAAACCTAATATTTAGGCCACATTTTTGCAGATTGCTGTCTCATGTTCACTTTTCGTTTATTGCAATTACAGTATTACTATACTATATATATAAAATAGCAGTAGCTTTATTATATTAACTAGCTGAACCCCGCCCGCTTCGCTAGGCAAAAAAACAAATGGTAAAATTAAAATCAGGTTTCATATTGATCTTATCATATTGATATTATCATGGTTTGTAATATATACGTTCCAATTTTCAGCCTTCTAGCTAATAAACACTTTTTCCACGCCCCCACCGCCCACGAAACGAAAATTCAAAATTCGGCATCATATTTATCTTTTTCGTGGTCAGTAATATATATGTACCAATTTTCAGCCTTCTAGCTCAAAAAAAACACTATTGTCACACCCACCCCGCCCACAAAATGAAAATCCAAAATTCGGCATCATATTTATCATTCTCGTGGTCAGTAATATATATGTACCAATTTTCAGCCTTCTAGCTCAAAAAAACACTATTGTCACACCCACCCCGCCCACAAAATGAAAATCCAAAATTCGGCATCATATTTATCATTCACGTGGTCTGTAATATATATGTACCAATTTTCAGCCTTCTAGCTCAAAAAAACACTATTGTCACACCCACCCCGCCCACAAAATGAAAATCCAAAATTCGGCATCATATTTATCATTCTCGTGGTCAGTAATATATATGTACCAATTTTCTGTCTTCTAGCTCTCAAAAACACGCCCCCACCGCCCACAGAGCAAATTTTTAAAAATTCTATAGCCTATAGTTCCTTCCAGACCTACATCTATCTGTACTGAAAATTTCAACAACATCGGTTCGGCCGTTTACACGTGATTGCGGAACAAACAAACAGACAGACAGACTTACACTAAGGTTTTATAATATTAATAGGGATAGGGATGATGCAATACAATTTAATTAAAACAGTGCGCATAAGTATGCTTTATATTCTGAAATAGTAAACAAATATTGCAATGTGCCAAAAAACCACAATATGGTTCCGCACTTCTATGTAAAGTCGACAGTCACTAATATGCCGGTAATACTATGGAATGCACTCCGTGGTGGAGGGTATATAAAATTCGTCCCGGACGAACTTAACGCCTTTTTTACTTGTTAATACTTATTCGCAACCTATGAAACCGGTATAAATGCCAATCAGAAACGCTTTTAATGCCAAGCTTCTATTTGTATTACTTGAGTATTAACAACCATTTAAAGTGTTGTCTCTTAAAAAGCAAGATATGAATAAACTCGAAAAACTAAGGGGTCAATTTAAAATAGATCTTACAGATAGAAGCTGATATTCGAAGTATTTTAATAGATATTCTCCTTTTTAATTTGACACTAATACCAATTTCATACGGTGGGAACAATTATATAAAATAATTTTTTGAAAAAATGTATCCTTTGGAATTGTGTAGTACCGTGAAGGGGCAACAGGATGAGGAAATGAAAAAATAAAAACGCCAAGTAACTCAATTATGCCTATAGTTTTATACGTACATCATTCGGTTTAAGTCTAACCACTTTTTTATAAATTGTCGTACGGTGTAATCGATGGGTTTGTCATCCTTTCATTTCTGGTGTTGTAAACAAAGGTAAAAGGCCTTGTGGAGAGTATTATAAATGTTTACAGTTTTTAAAACCCATTTTTTCCGAAAACGAATTATATCACATAATATAGACGATTCAGTTGTCGATGGGTTTTAAATTTCTATTTTTCTAAAACAATAAAATAAATTTGTAAAATTTGTTACGAAATTTCAAAAAGTTGTCTTAACTTTTATGCTCTAACATTGTTTTGTTGCTGCAGATGCATTCTTCATCAATTATAATTTGTGCTGACCAAATATCTCATACATTTCATATCGATATTAAGAGACAGAAAATGTTGTCATGGAAAATATTCCGCCAACACAAAATGTTTGAACTCTGACATACTAATTGAAACAAATTAATTAGAAGAATGATTACATTGACAGAGAATTTGATGGTCAGTGTAAACTGACAGTGTCAATTGTCAACTTGTCACTGGCTGTAGGAGATTGAGATTGATGGGTGGTGTGAGTGTGTTAACTTGTCAGACACTCTGAATCTAAATAACTTTGATGCTATGTCAGTTTAGTATGCTATTGAATGTTTCAACAGTAAAACTTCCCATAGTATTCCAAATGATAAATTGCTTTTATAGATTTGTATGAAATAACTTTCCGATTTTTAAACATGGAATACATTTTCATTTGTAATTTGCAAAAATTATAGAATATCTAATTCGAAATGCTAAATTTCGTCGAGATGCCTAGCTGGCAGCGCACAGTGGGGAATTCATAATTTTTTGGAAATAAATATGGCTCTTCGAATTAGTTCAGAAGTATTTTCAACCTTAAGTTGAAAAATACAGTCTCTCAAATATTTATTGTTATCTCCTCCAGGATGTGTTCGGTCATGTGCCATGTGTTGACAAAAACCTTAAAAAATATGGAAAACTCAAGAGTAACACTATGCCACCAAAAAGTTAAAAAATTTATGCACGAGACCTAAAAATTTATGTTTTGTATTCATTATTTCATGTTGATTTATAAAATCAGAACAATTTTTTTGTGGATATTTGTTTTAATATTTTATTTAGATTCCAAAGGTATTAAGGTAGAAGCTATGACCCTTCTTGTATATATATATATATATATATATATATATATATATATATATATATATATATATATATATATAGGTATATGGAAGTATAGGTTCTCCGATGAATATTTCAAGGTGTCTTTACCACGATCCAGGATATATATTAAAATTTCCAGTTACCTAATGGAAATAGATGGTGTGTTCTATTTGACAAGCTAGCGGTATAGCATATTTTTTATAAACAGATGATATAAAATGATGTCTAAATAATGAACAACGAAAGGAAATTGATACCACGCTCATTTTTGGTTAGAGTTTAACGATGTTGATGCTGAAAGTTCATCTTTTGTATTAAACGCAAAAATGACTCTAAACGTTCAATAATACGACCAATGAGTTATTCTATTTATGGATAAAAAATACATACAAAAAAAAATACACAGGAAATACATGACTTTTCGGGTTGTTTTCAGAACGTTTAGCTTCAAGGGACGAAATATATATTTTGCAAACCATCATTCACAATCCTAATTTGGTTTCTGGGTGGTGGAGACATAATTTTTCCTTAGCCCAGTATAATTTTAATGATGGTCGACATTTAAAGTGACAAAAAAGTCAAAATAAAACCGATTTTTATTTTAATTTTTATTTAACTGCATAATTGGTGCTTATGTTGATTTTGGGTAATTTTTCATTTCAATTTTAAAAAACCAAGGCATTTGCACGGTACGGAAACAGAAGTGGTTTTCGTGGCCAACGATTTCAGCGAAACCTGTGCCAATATTTCAACGTGACTAATTTTAGAATGTTGTGCACTGATGTTTTGATTTTATCCAAGAATGATAAATACTTTTTATCTTAATTTTAAGCACTGTCGCACGGGACATTTTTTCCCATCATGGTTTTCATGTTGTTTCCGTTGCACTTTTTTCGAAATTATATATAATAAATGAAGTACTTTATTGATTTATTTTCACATAATAACAGCAAACAATAAAATTTTGCGTGTTAAGTTATTATTTGGTAATTTTAGTTGATCTTCCTTTCTCACCGTCGTTCTCAACTCTCTTTATTTTTCTCGTCTCCGTTTTTGCTCATCTAGATTTAAATAATTAAAAAGTTTTCATTTGCGTAAAAGTTTTAAATGCATGTGCTAAAAAGGAATAAAGTAGAAAACTCTGGCAAGTGATATTGTTTTTCTTGTATTGTCGAATGGAACAAGAATATGTATTTGAAATTTCTCATACACCTCCAAAATCTTACGGGCAAAAACCTATCTTTCGTTCCCTTACACAGTTATAATCCTATAACTTAATTGGTTATCAACCGACAACCGACTTTCTCATCGGATTTAAAAATAATAACCTGAAGATTTCGATCGATATTGCTTAGAAAACTTAAATGAAGCCACTTAATTAATGTAACACGAAAACTAATGAACATTTTCATGAAACTCAGTAGTTTTTGTAATTTTTACTAAAAAACCAGGACCACTTTTAAATTAAAAAATATTATTTGGATTGCATGTGTAGTTTAATAGATATGAGCAAATTAAAATGGTTCTATAAAATTCAGCGATTGCAGTTTTCCTTGGAATAAAAAGTAGTTGCCCCCGTCGACCTCCGTCTTCTTTCTGCTACATAATGAAGGGGGAATATTCTTTAAATTTATGCAAAAAAATCACCAGCTTTTTCAGCGATACAAAATTTCAAGACATTCGGACCAAAACAAACAATTTTGTACGAAAAATTCATTTTGAGTTATATGATAGTCGTGGCAGAGTTTTGTGAAGTTTTCAGAGCCTTTTCATTTTGTTAATTGTAAACTCTGTGCAAATTTTCAAGACATTCGGACCAAAACAAACAATTTTTTATCAAAAATTCGATTTGAATTATATGGGCGTTGCCGATTTTCATTAAATATTAGGCTCTGTGCAAAATTTCAAGACAATCAGACTAAAGCAAACAATTTTGTATCAAAAATTCGCATTGAATTATAGGGGCGTTGCCGATTTTCATTAAATATTCAGAGCTTAATTATTTTGTTAATTGTAAACTCTGTGCAAAATTTCACGAAATTCGGAGCAAACAAGTTTTGTATGAAAGATGCATTTTAAGTTATATGAGCAGTATGTGAAGAGAGTGGCAGATTTAGATGATTTAGATGACACTTTACATTTTCCTTAATTTCGTTCAGAAAATGCTATGTTTCATCACTCTACGAGCACTCCTTTAATTTTTTGCCCTCTAATTTATGAAGATACCCCATTTTGCGCCGGTTTGTTTTTAAAAATTCGTAGTAATTGACTGAGTTTTTGAAGTTCTTAATACTAAATTTTTGCAAAGATACAAGTTTTTGTCATTCCATTCAACATCTCTCATTATTGTACGAATTGACGTCTACAAATTTTCCATTTTTTCAAAAAAAAAAAATACTCCAATTCCCTAAGTGGGGAAAATGTGTTCCAAAATTGGGGATATTTTATAAAAATGGTCGCCATGCTTTCTTACCATTTTTATCTTTTTTGACAAATTGTAGGTACATAATGTATTGAACATAATGAGATATGTTAACTGGAATGACCAAAACTTGTATTTTTCCATAAATTTAGTATTAATAAAAATTTCATTAACTCATCAATAACAAACGTGTTTTTACAAACCAAATCGGCATTTTACTCCTTAATAAATGTTTTATTTAAATAAATTTACAAGTTTTACTGCTTCCTAACGAAATAATGTGCAAAAAGAAATGCCAATTTTGTTAAATTGCTAAACTTTTTTAAAAAGCACACAGATTGAATATTGAAAATTTTGAAAAAAAAGAAGTGTGTCCAAGAACTTGTAATTTTATCGTCATGCTGGACCTTTCTGTGGAAATGTCCATATATGTATTAGGGGTGGGATAGAGTACGATCTTTAGATTTCGATATGCTAGAAAACCTAATTTTGTGAGGTTCGGAAAAAAATTCATTCAGGGAAAAGAGGAAAAAATACACAAAAAGCTATAAAACTGATTCAGAGTTGCCACCAGAGGGGTTACATGTAGTACCGACCCCCCTTTAATTTACCCTCCCCAACCACTCTAACTGCTCCAAGGAGGCCGCTAGGAGAGTAAAATGTCAACCCTTAATATTTTTCAGCCCCAATTTCCTCAGAACAAACCTACCCTCTATCTTCAACTCTTAGGTTTCAAGATGTTGCAAATGACAAACTGAATATACACTGCATCCTAGGGTGGAGAGTCTACGAATTGCAATAACGCTTTTAAACTACACACATCGGGCTTCAGTTTCCATTATATATGCCTTTTGTAATTTCCACTTTTACATTTTGTTCCTTAACTAGTGTTAAGCCTTCCATCTTTGAAAGCCTAATAGGCTGGCAGTGTTATCACCTAAAATTAGAATCTCTTATTGCTTCTAAGAAAAAAAAAAAAATATATATATATATATATATATATATAATGGCTGGATGAAATTCAATTTCTTTGTAGACTTCAGACTGTCGGTTGGTTTCAGAGCCACCTTCATCCCAGTTTTCAACCTCAGAACATATATATATATGGTATAATCTTCGGACCTCGTTCCCAATTCTGTACATTTTGCTTTTCGCATACTCCACCTTTCCGTTTCTTCTATATGCGTGGAAATATTTTTTTTCTTCATCCTCTCATGCACAGTGGGGTATGTGAAACGAGATGTCACTACTACTACCACATTACCTATAAAAACCATACTTCATTTTCCCGAGAATTTTTATCTTGAACTTTATGTGTGTGAAATTTTACAAAATCGGTCGCGCCTTGGACCGAATGAATGCCTGGATTCAAAATATGTGTATATTTGGTACCGGCCCAAACAAATTGTAATATAGAAACAACGTTGTTATAGTTCAGCGTTTAGAAATGACCTTAACGATAACGATACTTTAATTCTAAAATGGCGTAATTGGCATTTCTTATACATTCCGATAAAAAACGCTGGAAAATATTGGAAAAACTCGATTTGGAAAAATTGCGATGCTGTATTGTATTTTCCGTATAAATGATTTCGTATTATTATCATCGTATTATATTTAACATGGGAACTAACTTGGAAACGTTTTGCTTTAGGAAAATTGTAAAAATGGAAAATTATATATCAAAGGTCCAACAATTAGACGAAGGTGAGGTTTAAACACGCTTAAATGCGTGACATCAACTGATGAAGAATATCTTGCAATCAGCCCCCCTCCCCCGCACCACCTGTCAACAAATTCCAAAATGTATGTATGATCATTAGATCAATAGATTGGTGCGCAGTATTGTCATCCGAATGATGTATGTTTATATAGTGGGACTGGACAAGAAAGCAAATAAATTATTTTCAAAATAAATTATAAAACAATAACAGACAGGCGGACGGACGTCCACAGCAGCAACAACAAAAACAGTCAATTATAATACTACGAAAAAAAACAATCACACACACGCGCAGACACTCACACATTCGTATCACAAAGTAATAATTAAACAAAAGCTACAGAAACTGAAACAGAAACTAAAAAAAAAGAAAACAAGAAAACGGTAAACAAAACAAAATGCCATTGGTCTACAGTGAACTGATGACCGATAATGGCCAAATGTATGCAAATATTGTGGGGCGCCAGGCCACTGTGCAATGATTAAATAATTAATACAACATTGTTATTATTCAGTGCGATATGAACGAACCACTCACTCGCTACTCTGCTCACTCGGTCCAATACAAACAGACGGCGAACCCAACCGACACAAAACAAAGAGTTAGTTCATCGTCAGACTCACAAACGTTACTGTAGTAGTCCCAATGGCCCGCGATCGCATGAATTGAAATTGAAAAAATTAAAAAACAAAAATAATTGGAAAATTTATAAAATTTCCAATATAAGAAAGTGATGTGTGATGTAAAGTAAAATATTAAAAGAAAAGTGTGACCCGCCTATTCAAAAATCATATAAATTATGACATCTTTGGCGAATATTTTCAATAACAATCTTGGGTGTGTCAATGACAACAATTATACAAATCATTCGTTCGAATCGAATAAAACCGTGCAACCACCCAAACGACAAACATCGTCAGCAATGGGCGGCGAATCTGTGATCTCCAATAAGAATTTAATTTGTTCCAGTAGCGGTGAAAGTGTTAACAATATTTTGAATAAGGCAGGTACAGCACCACACCGCACATATCGTCGAATGACAATCACACAGATGCAAAATCGATTTTTTGATTGACTATGAATGTCTCCACAAAAAATAAAAACAAATTAAAATTAACGCACGCACATATTCCCCATTATTAGCTGAGAAAATTTTCTAATTTTTCTAAGCGGCTTGATCTTTTATGCTAAAGTTTGAAATTGGAAATAGTTCATGATGCGCTTATTCAGTAGCGTGGGTCTGAAACTCAAAAAGATTATCAAGCGATTTTCAGCTTCTTAGAATTTAAAAAGGTAGAACTTAGCATTTTCGATCGATATATCGTTCATTCCATATCAAACCGAACGATTTTCGTAAAAAATACGACCACGACTCCGATTTTAACGAATTTCCGCAGCCATATTCTACTGTTAAAATATTTTACACGTATTTTTGTAAAAAAAAAAAAACGATTTTTTTTTTTTCAAAAGATAGGACCATTTGAAAATTAGAAAAATCAAGAAAAACGTGCCGAGGTATGAACATTGAAAATTGTGTAGTGATAAAACACGTGGGCACAATTCAAAGAGTGGTAGCTTATTTTAAAGGTAATTACAAGTACTTGTCGCCGGCGTTCTTGTCTATTGACTGCTACTGACAACAATTTTGTGTATTTCTGATTTTTCTCCTTCTTTTGTATTTTCCAATATGAAAACACCAACCTAAAAATTCAGAAAAAATATAGGCGTATTTCCTGATCGATTCTAAACAAACCCTGGAAATTTCAGCATGTAGAAATAACGGGTTGTATTTTTAAAAAAACATTTACTAAATGTAGTCACCCGAAAAAAGTATTTTCTGAACGATTGTTCATAAAATAACATGGTTTGTTTTTTCCAAACTTTCGTAGATATAAAGCTAAATGTGCATTTATAGTAGTATAACATTTCGAATATTTGGTACGAATTAATCGAATTATGCGTTATTCGAAAATCAGCCATTTCTAATTATTCGAACAAATATTGGATACCCTAATATGACTACCACGGCTGGATCAACAGTACCTCATCCGTACCTCGTTGTGGATGCATTAGCTTCTCAATAGCCACGTGTGGGTTCTCTGAACTCCATATACGGCAATTTTGCTTATTGACATGGCCACCGAGATGAAAATGAGCTTCGTGAAGGCTGAACTGAAGGCCGATTTCTTCTCTAAAAATTTTCACGTAAATTTGTTACAGTTTGAGTTATAGACACTACTTTGGAAGTAAGTTTTTTATATTTATCAATTTGTTCTATTCTACCTTTTAAAATCAAAGTAGTCGGTAGTTCAAAGTTAAAATTTTAAATGGCCCAACCTATAGAACAAGAGTCTGTATTTGATATTTTCCACATTTGTACCCACTTTCGTACCTTTGTACGCTTATAAAACTTATATAAAATTTCTGATAATCGAAAAACTATTATTTTTATTAAACTTGAGATAACATAACAATAATGTGTACTCCGTTTTTAATTCTCCGATCTACTTTTCGTTCAAAAGGATTTAATTTTTTTTAGGATGAACTACATGATTTTTTTTAGATATATACCATTGACACGTTGATGTATATTCTGTCTCAATAGTGCTAATAATTGTCTAATTTTTTTCGAAAGATATGCATTCTTAAATAAATTAAAGTCCATTGAAATGTAAACCAGTTAAAAAACATTGATGAAGTTTAATAAAAATATAAATTTGTTGGCGATTAACATTTAAGCATATATATAAAATAATTGTAAAAATTAAGATAATTAAGATATAAAGATGAAATGTGGATGCGAATAGTAGAAAAGTAAGTTCATTATCTTTCGCGTTCACAGTGAAATGTACAGACATAATTTCATTACTCTACTGACAACCTTTAATTTGGTGACCCTTTTTTACCATTTTGAACCTAAAAATACAAATTTGGGAATATTTTCTTATTTTGCGCGTATGCAGTCAGTGAATGTATACACCAAATTCCAATGATGTCCATTTTATCCCTTTGGTTCCAATTTTACCTTTGTTTGGTACCACAATTTTCCATTTTCCCCTTTTTGATCAAAAGTATGCATTTTGCCAAATGTACTAAAATACAATAATTCGAAATTGTATTATGGGGTATTTTCAGTCTTTGTTAGGGGAAAATTGTTTTGGGCCGATTTTGCCAACCAATGTGCATCCATTAGACTCATATATGGAAAATTTGAACCCTATTGCTCATTCCTTCCGTAAGATAGCATGCTTTCAACAGAATCTGCAAAATTTAAAAAAAAATCTGATGTAAAATTTGCGTCCTTGGGGGGCAAAAAATTAAAATGGGCTATTTGTAAAGGCGCAACATTAAAAAGATATAGACCACTTTCAAAGTAAGTATTCTTAGTTGAAATATGACATGATATGCAAAATTGCATCGAGATCCAATGTACGATATGGGTTCTAGAGCTGTATTAGAGTAGAATGGGGGCCCAAATAGAATGGGAGTTATACCAAAATATGGACCCATATTTGACCTTCATAGTATGTATTCTTAGTTGAAATATAATATAATCTCCAAATTTGAAAAACTTCCGATGTAAAATGTGGATCCTAGAGAGGTAATAATTAAAACGGGGCCCATTTGTAAGGGCGCTACATTAAAAAGTGGGCCTTTATAGATCACTTTCAAAGTAGGTATTCTTTATTGAAATATAACATGATCTGAAAAATTTTATCAAGATCCAATGTAAGATGTGGGTTCTAGAGCAATAATAGTGTACACTGGTAATGTGTATTTTAGAGCAGTAATATTGTAAATCGGAGGTATATTTGTATGGGGGCTATATCAATACATAGACCCATGTGGTCCACTTTCTCGTGAGCTGTATCTAGTTCAAATAGAACACGGTCCTGAAATTTAGTCATGATCGCATGTAAAATGTGTATTCTATAGCAGTAATAGTGTAAATTATAGGGATATTTGTATGGAGGCTATATCGAAATCTTAACCGATTTACTCCAAATTCAATACCAATCGTCCTTGGCAAAAAAGTAACTTCTGCCAAATTTAAAGACAATCGGACCACAATTGCGACCTGTAGAGTGCGAACAAGCTTAGATGAACAGCAGACGGACAGACAGACATCGTTAAATCGATTCAGCTGGTGATTCTAAGCCGATTCGTATACTTAAAGGTGGGTTTAGCTCAATTATTTCTTGTCCACGAAGTGGTGTAGGGTATAAAAACACAAACATTAACAAAATAATCTTCGTATAACAGAACAAATCTTTTCTTATAATATTTTTATGAATAATTTTGAAAAAAAAACTATTAAAACTTACTTAAATATAATGTATTTGTTTTATAAAAATGTAGAGTAAATTATTTTATTAGGGAGATCCCAAAAATGATCCCAGTATTTGTGGCTTCAAGAGTGACAAGAAAAGTACTTTTATGATAGTCAGATTGAAATGCATAAGAGCTGAACATCTCAAAAAATCAAGACTGAATTTTTGATTGATCATCGTACATTATACCAAAATACACATCCTCACAAAATGTCCTAAGTCCTAAAAATATGATTATTATTTACTGTGTAGTCTAAATTCTTACTGTAAAGCTCTTGTTCGTTTATTTTTTAGTTTTACATTATAAAATCCGGAAATTGTTTTTCGCAACTAAAAAAAGCAATTTCTTCTTCTACAAATCCTTCATGTATTTGTTAGTTCCTGATATAATAATAGCTTTTTTGTTTAACATATTTTAATTCATACTAATTATAGTTATTTTTTAAGAACATATTTAAAAGACTGACATGTATCGTTCATTTCACATTTTCCAAAAATAATATCCATATCGTTTGTGAGAAATAATCAAAAACGTTTTTTTCAATTTAATGTTGATTTTATCTTCTTGCCTAGGCCGTTTATATTTCACACAGCATTGCACACATTTAAAGGAATTGCATTTCAAACAAAACAGAGATATGACCAACTTTTTAGTTTGCAAATAATTTATTCTTGGTATTTACAACAGATCCGTTCATTTAATTATGTTTTTAATTGGGGGTGTGGCTATGAGAAAGCTCAAAACGAAGACCATTTCAATGTTGCATTGCACAATAAAGGATGTAATCGGGGTCAAAATCATTCCACGAATCATGAATTGAATGCAATTACATCTTTCTGTTTCAAAGCCATGAATTTCTTATAGACATACCAAATGTTGCCGAACTTTAGTGTGTGAAGAGCAGATCTACAAAGGCCAAATTTAGTAATGAACAAGTAGGTAAACTCCAGTTGGCTCTCAGATAACACATATAAAGAATTAAATTTTACGTAGGGCAGGACAATTAATGTGGAACATGGTCCCAGCTTCCACATTTATAAAACAATTGTAAAAACGTGGTCAAATATCAAGTCATAGTGGATTCCATGCACCAGTATAGAAGTTATGAAGGATTTAATATTACCTAGGATAGAGATAATTGTGTGGGAGGTACAAGAAGTGCGTGGCTAAAGTGTACATTTTTTAGGTTAAAAGTGATTTTAAAAACATTTTCAAATATCAAATTGCAAATGATTTGGACTGTATGTGAGGTACCAGATGGGGTGTGGCAATATCGCCCATATTCCATGTGAATGTAACGTCTGCAAAGACATTGTCAAATATCAAATTTCACAGTATTCCGATAATTTGTGTAGAAGTTATTTCAGCTTTAATTTTACGTAGTTTTGAGTGATTTGTGTGGAAGGTACTGGAAGGGGCGTGGAAAAATCCGCCATATTTATTACACTTAAAGTGATTATAAAAACATAATCAAATACCAAAATATAGCGGATTCCGAATATCCATGTGAAAGTTACAGTGGTTTTAATTTAACATGGGAATATGTGTCATTTGTATGGGATGTGCCAGAAGTGGCGTGGCATTTCGCCCATCTTTGAACATAAACTACGTTTGGGAAAAATATTACCATGTGCAAAGTTTGAATTGATTGCTTAACGCCTTTCGAGAGTTATCGTGTACACCCGCCAGACGGAAGGACATGGCTCAAACAGCTTAAAAACTCATGAAACGGATATGCTCCAAACATACTTGGGGTCTTAAGTCACTCCTTCAATGCGTTACACTTTTTTGTCCCAAATGATATATACCCTACTACTCTGTAGAGTGAGGGTATACAAATACAGATATTTTTTTCGTCGACGATAATTTAATTATTTTGTCTACATGCCCTCAATTAGAATACCACAACTTCTATATTTATCCATGCATTTTCTTCGGGATTGATACCTTAAGATGCAAGCTATAAAAAATTAAAAATGTGATGTTTTTGTGTTGAAAACTTGTTTATCAAGCACTTGTAGCTCACATATTCGTCTTGAATATTGTGCTGTTCTAATATTTCTATTTCAACATATAGTCAAAATAGGCGACGAAATAATGCACTGTTAATAAATTTAATAAGCTTTCATTTGTCATAGATCAAAAACGAACATCTTGTCTTTTAGCTGTCAATGAACCATAACATTATTTTTTACGAATTTAAAAATATAAATAATTTTGTGTGTACAAATCCTGCATATAAGCTGGATACATCCATAGACACATAAAATTGTTAAAACATCACATTTGGTATTTTATAATAAAAAATACAAGGGTGTTAACTTCCTGTTTATTCAAATAATAAACAGAAGACAGAAATCCTTCATAAATGGTTTGGGAGATGCATGTCGTGTAACCCCCTGAGAGTATATATTTATTTGGAATATTTGAATTTCTTTGGTCGTTTAGTTTATATAGTGTAATTGGTACCATTTGTATCCCCTTTTGTCCCAATTCTTCCCCTGAAAGTATGGATCACTTTATGGTGTGTGTTCATGCTATAAAAGGAAATACAAGGCAGTAATCTTAAAAAAATGTTCTTAGATACTCAAAATATTAGGGGTTATTGGGGGTATTTCCTTCTAGCATGCTTTCAACAGGCGGACGGACAGATGGACATGTCTAGATGAAGAATATATATACTTTATATGGTCACATGTCGATATTTCAAGGTGTTACAAACGGAATGACAAATTTAGTTACCCCATCCTGTGGTGGAAGGTATAAAATCTCTCGGGCATAGGCGAGTTTTTGGGACATGCCATTCTTGCCTATGAGAATTTCCTATGACTAAGGACTTTCCTACACTCGGAAAAATGAATTTTTCATCACATCAAGTTCAAATTATTCCTTGAAATTAGGCATGCTTTGAACTTGATTCTAGTTCAGAATTTGCAGATGAAATTTTAAGTCAATTTTTCGTCAAACCAGGTAAACCGAGGAAATTTTACATCATTTCTTAAACCGAGGAAAATGTTATTGCATTTTTTTCTATGCAAACTTAAACTGAGAAAAAATTTACCATTAGCTTAAGTTTGAAAATGGGTTTTATAAGTTTAACACAAAAATCAGAAACTCATTTACGGTTCCGAATCTGCTCTTATCTCAATTTTGACACTTGTGACTTTCTTCTTTGGACTATGATTGCCTTTGTGTTAATATAATATTTGAGGTAGTTAAGAATTATATCTCTTAGATTACTATTCAAGTATTTTATAAACGTTTCATTAATACTTGAATGTATGACTTGTCATAGATTAAACCACTGACATCGAAGTATGGTCGCCTAGAAATACATTTTAGTGAAGACCTTCTGTGGTTTAGGTGTTAAGTAAAAACATTAACTTAACCTATTTTTAATTAAAATTTGGAATTAATTCCATACAAAAAATTTCTTCATTATTATTTTCTTAAATCATACGAAATTTTCTGAATTTTTACTAGATCCAAAGTAATGTTTTAGTAAATTTACTACCTGTTTCTGGTAAATGAAATATTTACTATAACTTTACACAAACTTAGTTAGTTTATGTACTTTTATACTAGACTGGATTACATTTGTTGAGATTATGTTGTACTCAGATTTATTATTTCTATTTATGATTATCGATTTCGATGTGAACTTCATATTACGCTAAATATACCTCAATTAAAGGATGTCACAAAAAAGTGTTCAATTTAATTTAGAAATAAATCGAATATGTTTTGGTCGAGTGGTGATGTTTGGTTGTTTTTTTTTTTTTTTCAAATTAGACATGCTCCGTAAAATTTAAATTGTGCTCATTTATTCATGTACCCCCTTATAAAGGGCTCCTGCCAGCTGTTGTTCATCAATATACATTTAATTGGTCTAGTTAGATTTTTATTAAATCTCATATGACAGTTGAATATGCAATTGGAATGAAGTATTCCTAAGTTAAATGTAGTATTTAATTTAATTCACACAATGCCAATCAATTTCTTATTACGAGCCCTTCCAGTAATTATACGATCACAAACGTCGCAATAAAAAATCCCATTATTTTTACGCTCTTACAGAGGGGGAAATACACTGATATTCCCTGTACACAACAACAACAACTGCATTAACTTAGAAGTAATAATTCCGCAGCAGGTAAATTCTTCTTGTTGTGCAAATAATCTCACATGTCTACCGCCCGAGAGGTGAGTTAAGTTGTAGCCTCTGACTTGAAACTACCTGACGCGGGCATCGTCACCAGCTGTCTAAATCCTTACTAAACGAGAAAAGGACAGACAACGATTTGGATGTGAAAAGGCAACTCGCGGCACTCCGGCCACGCCAGTAGCATTTTCAACTCGAAGAAGATCATAACATACCAACGGATGTGCCATCATATACATATTTCCTTGGAATTATCGATTTGAAAATTTAAATGATAAAACAGCATCATCGAGTACAATTTCAAGATATCGTACATTTGTATTTATATCACACAAGAGTATGTGAGGAGTTCCACTTTTCATATATTTATTTATTGGTTTAGTTGTTGTTGGTGGTAGTTTAAACAGTTTTATATTTGTTTAATGATAAATAATAATGTTGTGTTTGTGTTTATTTTTAAAGGTTATCGATGATATATCCGGTTCAGTTACAATAAGTGTGCCAGAGCAAAATGTTCCAAAAATACGTATTGATAAGCCCGAAGAGGACGACAGTGACGATGAGTTGGAAATTCATGGCAAAAGAAGGTGAGTCTCCGAAACGTATTATCATAACATAATTTACAAAGAAGACCCACAGATAAAAATATAAAAAACGTCATGGCAAATCGTTCTGAGAGTTCTTATTAAAAATATATTATAATATACTGTCAAAGTATATTATTTTTATATATGTAATTTTATGGGGTAAATTCAGCATGACGCGTCTTTGTAAATATGTACAGTGATTATTTTTGGCACAATTTTTATACAAAAATCTCACAAAAAAGAAGGCAAAATAAATTTATTTTGGATTATGAAACTAGAGATCTAAAATCTGTATAAAAACTCTTTTCTCCATTTTACACGAATTTAAAGTTTTAAGAATAAACAAATTTCTAAAAAAAAAATAAATATTTCTAACTATCAATTTATGTCAATATCAAATGAAAGAGGACAATCTCTAGAAATAGAAAAAAAATATTTTAATTTTTCAGGACGAAAAAGTGTTCTTTCATATCCTTGAGAATTTACATTATATTTTCAAAAAAATGTTTAAAAACCTTATGCTTACTTTACCACATATTTAAATTTGTATCCCATAACTTTATTAGTTAAGCCTTAACAAAAAATCATATTATTAGTGCAAGATTTAAAAAATAATCGGTTAAATTAAAAAAATACAGGACATTTTTTGGGCTTTGAAAGGCCATAAACAGAAGAACTGTTTTCCATTTGTTGGCCTTTTCTTATTTTTAAAGGATTTCAAAGTTTTAGGGATATTAAAATTTACAGTTGAAATATTGAAATAATTCTTTAGAAATTGTTATATATATAACTTTAAAGTCCTGTAAAATGGACAAAAGAATTGTGTCACATATTTATGTCAAATCGGAAGGTGCATTTACAAGGGAAGTAAACACAGGGTTTTCTAACAAGAGGTGTTATTTTGAATCACCCGGTATTTCGGTAGCTGCCACTTCCGAAGCTTTTATTCTTTGACATTTGACAAGTTGAAACTACGCCATTACTAAAAATGGAACGATACGCGCTTCAACAACGCACTGAAACTATTAAAATTCACTACAAAAAGAAATCAAATAAATCATCTTGACTGATGAGGCACATTTCCATCTCGGTGGCTACGTCAACAAGCAAAATTGTCGCATCTGGGGTTCGGAAAACCCAAGAGTTATTGTTGAGAAGCCTCTACATCCTCATCGTGTGACTGCTTGGTGCGGTTTATAGTCCGGAAACCTATGGTATTTATTGTTACTAAAACTGATCGCCGAAACAATAGAGATGTCAAAACCGAAAAGCGGTTAACCATTGTTAGCCATCGTCCACCGGGTTTCTTAAATGTTATTTTTGATAAGCAGGGGAAAACCATGTTTTTATGTCGGTTAAGCGGTCTTCAAAATACAAATTTTTTGAACAGTTTTGTTAAATCGTACTTACAAATATTGATTGATAATATTAAATTAGATAAGTGATTATAAAATTGACAATATTTATTACATTTCTTCTAAATAGCCAGAAAAATAAGGGAAACAACATTATCTAGAGAAATAGAAATACAAATAGCTTTGTTCGGCAGTTGAAGTGAAACTCTGATGGTTTAGTTTTATTAAGTTTATATAGGTTGATACTTATGCATTATTGAATCCAAGCTCTTTTCCATTCGCATCTAATGATATTTGAAATTCTTATCGAAGTTATAACTGCATTTAAACCTATGTAAAAATTGGCAGAACATGACTCAATAAATGCAACCCGGGGAACATATATAATTTGTGAAACCCAAATTCAAAATCGTTATGAAATAACTTTCCGAATGACGAATGACTGAATACTGACAACAGCTGATATTCGGATATAATAAATATTAGTATAGATATTGGATATTGTGGATATTTTCTTCTTCTATTGAATTTCTTTCTTCTATTTGAATTTCCTTATTCCAATAGCATCAAATGTAGACAAATCATGGTTTAATTGTTATAGTATATTTACAAATTCAAGTATATTTGAAAATCTTTCCATTAGTTTCCAGTTATTTGCAACTTTGGGAAGAATAATTCTTGCTATTATTGCTGCTATACAACTTCATTCTAGCTTGGCAGTAGCCCTTCCTGGCATCCTTATTTATTCGATTTTTCATTAAATCTGCTGAAATTTCACGAATACTTTCAGTAATGCTGGAGGTCAAGCGATTTAAGTTGTAAATATTAATTCTTTCTTCATTGAATTTAGAAGTTAAATGCAAATAGAAAACTGATCGTAGATTTTAAAAAATATTGTAGTATAAAAAGTCGGTTTCACCGGTTTAGTAATATTTAAAAAACCAGAAAAGCTGGGTTTTTATACACTCCACGAAAGTGTTATGTCTTTGTGAATTTGTTTGTAACACCCAAAAGGAAAGGAGTTAAACCCATCGTTTTTTATACAGATCGGCTTAGAATCGCTTTCTGAGTCGATTTAGCAATGTCCATCTGTCCATCAATTGTTGTAATCAAATTACAGGTCGCAATTATAGTCCGATATTAACAAAAATTGGCACAAGTAAGTTTTTTTGGATCGAGGACGAACGCTTTTTAATTTAAAGCAAATCGGTTCAGATTTAGATATATCCCCCATACAAATGTCGCTCCCGACTTGACGTTTTTCCGCTCTAGAAACCACATAGTTCACTCGATTTGTTTCAAATTTGGCACAGTACCCTATAATTGAAGTGGAAACAGCTATGGTGAAAATCTGTCGGAATGGTTCAGATTTAGATATAGCCCCCATACAAATGTCAGTCCCGATTTAATTTTTTTCCGCTCTAGAAACCACATATTTCGCTCGATTTGCTTAAAATTTGGCACAGTACCCTATAATTGAAATGGAAAATGCTATGATGAAAATCGGTCAGATAGGTTCATATTTAGATATAGGCCCCATACAAATGTTGCTCCCGATTTGACTTTTTCAGCTTTATAAACCACATAGTTCACCCGATTTGCTTCAAATTTGTCACAGTACCCTATAATTGAAGTGGAAACACCTATGGTGAAAATCGGTCGGATTGGTTCAGATTTAGATATAGCCCCCATACAAATGTCGCTCCCGATTTGACTTTTTCCGCTCTAGAAACCACATGTTTCAGTCGATTTGCCTTAAATTTTGTCACAGTAATAGCTATGGTGAAAATCGGTCAGATCGGTTAAAATTCAGATATAGCCCCATACAAATGTTGCTCCCGATTTGACTTTTTCCGCTCTAGAAACCAAATATTGTATCCGATTTTATTTACAATTGGCTAAAAACACCTATGGTGAAACTGAGTAAGATCGGTTCAGATTTTTATTTCTAGCAGGTTTTATCTAAATACGATTCTCACCGTGAATTTTATTCAAGAAAACCTGATTTATAGAGGTTATGTTGAACGCGTCCAGCTCACGAACGGACACTGATAAAAGCGAAATATTTTGGGAGAACACATAAAACAAACAAATCTTTCATTTTAGTCGGGAACATCCACAACTTTTATTTTGAAGCCACTCTAATATATATAAAAATGTTGCTCCCAAATGTTTAACTGATTTTGGCCAAACTTTATATATTATATTTGACTTTTTCCGCTCTAGAAACCAAATGTTGTACGATTTAAGTGGGTAAGATCGGTTGAGATTTAGATATAATTTTTTTATATATATATATGTATATATATATATATATATATACATATATATATATGTACATATATATATATATATATATATATATATTGCTCCCAAATGTTTAACCGATTTTGGCCAAACTTTATATATTATATTTCAACTATAAATAAACATTGTGAAAGCGGGTGACATCGTTCCATGTTTCAGTATACCCCCATACAGGTGTTCTTTCCGATTTAACATTTTTGTCAAACACATACATTTACATGATACAAAAATCCTACCCGATTTCACTTTTTTACCGAATTGAATTGTAATAGGATAGAAAGTGGAGTGTATCATATAGTCGGCTCCGTCCGACTTTAGCCTTTCCTTACTAGTTAAAAATTTTAAATTTTCGAACAAACCGAAAACCTTGTCTCTGTAAAGTGATGGTTTTTGGCATCACTATTCATGTCCTTCGCTTGAAAATTAACTATAGCTAACTTCTGGACAGAGGATGGTTCCTGGATATACTAGGTCATGATAGGACAAAGGGGTGGTACCGCCCACACAAACTTTATTTTAAAACTATCAGCTAGTACTTATTTTATCTGCAAAAGCGTACGAAGTAGGGGAATATGGAAGAATGTCGGTTAAAAAAGCTATTTACCAATAAAAATCAATCGAAGGTATTAACGTTTTCATTGACAACTTTGTATATAAGAAAAAACACCATCCAATTTGGGAAGAAACAACTTGGTTATCATAACCCGGTATCGAACACCAGTCAAAAAGTGCCCTTTTTTAGGAAACAGATATGAAGCGAATTTGGTTGAAAGATTACCATCATTTTTAAAAACTAGCTCCACAATGAAAATTTTTTTATTTCAAATAAACCTCAACTATTAGGCGAGCACGAACGAAGTTATGAAGGATTTAATTTTACCTAGGATATATACAATTGTGTAGGAGGTACATGAAAGGGCGTTGGTAAAACGTAAATATTTTTCAGGATTAAAGTGATTATAAAAACATTTTCAATTATTAAATTTCAAATGATTTTGACTATCCGTGTGGATGCGTTACACTTTTTTCTGTCCCAAATGTTATATACCCTCTTACTCTGTAGAGTGAGGTATACAAAATTTGTTTGTTTTTATTACTTTTATAAATAAAAGTTGTTTAATTTTTTATACTTTTAATTATTAAAACAATTTGGCTTAAATGTTTAAAAATTTATTTTCTATAGGGTGGGCGATTTAATTAGAACCGGCAGAGTACTGATTATTTTTTTCAAATTTCTGGTTTTATTGAAAAGTTTTAAATTACAAACTCCACAAATAAGAATATTTGGAATATTCGTTAAATATTGAAAGATGGTGTACAAACGGCCAGGTTATAATTTCTTGTTTAAATTACAACACTGCAATCAAGAGTGTGTTCAATGTTCGTTAATTTGAATTTATTCTGATCTACACAGACAGGCTGAATGTAGAATATTTTAAGAGTATCTTTAAGATCCACTAATCGTTGCTCTCTCCACATATATTTATTTATTTCTCTCCATTTTTAATAAAATGACTAACAGAGAAAAAGTCTCCGCACTATGACGATCGATGTTATCGTCCAAAAGAGTCGTACAAAGACGCCGGTGCTGCTGTTAGCACATTTTCATTTTCTGAGATTGAGTTTCATAAATGCGCTTCCACTGATAGACATTCTCTGAGTAATTCCTCAGTAATGCACATAATAACAGTGTACTCCAGTGACAGCACGATGGTGTGTGGATATTATATTACACCGGCTAGTGCACGCTACATGCAAACATGTTAGACAGTCATTGTAATGCCGCCTCTTAAAGCCATTTCAAATGATTATACTAAGTAGAATGGTTTTAAGAAAATGGAATCAGATGAAAGATCAGTCACATTTATGAAGAATCAATGGGAAAGTGATTTCTATATTTATCACATCGTACAATGATATTTTAACCGAAATATTTAATATGATTAATTGATAAAAAATCAATTATTTTTGGATATTGTAGCAAATAAAAATAACATATTTCACATATATACATTAGAGTCGCTTCAAAATAAAAGTTGTGGATGTTCCCGACTAAAATGAAACCAGCTAGAAATTAAAATCAAACCATATCAAAAACTTGCATTTTAACCCAGAATGGAGGGTGGCATTTTATCATTCTTGTGCAATTTTTGTTGCATTTTTTATAAAAACCGCAATAACTTCCACATTTGTAATTCGATTTATGCAATTTTTAGAACTTCCTAACCCATTAAGGGCCGATAATTTTTTTTCTTACTGTTGGTTCTCAGTGGGTTAAATGTGATGTAAAAACTGAAATATGGGGTTATTTGCATCGTAAGCACATTCTAGTCTTACAAAAAGCTAATTTTTGAAAAAAAAGCATCTGAAATTTTGGTCTTTCTATGGATAAATTGGGAGGAAAACTTCACATAAGATGTTATAATAAAACCGTGCGACATGATTTGCCTCCCAAGAACAAGATTATATAGAAGTGAAACTATAGGTCATTAATAGGAGAACTCATACTCAGTTTTTTATTTCGTGGTCGTTTGTCTTTTTTACAGGACTTTTAATTTCCAAAGGATGTAAGTGTTTCAATAATTTAGTTTCGTACTTTTGCGTTTCATACAATGACGATATCTTCTCAAATGAAAGAGAAGAACATCTGCTAAATATACTTTAAATTTCATGCGGGTATCTATGTTAATTTAACATTAACAACCATTTCAATTTTTCACCTTTAAAAAGTTTATGAAGATTATTCATGTTTTAATTTTTAAGGGGGAAATTTTTAAATGGTTGAATTTCTTTCCATAAATTAGCTTTATATAAGACTAGTATTAACAGTATAAAAAAATTTGCGGTCCTTAATGGGTTAGAAAATTGCAATTCGTTATTAAGACCTCTCCAACGAGCCCCTAAAAACATAAATCGAATTACAAATGTGGAAGTTATTGCGGTTTTTATAAAAATTGCATGCATAATTGCACTAAAATAGTATAAATCTGTTCTTTGTACTGCGTCATCTTGCAAGTTTTTAATATGGTTTGATAAGGCTCTGGTCGGATTTTAATTTCTAGCGGCTTTTTTCTCAATATCATTCTCATCGTGAATTTTATTCAAGAAAAACCTGATTTATAGAGGTTATTTTGAACGCGTCCAGCTCACGAACGGACAATGATAAAAGCGAAATATTTTGGGAGAACACATAAAACAAACCAATCTTTCATTTTAGTCGGGAACATCAACAACATTTTTTCCTTCCTCACAAAAGAAGCCACTCCAATATACATATCACAATATTTTTTAATGAAAATGAACTGTAAACTAACTCTGATATTGCTCTCAATTGCTTACATGTCAGGAGTCAGTCAACATTAAATTCTATTTGGGCCCAATATAATCACCAATCATGGCTCGGCATTGAACGTATCGTTCTCGCCGTTCTCATTTTTGAAGAAGTAAGGACCAACGATTCCAAAAACCTAGACAAATAGCTGATAGTGGGTTTTTTGAATCACGGATCTGTCGTATCTATCTATCCAATTCTTATTGGCATATCAAATGAGCCAAAACTGAGACAGAATATTTCGATTTCCGAACTAAACCATGATTTTTGAAATAAATTTGTACAATACGCAAGCGTTGTTCGTTCGTTCGTTAGTCTCTTCAGGATGAAATGACAAACCAAACTGAGCAGAATTGAAAAAAGCGTTGTCAGTGACGTTTAATTGTTATCGGAAATTAGAACCTTTAGAAAACACCCGATACAACGGCATGAAATAATTAAATACTACTCATTTAGATTATGTACTCCTGATGTGATATATGTCAAAGTAAAGATCGTATATTATGTACATATTCCTAAAATTGTTTTTATGACCATTTCCCTTGTTTCAGGGGAAGTCGTTTTGGAACAGGCATCACTTGCCTGTATTCCACGTGTAGGGATACCGCAAGGTCGGTTAGACCTAAATAGAAGTATGCCAAAAGATTAATGGGGATAAATGAGGGAAATGTTTTGCTTTCTTGTCAGTTTTATTATCGTTTAGATTTAATTCAACTACACATTTATATACACGAAGAAACACGTGTACATTAGGGTGGAACGAAAATATTTACACAAACATTATTTAGAGATGTTGTCCATGATTTTTTTCTTCAAAAATTTTGGCTTATGCGAATTTGAACCTGGGGAGAATTGCGGCAGTTCAGTTGGATCACTCACTTCTGTGATAAGCAAAATATATGAATCCTTCTCTGGAAATATAGAAGATTTTTTCTAAAAATTATTACAATCGAAAATTTTACCGAACCAAAACCACTGTAAAGTCCCACCACCCTAATGTACAGACATACATAAGTACATAAACATTTCATATGAATTTCAGCGATGATAAGTAAATGAAATAATTCACGCTTTCAGCGCCGTTTGCGACATAAGTTCGCGGTTTATCTGACTGGCTTGCGTACTTAGCCACAAAAAAATACTCACCCCATCTATCTATCTACATGTCCAAATAGAGAGCGAGAGAATGACTTGAGGATTTACAAAGCATTGTTTAGTATTATAATGGATACGAAACTGATAAGATCGTCGGATTTAACAGAATGTTAATGTCGTCGTCGTTGTCCGTACCCCGAACAACTACCGGGAGAGTGAGTGTGAAGTGAATGTGGGCTGCTGCTTCTACTGTTGTTGCTGCTGTGGTGATACTCGCAGTATTGTGATCAGTAGCGAACTAATTGTATTAAATCTCAGTATAAAGTCTCCGCCGACTTGATTGAATCAAGAAAATAAACCAAATGATCTAAATGAAAATGTGCCTTAATTAATTTGTGATTTTAGTGAAATATTTATGAAAACTCTTACAAAAGTAAATAAGTCACACAAAAACACTACAAGAAAAATACAATTTAAGTGTTTGGAGTGTTGTACAATTTAGTTTTTTTTTTTCCGGTACGTTAACATTTTGTATTTATGTAGTGAAATAAGTTCAAATACATTGGGAGGTCTTAAGAATTGAAGTACGCACATCCTATATTAGGGTGCACAAATAGCTAGCATTGAGTGATTTCGTTACAATTTAATCATCGCATATATATAGTTTTACGTGAAAAAGGCGTGGTCGGTCAAAATTAAAATATCGGACAGATTAGAATGGCAAGTCTCTGTCTAGAAGACATTTAGTGACAATGGGCTCAATTTTCGTCGAAGGTTTGGCCAGTATAGACATCTTTAAGATAAAGTGTTTCGTGAGTCTTGCTAGTTGATTCGGATGAGGATCGTAAAGTGTTTAGTCTTAGTCAATCTGATGATTTTTCAGACTGCCACTGCTAGCCCTAAAGGGCTAAAGGTTTAATCTCGAAATTCGGTATTATTTTTCTCAGCAAAATTTACAAATCTCCGATAAATTCTAAATTATTTAATATAAACAATTTATAATCATTTATTTTTACAATAAAAGATAAGTATTCGGTATAAATTAAACTCTTGATCAGAACTACAAGTCGATTTAGTAATATATACATTAGGGCGTACCTCAAAAAAAAAGTTCGCCGGACACCTTCGAATATGAAATATTATTGAAATGTAGTTTCAAAAAAAAAATTTTTATTTTTTTATGCCGAACGTAGGGGTCGCGCTTTTACACTTTTCTATATAACTTCTGCATTTATAAACGGATTTTAAAGTGTGATACATCGATGTTTTTGTCTCGACGAGGCCCATTTTTTTGTTTTTGAAGTCATTGAGCTCAAGCACCCCCTTCTGGTACTTACCCATCATATCTCAGTTGCTACTACCCTAATGTACCACTCTAATATCAGAAAATTAAAGCTCGCATAAAATCATGAATCATGCTTGAGCTCAATGACTTCAAAGACAAAAAAATCGGCCTCGTCGAGACAAAAACATCGATGTATCACACTTTAAAATCCGTTTATAAATGCAGAAGTTATATAGAAAAATGTAAAAGCGCGACCCCTACGTTCGGCATAAAAAAATAAAAAAAAAATTTTTGAAACTACCTTTCAATAATACTTCATATTCGAAGGTGTACGGCGAACTATTTTTTTTTTACTTGTAACCTGGTACGCTCTAATATACATGTCTGTTCTGTTCTGTTCTGTTCTCCTACGAAAATCAATAAATGTGAGTGAACAATTTTGTGATCAAAACATTGATTTTTATTTGGTTTTTATAGGTTACTCCTAGCATGAGATATGCTCTAAATACCCAAAACACCTTAGGAAAAGTGAAAAAATCAATTAAGAATTTTAAATTAATTAGTTCGCAATTTAATGAAAGCGAAATCGCATTTTCAAAATATTATCCACTGTGCGGCATTTTGTTTGATTTGATTGTTCCATGCTTGCCTACAAGTATTTACTTAAACCGGCTCTGAGCGGGTAATTCCCTTTCTTGGAGCAGGCTTTTACTCATAAATGTGGTCAGCTATACCACCACTGAATAATGTCCGATTGCCTATCCGTTAAATACGTTTATTGTTCCTTTGGGCAAATCTTCAAATACCATGTCGTCACCAAAATATTTTGAGATTAATGATAATGTTTTTTAAAAATCTTCTTGGAAGTGTAATGTACCTGTTAAGTATTGCTAAGAAAATAATAAAAGGACATATGAACCAAATGCTGGAATTGGTAATTAATTTCCTAGTATTCAACCAATTCCAAATACATCATCAAACTGCTGTTTACTGCCTCCGCAAATAGGCGGTTCATTTCCTACTATGCAATATTTCCTTCACTTAGGTTTTTTGTTGTTGAAATGCATAAAAATAGAAAAAAAAAAATCAAAACATTACTTTGTCCCAGCTTTTATAATCTAATATTTTAAAGAAGAAAACAATGCTTATTTGATAAATATCTATGGATAAATGTAAAAGTTATGACCTTCTTTATAAGAGAATTTAAAAAAAAACATATTTTTTTAATTTTTTAAAAAAATTTCGTTTTGCTGGCTCGGTAAAAAGCAAATTAAAACCAAAAATTAAAAGATATGTGATGTAATTTTTCTAATAGTTGAAACCAAGGCTTATTTGGGTAAATGTAGAAGTTGTGACACTTTTTATCGTCTCGTTAGTTTCTTTTAAGTTTTTCAATTTTATTTCTTTTATTTTGATTTTCGAAATGATTTTCTTAATTGATTTTTTTTTTGAAATTTTAAAGCAGTGTTCGTAAATCTTTTTAGCGACTATGTGTGTTTAAAAGAGGTGAAATGATGGGTTCTATTTTTAGGATGGGTTCCAAATTTTAGCAAAAACTTAATTTCTTCATTAGTTTATTAACAAAAGGAATAAAAGCAATAAAATGTCCCAGAAAAAGTATTTTTTTATTTTTTTTTTAATGCATAGTTTAACCTTTCTAAACATAAACTTCTTCAGAAAATTTTGCCATGTGAGCATAATTTGTGTTTTAACGTGACTTGAAAATCGTATCATATAAAGGGTGATTTTTTAAGAGCTTGATAACTTTTTAAAAAAAAAACGCATAAAATTTGCAAAATCTCATCGGTTCTTTATTTGAAACGTTAGATTGGTCCATGACATTTACTTTTTGAAGATAATTTCATTTAAATGTTGACCGCGGCTGCGTCTTAGGTGGTCCATCCGCTTAGTCCAATTTTGGCATTTCCACGTTTTTGAGTAACAGAGACCCAATTGGTGCGAACGGCGACGAATCGAAAATTGGTGGTCATCATTAACACTGGCCGATACAGCTGCGATATTTTCTTCAGTTCGCACTCTACGTAAGCGTGTTGGTGGTTTAATGTCCAACAATGTAAATTTGGTGCGAAATTTAGTCACAATAGCCCGAATAGCCGCTTCAGTGGGTCGATTAAACTGACCATAAAATGGAAGCGCGCAATGAACTTTCTTAACAGAGCACGCATTTTGATAATAAAATTCAATAATTTGCAAGCGTTGTTCGTTTGTAAGACGATTCATGATGAAATGTCAAAGCATACTGAGCATCTTTCTCTTTGACACCATGTCTGAAATCCCACGTGATCTGTCAAATACTAATGCATGAAAATCCTAACCTCAAAAAAATCACTCTTTATAAGTTATACCCCACTCCGAATCTAAACAACTCTATAAATTTTAGTATCATCTATAGGTCCGTCAACTGTCTGTAGCCTATCAACCGTCAATATCGATTAATCGCTAAATTTTTTATCGTTTTTTTTTTACATTTTATGAATTAATGAGGTTGGCAAGATCAATCTCATGTGTGATACGAAGTACCGATGGTTTTACTCAGTAATTAGTTGCGCAATTGGACTTTTGAAGGATTGAACTTTTTCGAAGGATCTATAAATTGAAGGTGCTCGCAAATCGATATATCCTACGAGAAGAAATTATTGCTAAGTGCGATGCCGCAATCACGTCATTTATTTAACGTGTAATAAAACTAAATAAGATATCATATGGACAAAATATTCATACAAATTCAATTGTTGCTATGGAGCGCATTTCACAGTATTATCGGCAGATTAGTGACTGTCCACTTTTATTCTAGGTACGGCCTTTTTCCTGGTTCCATTTTTATCCCTTACTACAAATTTAGCCCTTAAAATACGCTCAGTTGTTAATTTTTTTTCTTCCAATTTTTCCATTTTGCATATCTAAGTATTCAGATGAATGTATTGGTTTTTACCATTTTTATCTCCATTTGTCTCATTTTCTTCCTAAAAGAAAAAGTCTGTGTATGTTCGCATCTACGCAGCCAGAGGAATACACTGAATTTCATGATTTCAGGGTCGGCCATTTATTTGGTGCCATTAAATCCATATCTTCCCATATTACACCTTAAAAGTACGAATTTCGAAAAATTCTTTTATTTAATGTGTTTATGCATATTTCTAACTTGGTACCCCACTTCATCCCTTAAAAGTGTAAATTAATTGTTTGGTATGTTCAATCTATAAAAGGAATGTATTTACCAATAATCAAGTGAAATCTATGAAAATATATTAAAATATTCTAAATATTATGGGTTATTAGGTCATTGTTAGGGAAACAAATAGCTACTGGACGTATATAGAGGGACAAACGGACAGTCAATCATGATAAGATTGTCTTAGAATGTTATGAGGATAAGTACTTCATAGCTTCTCATGACGATAATTCAAAGTGTTAAAATCCTGTTACAAATCCCTCCTACGATGTGTGTATTTCTGCCATGCCCTCCTATGTAGTTGGTAAATTACCAGTATTACTGTGTAATGCCACCATGGTGTTGAGTACATCAAATTCGGTCCGACCAATTATAACTTTTTTTCTTGTTTCTTATCATATTTAGTTTCATTGGCATAATGCCTTTTCATGGGCAATATACGAGAATATAGATAGGCCAAATTGATCTGTCTTCAGAGAATTCCAGACACCAGTTTGTTATCTTTTGTATCGTTTAATATCAGATGTTTGGGGACATTTTTTACACACATACTGAACTTAGGGTGTATTGCAGTTGATATATACCATAAAAAACACGTCAACTTGTGTTACTCCACACAATACAAAAATTATGGGATTATCTACTCATCGTTGTTATCTTGCGACACTTGCCTGCGCGAGTGGTGTTCTTGATATGAGTGACATTTGTTTTTCTTGCCTTTAATTAGAAGCAAAAAAACAAAGTTTATTATTTTATTAAATAAACACTACTTTTATATCAACCGCCATAGAATGATGGACGGTATGATCAGTTTTTCAAGTTCATTCGTAACGCTTTCAATATCTCTGGAACACTAGAGATTTTTCCGTATGCAAAAAAATATTGAAAGATAGAATAAAATTATAATGTAGGGTATTTGCAATAAGATTAACTAAAATGAACTGAATTGTTAAAAAAATAGCCCCGTTAAAATGATCCACATTGAGGAGGGCGCACTGCGTTCGATGTGTAATGTCAGTTTAACTTGTTTTTGCACACCATGAATGAATGTGTGATAATAACAATTCGAATAGTAACTGACACTGACATAAGTGCTTTGCGTTGTGAAGTGTTAACATTTTTGGTAAATAGTTGTTCACTTTTTCTTATTTTTGTTTAACAAATTCTTATTGTTATTATTAGTAAATAAAGTATTAAAATAACAAAAATGTTGAGCATATTCATAAAAAAATATAAGGCGGTTATAGTGTGCCTTTACATTTAAACTTTTATAACCCATGATAAACGAGTATTTTTTGTTATGGGAATTTAATACGATCTCCTTAGAAATGAGTATTGCGAAAACATTTGTAGTCAATTTCTTATAATGCCGCTAACATACTAATTTCGTACTACACGTACTGTACATTAAAAATTTCATTATTCATTTGCTTTTATTAGTATATAAATATGGTGTTAATGAAATTCTACTTTTGTGTACCCTATAAGGCGCAGGGCGGTAATATCAATCCATCAACCCAATTGTACATGTATACTACTTTGATTAACTTATAAAAATATAAGTTACGCTTAAAGAGGTACAATTGGACCACGCTACATTGGTAGGTGAATAAGCATTTTTCTACATATATACATTTTACAATTTTTACTGGAATTTAAATTTTTAAAAATTTTGCATTGATGGACCTTTTCATTTGTTTGTTATACTTTCCGATTTTTTGCCATATCAGCTCTTCCTGCTTCACGTCTAGAAAGATTTCTTCATAAGCCAAGGTGTTTTATTCATAAGGTAATTTATGGTGGAAGATATGAAAAATGATATTATTACACTGTCCAACAGCATTTTTGGAACAGAGACCCTATAATTCGGAAAGGGCATGTTGAGTAGACCATTTTTGCACAATAAACTTATAGTCCTGGTGGTCTGAGTGAGCCGAAGCTTTTGTTTGTTTGTTCGAAGGGAGCATTATACTAAGTGAAAAAGTATTGTATGTTAATGCCTTAGAGGATTCTTATTGTCAGAACTATATTGTGAACTTTTATGAGGATCATTTTTGTGGAAGATTTTATCGCTCTAGCTCATCTCCCTATGGGCCAATCAAAAAAGTCCTTTTAAAAAGTACATTTAAGGATTAAAATGTTCTGCGAAGAAATTTGCCGGAAAATTGCAGTGGGGGTCACCAAAGACATCCATGTTGTAAATTAAGCTCTTCACGCTTAAATAGCAAAATTACTCGCCAAATTGTATAAAAAAATTACTAGGGTAAAAATGGGTCCATGTTTTTTTGGAATATCGATCTTTTTCGACAAGAAATGTGGGTATTTCGTTAGAGCACGGTAAACAAAAAATACAAATTGGAAATTTTTGCGAAAAAAATATTTTTGCGGAAGATATGGCTAAAATGATTTGTATGCATAACATTTTGTAATTTCATCGCGATCTATACAACGGATCCTGTTGATATTTTGCATGTGTATTTAGACCCAATATGGCTTGTAGCATATATGTTGTTAGTCGTGAAAAATATGCAATTGTAGCAAAAATCCGCAATTCTCTGTTGTAATTGTATTTATTTCAACTCTCTTATCTGGATTTCTGAAATAATTCTGTCACAAATATTCCCTATTTTAATATTCTCTATATGATAAAAAGTTACTCAGGTTTATCTGAAGACAGTTTTCAGAATTTTTGACTTTACAGCCAACATTCATCCAATTTCGCTTTTATTTTTTCTTGACTTTAAAAAAATAAACAAATTGTATTTTTGTCCAGCTTAACACATTGAGTGCCACGTCGTACGACACCTAACCCGTCGTCCGTACGCTTGCTTTTACTTATAGCCCAAAAGATGTTTGGCTTCCTGGGAAGATTTGCGTCAAAACCGCTTGGAATTCAATGTGTTAAGGTTGCAATTAAATAAAAACAAGACATTATTTGTTTATTATTTTATTTTTAAAAATTGTTCCCAATATTTCGAACGACTTATACATAAGAATAACAGTCAATATACAAACAAATTTTAAACAATTAATTTAATTATAATTATATTATATTAATAGAATGCAAATTTATTGTATATATATTGTATTGTAATATAATTTATTTTTTTGTATATGGTGCTTGCTTTTATAATGCTTTTATAATCACTTTATAGCTTAAAATATTTACGCTTTAGCCACGCCCCTTCTTGCAACTCCCACACAATTGTCTTTATCCTAAGTAATATTAAATTCTTCATAACTTCTATTGGTGCATGGAATCCACTATGACTTGATATTTAATCATGTTTTTACAATTGTTTTAAAAATGTGGAAGCTGGGACCATGTGACACGAACCTCCTAATACCTTCCACAAAAATTATCCTGTCCTAAGTAAAATTTAATTCCTTATAACTTCCGTATATATGTTCTCTGAGAGTGAGGGTATATATAACGGTTTAACCAACTGAAGCTTACTTACTTGTTTTTGGGTATATTAATGTAACTTTTTTGGTCGATCATATGTATTTGAACCAAAATTATATATAAAAATGTTGAACGCTTTTTCATTGCATTTTGGGCGATTTTGTCAACAGCCGGGGTAATTATATATAAGTTTTTTTGCGATTTTTAGTAGCCCCAGAAGATGGGTAAAATTGCATATGTATTTTAACCAAAATTATATGTAGAAATATTGCCAAAAGCCGGGGTTTTAGGGTAATTTTTCATATTTTTGGGCGACATTTCTTTTTTCATATTTTAGTTTTGATGATAGAAATATTTTGACTCAATATTTTGGTACTTTCGACTTAGCAGATCATCGTGGTACCCTTACGCACTTATGAGGCGTATATAAGATACATATTTACGAAACCCTTACAATCAGTTTGCAACTAATAAGATTATTAAAGCTGTAATTGTGAAATGTCAACAAATATTTATGCAACTATTAATGTTTACTGGAAAGCTTTCACCTCATAGAATTTGCGGTTTACCGAGTGTTTGTACACGATGATGATTACACACTGTTTGAATAACCGGTATAAATTGGGCACAGTGGTCAGGCTTTTAGAGAAAGTTATTGAAAATCTTCGACATTTAAATGGAAATATCTAAAATTTGGGTTAATTTTGAGTAAGCAAAAAGTAGGTGAATATTTTTCTAAATATTTCGTCTAAAATTTCTTAGGGAATGTTGATAGATTTCAAATGTCATTTCTATTTAAGTTGAAAAATGCATATGTATTACTGATATGTACATGACGTCATGTACATTACTGATATGTACAATTACACTACAGCTGTTGCCAGCTGAAATACATATAAGGTCATGTGGAAAATCTAACAAAACACGAGGCTATACTCAAATTATGAAGAGATTTGCTTCAAATTTACTAACTTCCGTTTCTGGCGCGAAAAAGTCACTTGTGTCTTGTTTCATAGAAATCGAGCAACAAATTCAATTCAATTATTGCAATTACAGAAATGGATGGACAAATCCACAATACCCTCAGTTGTTTGGCCGCTTCAAAAATTTCCCACTGTGGTATTGCACAGTCAGTCGATTTGTATTGACTCCAGACAATTTATCGTTCACCTGTCGATATGTGCTTATCACAGTATCAGGTTATAACTGAAGTGGAAGTGTCTGCTATAGATAGGATAAGCATTAAGGTGGGTCAGTGTTTCAACCTGAGGCCAAATATTCTCGCTGATGCTTGCTGAAAGTAAAAGTATCAATTATATTTATATTTCCCAGTGATAGAGGTATACGAGTTTACAAATTGACACGTCTAATGTCCATATGAGGGTATTACATTAAAAGTTGTTTATAATGCTTCCACGGGAGCGTCAAGTAGTTACCTAACTTGAAAAGGCCAATGGTTATCTCCTGCCTCAGTCCGTCCTTGTATGGAATTGGACCTTGAATGACTTTACAAATGTTATCTTAGCAGTGCGCAAGCGTATGATGTTCGAAGTGTGTGCCAAAAATGTTGAGAATGCTAACATTTCCCTATGTTCTGTTTCTCCAAGAACCGGTAGCAGACACTCAAGATGCACCATAATTCAAGTAGTCTTCTCTTTAACAGAAACTTCTACTAATCCAACTTCCTTTGTATTTTTTATTTATTTCTACATTTATTTGTATACAACCACTCTCGAACCTTTTATAAAATTCCGCTTTCCTATTTCATTCTATCTTTCCAGAGATCGTTTCCGCACCAGACGAAGAGCTTCAATAGCCCCACTGCCGGCCCTGCGCTTAAACAATAAAGAAATGTTGGCCAGCGATTTTGATGCGTACAGCATTGCCAGTAATCAAGCCTCAATAACCAGTGTAAATTCATTGGCCAGTCTGCTGAGAGAGAAGATGCAAGTAAGTCCCAACCTGATCAGATCACGATTTCAAGATGACTAATTCCATAACTTCCTCCCATTTTTGGCAGGCCTTTCCACAAATGATACGAAAGAAAAAGCGTGAAACTAAGGATTATAAAATCAAAATTTTCGTGATTATAATGTTTTTCATGATAATATTTTTGGTAAGTGTTTACTGAGGTGAAATGTCACGAAGGAAGTGTCTGACATTTTTATATCGCTTCTTTCGCAGATTGGTTTTGCTTATGTCGGCTATCACCGGAAGATCTTGACGTATTCGTATTTTGAGAAAATCAAATTCAATGGCAACGACCGTATTATCCGAATACTGAGTCACGAGGAGAAGGAGGTGATATCGGGGCTGCTGGGCAAAACGATAGGCATGGACAATAAGCCCTTTCACTGTTTGGAAGATAATCGCAAACAGGATGGCAGTGTTTGCATGGAATGGAATGGCATAGCCAGGCTGTATATGAATTTCCAGGATTTGGAAGTCTTCCGTTGCTACACCATCAACTGGCAGTCCTTGAGCCCGGGCAGCTATCCGACCGATTGTTATGAGTTGAAGCGCAATAACGGCCTTTGGTTTGGCGGAGGCGTAACCAAATCGAATCAATGGTCGCTGAGCAACGACGACTTTGACTTTGCACCCTTCTCCAGTGGCGATGTTAAAATTCATCAATTTGGCAATGGTGTCAAGCGTTACTTCATCAACTCCATCGGTGTGGCAATACAGGTCAATGACAAGACCCCTTTGCATGTGTCCGTCAACACGACAACCAATGAATTCTGTTTAAGGGCCCAGCATGATGACTTCACTTTTGTGAATCGCGTAACCGAACTGCCCGAGTTGGATTATAAAATCTGCACCACGGAAGACATGAAAAGTCTGCATATGCTGATGACCCAGAAGAGTTTGTGGGATGGTCTGACGGAGGCCGATATCAAAATTGTAAACTCGCTAATCGAAGAACCGGTATGGCAGACACCTCATGGTGTGGGCATGGATTCGATCAATGAAACTTCCATCTACAATTATTCCGAGGATCTCATAGCCATGGGCTTGCCCTTGGGCCACATACTGGTGAATGAATTTTGGCAGGAGAACGTTGGTGACTTCACCGTCGACCAAAGTAGATTCCCCACTCTGATCAAGACCATTGATTTGCTGCACCGCCGCGGTTTCAAGATCGTCTTCACCATCCAGCCCTTCATCAGCACTGACAGTGAGAACTTCAAGGAAGTCGTGCGCAAGAAGCTGCTGATTTACGAACGGCATTCGGAGCGAAGCATACCGGCCTTGACGCGCTACAAAAGTGCATCCAGTGCTGGGGTTTTGGATATAACCAATAATGCCACCATCTATTGGCTCAAAGAGAAACTGGAGAAGTTAAAGGCCGACTATAAGGTGAACAGCTTTTATTTGGATTTGGGCACGGGTTACAATCTACCCCACTACTATCAATGCCGTCACACCCTGGATAATCCCGATATGTACGCTAAACTTTTTACGGAGAGTCTTGAATCTGTGGGCTTCATAGGAGTGTCGACAGCGAGCTCAGTGCCCAAACCACCGGCTTTCCTAAGTACACCGCCCATGAACTCTTCCTGGTCGGGTCTGAAGGAAGTAATGTCCACCGTGTTGAATTACGGCGTCATCGGCTATCCCTTCGTTTTGCCCGGAGCCGTGGGTGGTGACTATGCTCTGAACAGAACCATGTCCAAAATGATTTCGTTCTATTCGTTGGGCCAACCACCGTTGCCGGATCAAGAGCTGTACATACGCTGGCTACAGCTGATGACCTTTATGCCGGCAATGCAGTTCAGCCATCTGCCGTCCTACTACAAGGGCGATGAGGTCAAGAAATTGGCCAAAGATTTGGCCTTGATACGCCAACAAAATGTCATTCCTGTGCTGACCAAATATCTCAGCGAATCGATGAATGTGGGCCTGCCCTTGGTGCGGCCTTTGTGGATGTTGGACCCTCACGATCCAGCGTGTCTAAGTATTAGTGATGAATTCTCAGTGGGCGAGGAGTTGATTGTGGCTCCCATCTTGGAGCAGTCCGTGGAGGAACGGGAAGGTATGCGTGTTGTTGTTTTCTTGTGTAACGAGATTTTCTTACTAAACTAATCCGTTTCTCTATCTCCCTTCCAGTTTATCTGCCCCAAGGTGTTTGGAAGGATGGCATCGATGGCTCACTGCGCAAAGGCAGTCGTTGGATCCACAACTACAAAGTGCCCAAAGATAAAATTGCCTTTTTTACAAAAATGCCCGATAATACTAGATTTTAAATCGAGATTGTGATACACATTGTGAATATTCCATAATCTGAACGATTGATTGAAGATTATATTTTTAGTTAGTATTAATTTATACCAAAAGACACAAACACAAACATTTCACAAGCTGTTTAATAAAAATTAAGTAGATTTACGATTATATTTTCAAATTTAAATTGTATTATTATTTTTGTAAAAAATAGGAATTAGGAAAAATCTTGATGTGAAATCAACTCATACCAAAAAATTGCAATATGACCCAATCTTGTTTATGATTTTAGTGATATTTTGATGCATTTTCTCCATTTCTCTTTGTTTTTGATTTTTATGTTCAGTGGCCGGTTTAAAAGCACTGATTGCTAATTGTGATTTTTGAACTTTAACCAATTAAGGAAACATTTTTTAATTTTAGGTTAGACTTCAAGTAAAATCTAAAATATGAACTTTTGTATCAAAAATACATCCGAGTTCTATGCAAAGCAACTTCTTGGCTATC
Source organism: Polietes domitor (assembly GCA_947397865.1). Lineage (NCBI taxonomy): Eukaryota > Metazoa > Arthropoda > Insecta > Diptera > Muscidae > Polietes > Polietes domitor. The sequence continues at coordinate 101,517,707 of OX377620.1, forward strand.
CAGATCAAGAGAAACGTGTTCCGAATTTGTCTTTGGATAACAATATATACATATAGGTATAAATTCTTAATCACAGAAATACTTATTATAGTATTAGGAAAATAAGAAACATATTTCTCCCAATTGAAATCTTGATAGAACAAAAACATTATATAATTCAAACTATCGTTAATATGCCACTAATTGTTATTTTTTGATAGCACATAGAACAAGTAAACTTCACTTAAGTCGAAAACAACACCAACAACATCACCAAACAACTTTTGGATTCGATGTGCAACATTATTACAAAAGAATTTTCCAAAAATCTGTTTAGTAATAATGTAAAATAATGTGCCAAAAACGTTATCCGTGAATTTCAATTTCGTGAGTATATAATGCTTTCTTTATGAGGAAACTTTGTGTTGATTTTGCTTTAATGTTAATAAATGAAGGGACAAAGTATGAGAATATAAAACGAAACAAAGAGTTACGGCACACATCCAACCAACACCAAAAATTTGAATGAAAACCAATCGACCAATTGCATGTGAAACGGAACAGAAATTTTCCTTACGTTCTCCGATTTTTAAGGAAAGTTTGTAAATTTGTACTTCTGGATAAGGGGAAATAAATATAAAACTGCATTTCCCGTTTTTCAAAAAAATATGAAATTATAGACACTATTCTGATGGTTGAACTTTGTCATTTAATAATGGAACACAATATCATTCATATGACTGCCACGACTGTCTCGGCAGTACCTCATCCGATCAACCGAATTTCACACTACAGCCTAAAATCCACACCAAACACTGATTCGTTGTGGATGCATTGGCTTCTCAATAGTCATGTGTGGGTTCTCTAAACCCTATATGCGGCAATTTAGCTTATTGACATAGCCACCGACAAAATGAGCTTCATAAAGGCTGAACTAAAGAAAAATTTCCACGTAAATTTCTTACAGTTTGCGTTAAAGACTCACTACTTTGAAAGTAAGTTTTTAATGTTTCCCAATTTTGTTTGAGCGTTTGACGTTCCATTTTGCAAATGTCGAACATAAACCTGAAAATAAAAATGAATGTTATTCTACCCAAGGCGTATTTATAAAGGTGATAGCAGGAGCCCAGCTGACTGAATTTTTATACCCTACACCACTTCAAAAGTAACCGAAACTGTCAAATCCCATATATTTTGCTTTGACAGTATGGCTCACCATTCAAAAAATTACTTGTATTTGGTTGTTGCCGAATTTGTTTTTGCTCTGCTGCTATCACCTGTATAAATACGCCTTGATTCTGCCTTTCAAAGTGAAAGTAATCGGTAGTTCAAATTTAAAATTTTAAACGGCCTACTCTATATTACCGAAACATGAGAGAAAGATAAATATTTCGTAAAAGTAGAGAGACCATCTTTGCAGAATAAACAGGTCTGAGTTTTTTACAGTGGGTCCAAGTTTTCATTCTATTATCCATTCCATTATATTGTGGACTTTTATGACAATCGCTTTTGTGAATGATATTAACCCTCTAGTTCCTCTTTTTATGTATCAATTTGACCTTTATTTTTCGAGAAAATCAAAGAAGTCCTTTCAAAAAGAACATTTAAGGATTAAAATGTTCTACTAAATGTTCAACTAAGAATACAAAGTAAAATATATGTGTCCATACTTTGGAATAACCCAAATGGGGCCCCCATTCTACTCTAATACAGTTCTAGAAACTACGTCTTAAATCGGATAATGATATATTTCAACTATGAATACCTACCGTGAATGAGAAATATATAGGCCCGTGTTTTGGACCGGGCCCCAAGTGTTGTTATAGGCCCCCTTTCAAGTGTCGGTCTGATTCATCCTATTACTACTGTATAATTTTTATTTGTCTGCCGGAAAATTGGAACAATTATTATTAACTGTATAATTTATATGAACTACATAAAATTGCTCCCATGAAACACCTGGGTTTAGTAATAAAAGCGAAGTATATACGCAGGGAGTGGTGTAGGGTATTATATTGTCGGCCCCGACCGACTTTAGACTTTCCTTACTTGTTCTCATTAATTAGTTTGGCGTTTTCACAGTGAAACCCGCAAAAGGAAGCGGAAAACCGAAAAAAATAGTAAGCATGTGCATTTACTATTAAAATAAGCTCATTCTTTAAATTGTGCCTCCGCATTTTCATACTACACAATTTTCAAATGTAATGATCGATATACGTTTGTTGGTTGACTCCAAATTCTTTATACTTCTGACTTCCTACAAGTTGTATTAACTGAATCTGGTGAATCAGATTTATTTTCTTCTGCACTTAGAAAACCTTGAGAAACACTTTCGTAATAAAAACTCTGGTGGACTGACTCGAGTCCGACAAGTTTCTCATTTTATAGTAGTGTAAAATAAATTAATAAAAACGTTTGTATTTCTCTTGTCTTGTTTTCTAGATGTAATTTTATTAAAACTTACATAACTAAAATATTGAATAATTCAGAATTGCTTAGGGATCACTTCTTCATTCCGCTACATTTCCTGAATAAATCTTAGAATTTACAATGTTATGCTTAATTAATATCTAAATTAAATACAACGAGTATAAAAAGAAATTGAAAACTTTTTTGAAAAGTTTACGATACATCTACGAGACTAAATGGATTAGTTTAGAACTTTAAATATTAAGTACACGCAATAATGATAGAAATAAATAAAATAAATAATGTTAAATTTACATTAAATAGAGTAGGCGTCCTAAATAATATTCTAAGTCTACAATATCTTTTAATAGCTAAGTTGAAAGGAAAAGGTTCGACTTGGAAGGTGGATCGGATTGGAGTTATTTTTTTGGAAATGGGATAAACAAAACAGATACTCATTTCGACATTTACTGATGCTATAGGATATACATATGGACGAATTATCCAAAGGACTTCCTAGACACCTGTATTACTAAATTTAGTGGGACCCATAGAATGAGAGAATTCTGCTGCTAATAACTGCCAACAAGAATTTGGTTACCGAAGATGACAAGTGAAGGTAAAATAAGGGTTTGAGGTCTTCAAGAAACTATTCTTACTTTCAACTACGAACATATTCTGGAAGACTTAATACTGAATACAGAGTTTAGATCAAATTCAATTGAAATTTCGTTTGAAATTAAAAATACAATTCAAAGGAAAAAAATAAATTCCAAAAAAAATCTTTTAATATTCAGAAGACGTAAATTTTAATTGAAATTCAAAAACAATAATTTAAATTAAAAAATAAATATATGAAACACAAAACATTTCAACTGATTTTCTTGTGAATTGAATTGAAATACAAAATATTCTATTTGAAATACAAACGGTATTTTGGGGATTTCAATTTATATATTTCGAATTTCATGTAGAAATTTTTGAATTAGTTTCTGATGATGATGTCCTTTGGATTTGAATTGTTAAATTAAATTTGCATCTTTGTGTTATATTGGAAAGTGTATAGTTCCAAATTTAATGTGTTTTCCTCGTCGAACTTCCTTCTTAAAGTTACGCTTAAAAATCTAAACTTAACTAAAGCGATTTTTGAATTTCTCTCTTACACTACAATCGGGTAAACTGGATTCACAATGATCCGTTTCGATGGGTCTCGTGGATGGATTGCAAAAGTCATCTTCCAAGAGGACGTCATGTGGATCCAGACACATGACTGTGCGTCTACGCACAGGCAACGGAGCATCTGGACTTCTGCAAGTAATCGGACAAAATGGCCACGGTCCCGCCAACCAACGAGCCGGACACGGTGTACTGTTACACTTTTTGGTCTGACGCAGAGGGCGGGTGTTCTTGGCAAAAGCCCAACACAGTTCAATGTCGGAAATCGCTGAAATTTAAATGAAATTATTAGAATAAATAAAATGTGTAACTATTGTGATTAATATTTGGTGAGAATTTCGGCACAAAAACAAATTAGTTTTACATATATAAGGAGATGAAAAAATCATATTCGGAAGAACTCCGCTCACAAACAAATACGCATATAAATGATACAATTGCATAATTTTTTTTCAGTGTATTGATAGAGGGAGCACAAAATTGTGGTTGCATGTGTGAGTAGCTTCTTTGCAGATCACTGTTCTAAATACAAACACGGTGGTGCGGTGCCGTATGATTAATATTTATTAAAGAATAATATTACTCATTCGTTCAGTTTTGGCTCAGGGCGGAAAAGGAAACCATCCTTAATCTAATTTACTTCCAAATAGTTTCTATTTTATGTAATTCCTCTAAAAAGTGTTTTATGTGATTTTAAACAATAAATGACCAAAAATGAGAAAATCACGTTTTCAGGATATTGGAACCATTAATATACGCTCCATCAGAGTATTATGTTTTTGTGCATTAGATTGATACACTCAAAAAGAGATAAATTTATTATTTTATTATGTCGACAGACTTAGAAACACATTCTAAATGGATTCAATTTTTTTTCAAATTAATTGTCTCGAATGTGTAGCAATCGATTTGTCGTTAGAATTATTTAAGCAGTTGCTAAAATTTTAAATATCAAGGATTGTCAAAAAACTAAGCATAGCAAGTGGGGGAGTCAGTATGGGGATATCATATAGAATATTTATAATTTTTTATTAATTATTATTTTATAGATGATTTTTTTATCCCTAAGATACACAACGTTACCTTGTGTAATCTTATATTCAGTAAAATTAAAATTTTCAGATCATTCTTGATATTCTGAAATTTAAATTTGAAAAAACATTAGATGTACACTATGTGTACATATGCGGTCACCCCACGGAAATAAAGTTTGGATTATTTAATGATTATTTGTAAAATATTTCGTTCCTAGATCAAGCCGCATATTAAATATAAATATTCACTATTCTCTTAGAATATCTTGTTGCGATCGATTTACGTTGGACGTTTATAGTAATTATTTTGGTTTTTCATAGTGACAAAAAATAGCCAGAATCAATGAATGATGAACATCGCCACAGCGGTCATTTATAAAAAAAAGATTTTGAAAGTTTTGGATCAGAAAAAACATTTCTGTACAATTTTTTTCGTTTGAAAGGTATAGGCTCATTCTATTTATTTGTAACTAAATGTTTTCATGAAATATGAGTTTTTAGTTGTCTGTTTCAAAAACCACAAAAAGAACTTTACACATCTAATAACACCGTTCGACAGTTTTTAAAAAAGTCGAACCGGATGATATAAGTCTGAGACTATAGGCAAAATAGAGCTAATTGGCGTTTTTAGTTTTTCATTTCCTCATTCTGTTGCCCCTTTCACAGGACTACAACGTTCCAAAGGATACAATTTTTAAAAAAATATTTTAAATACTTATTCGCATCCTATAAAAACGCTATTAACGTCAAAATAAAGAGGAGAATATCTTTTTAAAATACTTCAAATTTAACGATACTATCAGTATTAGTTTAGCATTAATAACCATTTCAAGTTTACCCCTTAGTTTATTTATCTGATTCATATTTTACTTTTTACGGGGTACAATTTTAAATGGTTGGTAATGGTAAACTAATACAGATTGCAGCTTGAAATTAAAATTTTTAGAACATATTTTCTTCTTTAATCTATATATATAAAAGAGTTGCGTTACTGACTGACTTATCATTGACCAGCCCCCAGACCAAACGGCTGAAGCTAGGGTCATGAAATTTTCAGGGTAGTTTGCACTGACCATGCAGAAGAGCTACAAATAGGAATTTTTCGAAATTTGTACTTTTAAGGGGCGAGCGGGACAAAAAGGGATAAAAATGGTACCAATTTAAGAATTGCAGCTAGAATCATGAAAATCGGTAGTAACATTTCTCTGACAACGTAGACTTGCAATATAAATTGATTTTTCGAAATTTGTACTTATAAGGGGTGAGCGGGACAAAAATGGTACCAACTAAAGTATTACAGCTAGAATCGTGAAATTTGGTATGTAAATTGCTCTGACCATATAAAAGCGAAGTAAAATTCGAAAATTTTACTTTTAAGGGGCTTGCGGGATAAAAATGGTACCAACTAAAATATTACACCTAGAATCGTGAAATTTGGTATGTAAATTCCTTTGGCCATATAAAATTGGATTTTTCGAAAATTGTACTTTTAATGGGCGTGCGGGACAGAAAGGGTTAAAAATGGTACCAACTAAAGTATTACACCTACAATCGTGAAATTTGGTATGTAAATTCCTCTGACCATATAAAAGCGAAGTAAAATTAGATTTTCGAAATTTGTACTTTTAGGGGCGTGCGAGACAAAAAGGGATAAAAATGGTACCTACTAAAGTATAGAAGCGCTAATCTAAAAGAATTTTTCGAAATTTGTACTTATAAACGGTGAGTGGGATAAAAATAGTACCAAATAAAATAGTGCAGTTAGAGTTGCGAAATTCTGACAACGTAGAAGGAAATAGGAGGTGAGCGGGACAAAAAGGGATAAAAATGGTACCAACTAAAGTATTGCAGCTATAGTCGAGAAATTTGGAGTGTAAATTCCTCTGACAACGTAGACTTGCTTTAGTATGTAAATTCCTTGTATCCTTTGGATCTTTTCGAAATTTTTCGAAATTTGTACTTTTAAGGGGCGAGCGGGACAAAAAGGGATAAAAATGGTACCAATTTAAGAATTGCAGCTAGAATCATGAAAATCGGTAGTAACATTTCTCTGACAACGTAGACTTGCAATATAAATTGATTTTTCGAAATTTGTACTTATAAGGGGTGAGCGGGACAAAAATGGTACCAACTAAAGTATTACAGCTAGAATCGTGAAATTTGGTATGTAAATTGCTCTGACCATATAAAAGCGAAGTAAAATTCGAAAATTTTACTTTTAAGGGGCTTGCGGGATAAAAATGGTACCAACTAAAATATTACACCTAGAATCGTGAAATTTGGTATGTAAATTCCTTTGGCCATATAAAATTGGATTTTTCGAAAATTGTACTTTTAATGGGCGTGCGGGACAGAAAGGGTTAAAAATGGTACCAACTAAAGTATTACACCTACAATCGTGAAATTTGGTATGTAAATTCCTCTGACCATATAAAAGCGAAGTAAAATTAGATTTTCGAAATTTGTACTTTTAGGGGCGTGCGAGACAAAAAGGGATAAAAATGGTACCTACTAAAGTATAGAAGCGCTAATCTAAAAGAATTTTTCGAAATTTGTACTTATAAACGGTGAGTGGGATAAAAATAGTACCAAATAAAATAGTGCAGTTAGAGTTGCGAAATTCTGACAACGTAGAAGGAAATAGGAGGTGAGCGGGACAAAAAGGGATAAAAATGGTACCAACTAAAGTATTGCAGCTATAGTCGAGAAATTTGGAGTGTAAATTCCTCTGACAACGTAGACTTGCTTTAGTATGTAAATTCCTTGTATCCTTTGGATCTTTGTAGCCCTGTGAAGGGGCACAGGATGAGGAAATGAAAAACTAAAAACTCTATTGTTTTAGACTATATAATCTGGCACAAGTGTAATATGGACTGTCGGACAGTGTAATACAACCAATGTGACAACAAAAAAATTATATTTAAAGTTCATTCAAGGATCTATTAATTCAGAATAAATTTGGACAAAAATAGCACTTAAAAAAATTAGACGGGAAAAACGTGATATTTAGAGATGCAGGAGCGTTTAGCACACAGGCGGCTTAACCGAGCAACGAAATTATTTGGATAAAATAAAACCGACATAACATCCATACGGGTAGTCAAAATGATTTGCAATTTGATATTCAAAATGTTTTTATAATTACTTTAAAGTTAAAAAATATTTACGATTTAGCCACGACTTTTCTAGTACCGTCCACACAATTGTCTCTCTCCTAGGTAATATTAAATCCTTCATAACTTCTATACTGGTGCATAGGATCTACTATGACTTGATATTTGATCACTTGTTTTGCAAATGTAAAATTATCATGCCCTACGTTAAATTTAATGCCTTATAACTTCCGTATATATGTTCTCTGAGAGTGAGGGTATGTATAAGTCGGTTTAGCCGACTGAAGCTTTCTTACTTGTTGTTTAGTTTAAAAAAATTCTATAACAAACTCCTTACAAAAACACTCTTCGCGGAAAACTAAAAAAACTGGATTAATTTCGTGATGAACTGCTTTCTCATACACCATATTCAGCAAATCCAACCTCTTATAAATATTTCCTGTTCCCAATTTAAAAAAATGGTTTGGCGGGAAGTGGTTCACTCTAAATGTTAAAATTGAATGGAAATCTAATGCACATTTAGATTTTCGAAAAAGATGAAAACTTAAGTGGAATTTTGTATTTAAATTAATTAAAAATGTCGCTATGCCATTTGTAAAAAAATGCATTCTATAAATTATAGATGCAAAAAGGTATTGAGTCAGGACAATATCAAAGTTCAAATTAGTTGGTTTCCTCATAACAGCCAATTTCCATGTAGCTCCATCAGAGTAAATGTACAAAATTCCCGACAAACTTAGTTCTAGTAGTGTTGGTTAGCTCTAATGGAGCCACATGAAAATTGAGAGTAACTAAAATTATTTTTGTGCTGATTTAAGAAATTCTGTCCATAACTCTGCGTATATATTATTGGTCATATCTTACCCTTTCCGTTCTCATAGCAAATAGGCTCACGATACTGTAAACCTCCGCCGCACGTCACTGAGCAATGAGTCCAATCACTCAGCTTCCATAGATAATGTTTGGAAGAGCTGGCATTTAAGGCGGGCAAAGTGAACTCATAGTAGATGCCCTCGTTGGGCTCTTCACCTCTAACAATAATCTGAAAAAAAATCAATCAATTAAATTAATCCCCCACATACTCTTCCCCCTCCAACTTACATATATAGCTATGGAATGTTGTATTGGCTGTGGAATTTTTATGATCTCCTGATCATCGATGCGATCATAGAAACTTTCCGCACCGGCTATGAAAAATTCTCCCGGCATTGATATCAAACTGTCACCGTTCAAATAGAACGTACTGCTGTTGGCTTTGGCTACGCCCACAAAATGTGGTGAATTACCCAACTCCTTGATGATGATATGGCGAGCCTTAGCCGGCAATACGACAATTTCGACATACCCTTCGGTTACTTTGAGTGTCTCATTGAAGACAGACTTCACCGGTTTACATTGATCTCCTGGACCACCACAGATGCCGCAACGATCATCTTGCATCTCAGAATCAACAATCCAATCGCAACCAACTTTCTAAAGAATAGCACATTTAGTGGATCATAATATCGAAGGGAAGGAAATAAATTATTCGCGAACTGTGATTACTCACCCTACAAATGCCATCGATGCACATGTTATTGGTGCCCAGTGTACAGGGGGTGCCATCCAGCACCACATCGCCCCAGTTGGCTATGATGGTATCTTCAACATCATTGCAATAGAGTTTGCAGGGATTTTCTGAAAGAATGAAATTGGAAAAATAAAATCATTTTAAATAGTTAAGTAGTAACTGGACTGAGTGATATTTGTTTATGTCAGAAAGTGATAGTTGTCTGTCCAAGAGAGCATCCTATAATCAAAAACTATCGACTTAAGCAAGATGACAGCATTCCTTCAATCATATAGAAAATCTTCCATCTCTTCGCTCACTTCTCTAAATAATGCATATGATATGAGAATGGCACCGGAATATTAATTGGTAAATATTATCCAGACGAACCTCTGATCTACTCTGGACCAGACCATTTCACTTTATTAATGGTGACGGCAAGTTCGTGTCTTAAGTCTTTTGTTATGACTGCCTATGGCTCTTACTTACGTTTATCGAAATATGGCAACCATTTATACAATTGTCCCTGATATGGTTTGTCATTGTACTTCTCACACTGCGTAGCTCTGAAGCTCGGCTCGTCCTTGGGACAGGTGTGATGATTGCAGATTTTATATCTAAAATAAGTAATAATAATAATAAAATCAAATCAAGCATAATTTAATTAGCAGTCCTTACCTCTTCCTCTCGCCTATACAAAATGAACCACCATTTGCTGGTCGCGGACTGTCACATTCCCGCTGTTGTATGGACACGCCACCGCCGCACGAACGCGAACATTCACTCCATTCGGACCAATTGCCCCAGGAGCCATCAACTTTCTCAATGGATTCAATGAGCACACATTTGCCATTCTGACACCACTACAGGGAGTTGTGAAAAGAAAATCTATATTCGTTCAAGCTGGAATGGAACTGAAAATTACCACAACAAACCTTACGTTTTCCACACATTGTCCCCGGGGCAGTAGGTCGCATATTCGTAATACATTCACCGTTCACCCTACACCACAGCGTCGAGCAGATCTCATTCAGGGAGGAGCAAGCCTCCACATAACTATCCGTAACATTGTACTGCAGACGACATTGAAGTTCAGCATTGTACTTCTTGCCAGGTTGTTCCTCGGGATAGGCATATTCATTCAGGGGAGTGGGCTTATCATCCAAACAATCGCCCAATCCCTGACTGTAAAATCAAATTGTTGTGTTAGTGATTAACTTGCAGGTGATAATTTATTTGGACTTACTCCAAAAAGTGTGTAATGAATTTACGACTGCAGTTGGACCAACACACTTGCAGCGTATCTGCACCAAATGTTGGCGTCATGATGTGAACTATGGAACCCACGCGTGGATGGCAACCAATTTTGGCGGTATCATGAAACATGCCAAAGCTGAAACGGAAATTAAAAAGGATTAATATGAAATTTACAAATTCAAATATTTGAAAAACAACTTATGTGTGTATTAAATTGTTATTAATATGGGAGGCTGGACTTTAAATATCGAAATATGAATAATGTACATATGTGTGTATATATTCATGAAGAATATTTATCTTCAGGGCAGTCGCCAATAGTGTGCAAGTGTTGCTGAAGTGAATTGTGGGAATTGCGCGAATGGAATTATTTAATACACCAGGTTAAAAGCTCTTTTAAGACTGCAGCGAAATAGAAATGAAATGGATTGTCGATTTCAAATATCAGATCCCATACATAGTTGGCACTAAAAATAGAGCTAAACTCTATTTCGCATGTAGTCTGAAAAGGATATTATCAACGATGATTGATGAATTCGTTTCTATTGATTAGATAAAGCTCTCTTAGACCTGCCGTAAAATTCTTGAGCCTTAGCCAATACAAAAAATCTCTATCCGTACGAGCTGAATTTATGCGGTAAAAGAACATCGTTATGGCGAAACGACTAAGGCTTTCACTTTGACGAAAAACCCGTCCACCGTTTTTAGCTAAAAGGTTTTTAAGTCAGAGAAGAGCGTTTTTATCACTGCACTACTATGTACAATAGTGTGGCCCAAAAGAGCAAAGTATTTCTAAGTATGATAAATCATGGGAAGGTAATGCGACTCGGTCGGCGACAACAGGGTAAATAAGAAACATCTTAATTATATCAGAACTATATATTGCCGTAGTCAACATCAAGACAATTTACGACATAGAAAATATTTTCTTAGATTTATATATAGTGGTCAAGATTTTATATTTATATTTTCAAAAAAGGGAAGTTTGTTGTAGTTTCTCCTGAGAAAGGTACCATAACCTATAATATGTTTAAAAGAATAACGTAACTTTAAAAGTAAAAAAATTGAACAATTTTTAGCTTTGTTGAAGTATTGTTCTCTCAGTTGTTTCTGCATTATTTGGAATTTTAGTTAAGTAATTTTTCATTACCGAAGCGAAAGTTGTAAAAATGTTGCCTTTCTGGAAAATTTGACATAACAGAATTTTTATGAGGGAAGATTTGCATTCACCGATGAGAAATTAATGAATTAATTTTGAATTTTGGTCAACGGAAAACAATTTTGAACTACTGTGCTCGTACATTTCAGAAGCTTCTAGCCCTAGCATTATGTCCATCCATATACATCACGTTAGAGGTATATGATGAACATTTTGTTGAAATGCGTCCCATAGTAACCGCCTGCCAGTAGAAGTGACAGTGACATTTCCGGAAGTTATTATGATATTTATCATATGTAATTTCAACATTTTATTTAGAATAAAGACTACTTCATTCACTCAACAAAAAAAAAAAAACAACATTTACTCAATACTATTGAAGAGCAGATAGAACGATACTTTTACCGTAGTTTTATTAAATCGTGCGACAGTACTTATTACTCTTGAACATGTGAAACTAGAGATCGTGCATAAAAGAACTGTGTACTCCGTTTTCCATTTGGTGATATTTTCTCCTTTTTAAAGACCTTCAAAGTTTTAAGGGTATAACAATTTATTTAAATATTTTTAACCATGAGTTTATGTCAATATGGGAATGAAATGAAATGAAAAAACTTTTTATTTTAATTTCTTAAATTTATTTTTTTATTGTCGAATAAAGATAAAAACCAAATATTCGAATAATGAACAATTTGAATAAATTTTCTTAAATAATCGAGTAATCGATATTATAAGTTTTGCATAAAAATTATTGAAATCAACGTTTGCTTTGAATTTTAATTTATTTATAATAATCCGTTGCCTTCTTTTGGTCATGTTCTATATATACAGATGAAACTAGAGATCGTATGTAGGAAAGCTGTGTACTCAGTTTTCCATTTTGAGGTCTTTTCTCCTTTTTACATGACTTTTAGGAAGGACGTACAAGTATTAACAATTTATTTTTTTAATTTTGCGAGTTAAATTAAAATTCCTGTAAAAAGGTGAAAAGATCACCAAATAAAAACTGATAATAAATAATAAAATGATAAATGTGATGATCTGGCATGAAATGAGCTACATAAATATAGAAAAATATTAAAAACAAGTAAGAAGGCGTTAAGTTCGGCCGGGCCGAATCTTATATACCCTCCACCACGAAGTGCATTCCACAGTATTACCAGCAGATTAAAGGATGTCGACATAGAAGTACAGAACCGTATTACGAAAATTGTGATATGTTTATGCACATTACTATATTTGAATACTATTTCAAACTATAATGTATACTTATGCGCACTACTACTATAAATAAATACAATGCTGTAATTGTGAAAGTGAACATGCCGAAAATATTAGGCGATTGTCAGTCGCCATTAGGGAGAAGCATTTTCAGATACAGACAAATGTACAAATTTGGAAAAAACCTTTTTGTTTCGAGTCTTCATAGTCAGACCACCGAATACACACCGAATATATACACCGAATTTCATGATATCAACTTCAGCGGTTTGGAAGGTCCCATTTTTATCCCTCTTTTTCAATTATATCCCTTAAAAGAACGAATTTCGAAAAATCCCTCTATTTTACGTGTTTATGCAATTAGAGGGATGTACACACCGAATTTCATGATTCTAGCTGTTGTCGTATCATTGGTACCATATTTTATCAATTTTTTTTCCCATTTCGCCCGCTAAAACATTTATTTTCTTTGTGGTGCTTCCAGGCTACAAGAGGAATGTCCGCAACAAATTTCAAATGTATGAAAATCAGAAATTTTATTAATAAGCCAAGGCTACCAATATTTGTATACTATATATATAATGGAAATAATACTTCAATTCATAAAGTAAATATAAGGCAGCAATCATACCCTAAATATTGGGGGATATAGAGTGTATTTTCAGCTGCAGTCCTTTGGTTGGTTGTATTTACATCTATTTTAAATTCAAAATTATACATTTTGAAAATACATTATCTCTCACGTACGCAGTATAAGACAACTTCATGATTCTACCATTTTTGTCTTAAAAGCAACAAAATAAAGTACGAATTTGCATAGCCACGTAGGCTTTTTCGTGTCTCTCAGTCGGAGGAATGTATACCGCGAAAGTCATGGTTCTAGCTGCATCCATTTGATTGGTACAATTTTTATCTCCTTTTTCCATTTTACACCCTAAAAGTACGAATTTCGAAATTTTATTTTATGTGTGTACGCAATAAGAGGAATATATAAACCGAATTTCATTATTCTAGGTGCAGCCGTTAAGTTGGTACTATTTTTATCCCTCTATCCCCATTTAACCCCTTGAAAGTAGGAATTTATAAAAAATACTCTTATATTATGTATGTACTCTATTAGAGGAATGTACACGCCAAATTTCGTGTTTCTATCTGTTGTCGTTTGATAGGTACTATTTTTATCCCTTTTCGTCCCATTTCGCCCCCTACAAATAAAAATCACTCTATAGTGCCCTTTTATGCTATAAAGGGAATGCGAATTGCAAATATCAAGTAAATACAAGCTATTAAGTTAAAAAAATATGCTGAAATACTCTAAATATTAAGGGTCCTTGTGAGGGAAAATTTTTTCCCTCTGGGCCGATTTCGCCCACTTTTAATCCTAACCGATCTGCAACCATAAGACACATTTAGGAAAAATTTGAACCTCCTAGCTCATTTCGTTCGGCCGTTATCGTGCTTTCAACAGACAGACGGACATGGCTATATCGTCTTAGAATTTTACCACGACCCAGAATATATATACTTTATGGGGTCTCCGTTGAATATTTTAAGGTGTTACAAACGGAATGACAAAGTGAATATACCCCTATCCTGGAGGTGGAGGGTATAAAAATCGAATTTAACAATAATCCAAAATGAAACTATTGTCTATGACCGAGTTTCCTTTTAAAAGAGCATCACAATTGCATAGGACATGTCTGTGTTAGTTTAGTATTAAGAAACATTTCAAGTTTCCCCCTTGTAAAAAAGTAAAATATCAATAAACTAAATAGACTTGAACTTTTTAAGGGGGAAAACATGAAACGATTGTCAATGATATACTAACTGGTTTTAGAAATTTGAAATATTTTTAACAGAGATTCTACTCTTTCATTTGGTATCCATATTGTGAAAATATGATTTTCACAAAAACGGTGAAAATTCATGGAAGGGGATATGTCCTTTGCAACTTCTATGTACTTTTAAATGGAAAAACATACCAAACGAGGTTTTGGTATTTTCATAAAAATATAGTTTATTTGATTTTACAATTGTTTTATTGCGAGGCGCATTGCGTTAACTTGCAGAAGAATAGTAATTACAAAGTCATGTTTTGGAAATTACTATGTAACTTTTGTCAGAAAGTATGAGTATTATTTTGGAATATTTGTGCTATTCAACGCAGTTGGATTTTTTGATTTTGGCTGTGGTCAAAATCGATTGTCTCCATTAATAGTGAAAATCGGGTGTGAAAATTCCAAAAGAAGGACAATATGCAACCAAATGATTTTCAGCAATTTCTTGTAAGTCCTAAACTTAAATCATTTGTTATTCAATAAATTCCAATATTAATAAAATTATCTAGAGCAGAATTATTACATTTTCTCATAAAAATGATACAAATTGAAAAAAGATACAACTATATATGCAAATTTATTTGATTTATTCATTGCGAACACTCCTCGTGTTCGTTTCTTAAGTCTTTTGTCTACGCAGCTAATTGAATGAGTGAGCACAAATAAATTATGAATGAATATCAGGTGTCATAACTGTTTGATATCACAATTATCAAAATACAAAATCAAATCAATTAAATTGTTGAAAAGCATACAAACACATCGCATATGAAAAGAAACAACAAAGCGACACCTAACGAACAACAACACAAGCTGTCAAACAAATAACGTTATCAGATCAATCAATAACACTTGTAATTAATTTAAATGTTATGCATAAATAAACACTTGTTGAATCGAACAGAAAAGGAAACAAGAAAAACTCAAACTCATTCAGCTTAAACATCAAGTAGCACTTCAAACATTGATGCACAAACAACAGCACACAATCGCACACACGCATGCGCACAAAAACGCTCGCGCATTTTACCCACCACCTGTTGTGTGTGGTAGCAGACATCAAGTGGAGGCAGTTCGATGGTTTACATATACACATGCATGCAAACGTACGATGCCAGTGTACACATGTCACGATACGACAACCATAACAACGAAACAACAACCTCCACTCGAACGGAAATAAACATACATCCGTTACATATGTTTCAATACACAGCATCCTGCCAAAAAATTACGTAAGATTTCGTTTAATTATTTTATGAACTAATTAAAGAAATAAAACATTTGCCTCCAGAATTAGGATTTTTTATAGTAATTAATAACAGACTAAAAATTGAGCATTTCTTGAGCGGAAATTTGTACAATCAAAAAAGTTAATTCTTAACTTTTTTCGTTTGGTATCGATGTGTCACATTATTACTAAGATAGTTTCCACAAATATATTTTACAAGTAGTTGTGCAAACAATGTTATCCGCGGATTTATATATTTTTTGTTCTAGAGATTTCTAATCTACTTTCTTTTAAGAAAGATCAACACAGTTTTCTTAAAATAACAAGTAAGCAAATGCGGGCTGGGCCGACTACTACTACTACTCTACTTTCTACCCCATTACAATTCAATTCGAGGAAAAAGTGAAATCGGGAACAATTTTTGTATGGGTACTGACCTACTTTCACAATGTATGTTTCCAGCTGACATATAACGTGTTCTGATAAATTAGATCAAAATCTGTATTACTTTGAGAGGGAAAAGTTAAATCGGGAAGGACATTTGTCTGAGGGTTCTATTAAAACCTGAAAAGTTGAATTGAAGAGTTTTTCTAGTTCAAATATAATTTATTTTGCCAAGTTTGAAGCCCAAAACCAGTAAGGAAAGGCTAAAGTCGGGCGGGGCCGACTCTATGATACACTCCACTTTCAATCCGAATACAATTCAATTCGGTGAAAAAGTGAAAACGGGAAGGTTTTTTGTATCCTGTGTTTGACAAAAAAGTTTATATCGGAAAGGACATTTGTATGAGGATATATTGAAAGCTGGAACGAAATAGGTGAAATATAAAATGTATAGTTTGGCCAAAATCGGTTAAACTTATGGGAGCAACATTTGAATTTGGGCTATATTTAAATCTGAACCGATCTTACCCACTTTCACCATTGTTTTGTTTAGTTAGATTATAAGAAGTTGTGCGAAATTTAAAGAAAATCGAGCACAATATGTGGCTTTTAAAGCGGCAAAAGTCAAATCGGGAGCGACATTTGTATGGGGGCTATATCTAAATCTGAACCGATCTTACCCAATTTCTGCATAGTGTTTCTAGTTGGATTATAAGATGTTGTGCCAAATTTAAAGAAAATCGAGTACAATATGTGGTTTCTACAGAGGAAAATGTCAAATCGGGAACGACATTTGTATGGGACCTATATCTAAATCTGAACCGATCTAGCCCGCTTTAGCCACAGGTGTTTCTAGTTAGATTATAAGATGTTGTGCCAAATTTAAAGAAAATCGAGTACAATATGTGGTTTCTACAGAGGAAAATGTCAAATCGGGAACGACATTTGTATGGGGCCTATATCTAAATCTGAACCGATCTAGCCCGCTTTAGCCACAGGTGTTTCTAGTTAGATTATAAGATGTTGTGCCAAATTTAAAGAAAATCGAGTACAATATGTGGTTTCTACAGAGGAAAATGTCAAATCGGGAACGACATTTGTATGGGGCCTATATCTAAATCTGAACCGATCTAGCCCGCTTTAGCCACAGGTGTTTCTAGTTAGATTATAAGATGTTGTGCCAAATTTAAAGAAAATCGATTAGAATATGTGGCATTTAAAGCGGAAAAAGTCAAATCGGCTATATCTAAATCTTAACCGATCTTACCCAATTTCTGCATAGGTGTTTCTAGTAAGATTATAAGATGTTGTGCCAAATTTAAAGAAAATCGAGTACAATATGTGGTTTCTACAGAGGAAAATGTCAAATCGGGAACGACATTTGTATGGGGCTATATCTAAATCTGAACCGATTTGACCTATTTTCACCATAGATGTTCTTAGTTTAAATATAAGATGTTTTGCTAAATCTGAAGACAATCTGATACAATATGTGGTTTCTAGAGCGGAAAAAGTCAAATCGGGAGCGAAATTTGTATGGGAGCTATATAAAAATCTGAACCGATCTGACCGATATTCACCATGGGTGTTTCTAGTGGAAATATAAGATGTTTTACCAAATCTGAAGACTATCTGATACATTATGTGGTTTCTAGAGCGGAAAAAGTCAAATCGGGAGCGAAATTTGTATGGGAGCTATATATAAATCTGAACCGATCTGTCCGATATTCACCATGGGAGTTTCTAGTGGGAATAGAAGATGTTTTACCAAATCTGAAGACAATCTGATACAATATGTGGTTTCTAGAGCGGAAAAAGTCAAATCGGGAGCGAAATTTGTATGGGAGCTATATAAAAATCTGAACCGATCTGACCGATATTCACCATGGGTATTTCTAGTGGAAATATAAGATGTTTTACCAAATCTGAAGACAATCTGATACATTATGTGGTCTCTAGAGCGGAAAAAGTCAAATCGGGAACCGATTTTCTTCAAATTAAATAGCGTTCGTCCTTATTCCGAAAAATATCGTTGTGCAAAGTTTCATTTGGTTCTGTCTACAATTGCGACCTGTATCGTGATTACAAGAATAGATGGACGGACGGACGGACGGACAGACAGACAGACAGACGGACATTGCTAAATCGACTCAGAAAGTGATTCTAAGACGATCTGTATAATTAACAATGGGGCTATCTCGTTTCCTATTTGGGTGTTACAAACAAATGCACAAAGACATAATACTCTCGTGGAGTGTATAAAGATAAATGGAGACAGAAGTTAGTATGGGAGCTATATCTAAATCTGAACCGATCGTTCTCATTTTCACCACAGATGTTTTTAGTTCAAATAAAAGGGTTTTGCACAAATTTGAAGAAAATCTGTTAAAATATGTGGTTTCTAGAATGAAAAAGTCAAATCGGGAGCAAAATTTGTATGGGAGCTGTATATAAATCTGGGAGCGTCATTTGTATGGAACCTATCGGCCCAATTACGGTTGTCGCCGTCGTCGCAATATTGAAGCGAGGCGACAACATTTGTATTATGGTTGTCGCTTTTTGTCGATAGCGACGAAAGATTGCGATTATCGTTGTCGATACAACAGTCGAAGTCGAGTCGATGTTTGAGAATATCTGTCGCCGTGTATTTTTGAGGCGACGTTGATGTTTTACACATATTTGTATTTTTGTACTTCAAGCGGGAAGTACTTAGGAGTGTACTTAGAAGATGTATAAAATGAAGATAACGAGCACGAAACAATTCGAAATTTTAGTTGCCGAACTGGAAAAAAATCCAAGTTTGGCAAAAGGGTTTTCCAAAAGCCACGTTCCGGCTAATTTCAAATCGGATTGGGAGGCCATTGCAACAAAATTAAATGCAAGCGGGCCTCCGGTAAGAGACACCGATGGCTGGCAAAGAGTAAGTTTATAAGTTTGTTTTATAAGTTTTTATAATCTTTTTTTATAAAATTTTATAAAATCCTCATAGGTTTGGAAGGATTTAAAATTCAAAATAAAAAAGAAACTCGTGCACAATAAGTGCGAAGCCAATATCACTGGGGGAGGAATTTTTAAACAAATGACTTTGTCGCCGTTGGAAGAGTCCGTTGCAAATTTGGTGCAGTTCCAAAAGTTGCTTAACCCACCGGGTCATACACTTGGAATCGAAGAAGTGGAGAACATTGACATTGACACAGTTGAATTTGTATATGGAATCGAGCAGGTAGAACCAGCTGCACCACCAATATCTTGTCCTCTACATCCTCGCTTGAACTAAGTAGTAATAGTGCACTTATCGCGTTGTTCATCGTAAATTTAACAAAATGTTTATGTTTTTTTTAAAAAGACGTTCGTTTGTTTTGTGCGGACTTCAAAATAAAACAATTTTCTGTCATTTATAAGACAATAACAAAAGAGTGTTGCCAACTTATTTTTTAAACTGTCGATGTCGCTCCTATACCTCACCGTAATACCATTTTAGAAGCGAGGCGACCGCGACGGCGACAAGCACACAGCGTCGACATCGAGTATCGAAGCGACAGCCGTAATTGGGCCGTATATCTAAATCTGAACCGATTTGCTTCAAATTAAATAGAGTTCGTCCTTGGGCCGCAAAACTCACTTGTGTCAAATTTTGTTAGAATCGGACAATAATTGTGACCTGAACTTTGATTACAAGTATAGACGGACGGACAGACGGACATGGCTCAATCGATTCAGAAAGTGATTCTAAGTCGATTTATATACTGAACAATAGGAAGATAGACCCATCTTCCTTTTGGATGGAGGGTATAAAAATAAAAACCCACATCTTCATAAGTTTTCAGGAGAAGCAAAAATATTTTCAATTGCGAAGTTCGTATTATAAATAAATTTTATATTTCTGCACGTACGTGCCTGTAATTTTCTGAGAATAAGTTTTTCAGTCACATACAAATACAAAAAATATATAGAAAAATGTATATATAATTGTAGGAGAAAGAATATCGCTACTTTATGAAAGAAAATATATCTAGATTTTCGTTATAAAATCTTTATTTCTTTTCGCATCCAACCCAAAGATCTATTGTAACACCATTTCGCATTTCAGGTGACGATATATATAATTACTGAATTATTGAATTAGTGTCATTGTGTAATGATAATTCAACAATTTTATAATTTGAAAAAAAAAAATAGTCAGTACTTTTTTATATAATGTTACGTGATCCACCCTATATATAGAAGTAATTGTAACCAAATATAAAAATCCATACCAAATATGTTAGATAATTGGATGTAATTCTGACAATTACTTTTCGTATATTTTTAAAAAATTCTAATTGTAAAATAAAGTCAATTAGCTTTTAGAAGGGAACAATTTTTGATTTCTTTAAAGTAATAGAAAAAACTAATTTGTGAATTATTTGCTGAATGGAAAACAGTGAGAAAAAACAAGGAAAACCTGTGTGTTCTCCCTATGTAGCACTCTGTGAATACTTTCTGTTCCCAAACTGTAAATGATGAAGTTGTATGGAAAACTAAACTTAAATTGTGTTTCCATGTCCATATCTTCCATTTATTGATTAGATTATAAGATTCTTTAAACAAAAACTGCACTAAAACAATTTCTTGCGCTATTTTGTTGGCAAAGTACTGTATCCCTAAGTGTCAATGTGAGGAGTAAACATCAACACAATATTCACAAAATCTAGAGTGAGGCCCACGAATCAAATAATCAATAAATGAATGAATGGAATCGTATTGCAATGATCTCACTGTCTCAATCAATTGTCCAATTTGATCTAAATTTGATTCCAATTAAATGTTCACTTTTAGCTGCGAGTATTTCCAAGCCAAATTTATTGATGCAACATTTCAACATTGTATCTGAGAAACATGAACACTACGAGTATGACGACCAAACGAATGAGTTCGTTCGAGTGTTGTTTGCCAGCCAAGATTTATATTGTTTTGACTTGTAAATGAGCCTGTGAGACAACGCCACATGGCGATGGCGGCGATGTCCATGACAGGGTGTATACGCCCACTTATTGCCATCATTATACAATATGCAAATTCGGTCAGTACGAGTATCCATCGTATTCGATTTAACAATTTAAAACAATTTGTCTAAGGTAACAATTGTTTTTACAACATTTCAATATCAGCCGATATTATGATTTGTTATTCCATTGTTGAGTGTGTGCGTGTGTTAGCAAACAAGTGCCAGGGGAAGTAAGCTATGCGAGATAGTCAGATGATGTTGATTTAATGGGGTCCGATTATATTCATATAACGTTCGTTGTCCAGTAAATGTACACAAATTATATAAAGTCAAATATTGTCGGGTTGTGTAAAATTCACCGTCCATCAGCATTTTTTGAACAAAGTAGTTCTGAAAGGGAATGTTGAGTAGACCGTTTTCGCAGAATAAACATATAGTCCAGCTGGACTGAGTTTCTTTTTACAGTGGGTTTAATTTTTGTTCGAAGGAAGGTGAAAACATGTTGTAAGTTAACGTCTGAGACAATTCTTATTGTCAGAACTATATTGTGAAATTTTATGAGTATAATTTTTGTGGAAGATCTTAAACCTCTAGCTCCCCTTTTCATGGGTCAATTTGACCCTTTTACCGAGAAAATCAAAAAGTATTTAACTTTAGTGAGTATTTCGGTAAAAAAATACAAGTTGGATATTTTTACAAATTTTTCATTTTCGAAAAATTATTTTTGTCCATGCTTATAAGGCAAGGCTACCAATATGTTTATACTACACATAGTGAAATAATACTTCAAGTCAATTCAAAAAGTAAATATAAGGCAGAAATCTTAAAAAAGCTTAAACACCCTAAATATTGGGAGATATTGGGTGCATTTTCAGCTACAGCCGTTTGGTTGGTTGTATTTCAATCCTATTTTAATTCCAAAATTATAAATTTTGAAAAACTATTATCTCTCACTTATACGGTGAAAGATAAACTAACTTCATGATTATACCTATTTTTATGGTAATAGTAAAAATATACGAATTTGGAAAAATCTTTTTTTTTTGCGAGTCTAGCCAGTCAGATGAATGTATGCACCGAATTCCAAGATTCTAGCTGGGGCCATTTGGATGGTACCATTTTTATCCCCTTTTCCCACGTTACCCCTTTAAGTGTCACTTTATTGTACGTGTCTTCGCAATTATGTACACACCAAATTTCATAATTCTATCTGTAGCCGTTTAGTTGGTATCATTTTCCCCCCTGTTCCCATTGTATCCCTTGAAAGTACGAAATTGGAAATATCTTTTTATTTTTCGTGTATACGCAATCAAAGCAATGGATACACCGAATTCCATCTTTCTAGCTGGGGCCATTTGGATGGTGCCATTTTTATCTCATTTATCCATTTTACCCCCTAAACGTATGAATTTCAAAAAATCCTTTTATTTTAGTTTTTTCGTTTGTATTTTTTTGGTCTGTAATCAATATTTGATTTGAACTGGGATATTGTCCTGGCTCAAGACCATTTTGCATCTATATTTAATAGAATGCAAATTTATTTACAAAAGGCATGGTGACATTTATTACTTGGCTGCAGACTACCACTATCATGATTTCCACCCTGTCTAAAGGTTTCATTCAGGTGGCTTCGCAGCGACTTTTCGACATCAAACCCGGCCTCTATAAGGAGATGATTCTCACAAACGAACGAGAATCACAACTCACTTGCCGAATTTGCGTTTAAAAAATCGCACCAAGTAATAAAGCACACATGCCATCTTACAAGCATCTCATTGAGTTGCATATGTAAGTATGTGTATATGCAGGTATAGTTACCCAGCAATACTTCTGCCTTGCCAACGCTCATTTGTTTTAGTTTTTTCGTTTGTATTTTTTTGGTCTGTAATCAATATTTGATTTGAACTGGGATATTGTCCTGGCTCAAGACCATTTTGCATCTATATTTAATAGAATGCAAATTTATTTACAAATGGCATGGTGACATTTATTACTGGGCTGCAGACTACCACTATCATGATTTCCACCCTGTCTAAAGGTTTCATTCAGGTGGCTTCGCAGCGACTTTTCGACATCAAACCCGGCCTCTATAAGGAGATGATTCTCACAAACGAACGAGAATCACAACTCACTTGCCGAATTTGCGTTTAAAAAATCGCACCAAGTAATAAAGCACACATGCCATCTTACAAGCATCTCATTGAGTTGCATATGTAAGTATGTGTATATGCAGGTATAGTTACCCAGCAATACTTCTGCTGTGCCAACGCTCATTTGTTTTAGTTTTTTCGTTTGTATTTTTTTGGTCTGTAATCAATATTTGATTTGAACTGGGATATTGTCCTGGCTCAAGACCATTTTGCATCTATATTTAATAGAATGCAAATTTATTTACAAATGGCATGGTGACATTTATTACTGGGCTGCAGACTACCACTATCATGATTTCCACCCTGTCTAAAGGTTTCATTCAGGTGGCTTCGCAGCGACTTTTCGACATCAAACCCGGCCTCTATAAGGAGATAATTCTCACAAACGAACGAGAATCACAACTCACTTGCCGAATTTGCGTTTAAAAAATCGCACCAAGTAATAAAGCACACATGTGAGAATCATCTCCTTATAGAGGCCGGGTTTGATGTCGAAAAGTCGCTGCGAAGCCACCTGAATGAAACCTTTAGACAGGGTGGAAATCATGATAGTGGTAGTCTGATATTGTCCTGGCTCAAGACCATTTTGCATCTATATTTAATAGAATGCTAATTTATTTACAAATGGCATGGTGACATTTATTACTTGGCTGCAGACTACCACTATCATGATTTCCACCCTGTCTAAAGGTTTCATTCAGGTGGCTTCGCAGCGACTTTTCGACATCAAACCCGGCCTCTATAAGGAGATGATTCTCACAAACGAACGAGAATCACAACTCACTTGCCGAATTTGCGTTTAAAAAATCGCACCAAGTAATAAAGCACACATGCCATCTTACAAGCATCTCATTGAGTTGCATATGTAAGTATGTGTATATGCAGGTATAGTTACCCAGCAATACTTCTGCCGTGCCAACGCTCATTTGTTTTAGTTTTTTCGTTTGTATTTTTTTGGTCTGTAATCAATATTTGATTTGAACTGGGATATTGTCCTGGCTCAAGACCATTTTGCATCTATATTTAATAGAATGCAAATTTATTTACAAATGGCATGGTGACATTTATTACTTGGCTGCAGACTACCACTATCATGATTTCCACCCTGTCTAAAGGTTTCATTCAGGTGGCTTCGCAGCGACTTTTCGACATCAAACCCGGCCTCTATAAGGAGATGATTCTCACATGTGTGCTTTATTACTTGGTTCGATTTTTTAAACGCAAATTCGGCAAGTGAGTTGTGATTCTCGTTCGTTTGTGAGAATCATCTCCTTATAGAGGCCGGGTTTGATGTCGAAAAGTCGCTGCGAAGCCACCTGAATGAAACCTTTAGACAGGGTGGAAATCATGATAGTGGTAGTCTGCAGCCAAGTAATAAATGTCACCATGCCATTTGTAAATAAATTTGCATTCTATTAAATATAGATGCAAAATGGTCTTGAGCCAGGACAATATCCCAGTTCAAATCAAAATCCTTTTATTTTACGTGGGTACGTCATTTTTATCCCTCTATTCCCATTTACCCCTTAAAAGTACGAATTTGGAAAAAACACTTTTATATTATGTATTTACTCAATTAGAGGAATGTACACACCCAATTTCGTGTATCTAGCTGTTGTCGTTTGAGAGGTAGCATTTGTCCCATTAAAAATCACTTTATGGTGCACGTTTCTGCTATAAAAGGAACGAGCAGATCCAATAACAACTAAATAAAAGCAGACATATTGAAATGGCTAGATCGTCTTAGAATTTTATGCCGATCAAAAATATATATACTTTATAGGGTCTCAGATCGATATTTTAAGGTGTTACAAACAAATGACAAATTTAGTGGAGGGTATAATAATAAAATGCATTATGAACAAATTAATGCATTACACTGTCCGACAGTCCATATTACACTTCAACCAAATGATATACATTTGAAACTATAGGTGAAATCGATTTAATTGACGTTTTAGTTTTTTATTTTCACATCCTGTTACCCGTTAAAAGGATACAATTTTTCAAACTTTATTTTTAATACTTATTCACATCCTATGACACCGCATAAAATGTCAAATCAAAGAGAGAATATGTGCTAAATATACTTTAAATTTCGAGCTCCTATCTGTATTAGTTTAGTATTAACAATCATGTAAAATGTTGCCTCTTAAAAATCAAGATATGAATAAACTAGAAAAACTAAGGGGTTAACTTGAAATAGATGTTAATGCTTAACTAATACAGATAGAACCATGAAATTTGAAGTATTTTAATTAGATATTCTCCTCTTTAATTGACACTAATACTGTTATCATGTGGTGCGAAAAAGAATATGAAATGTTTTTTTTTAATTGTATCCTTTGGATCTTTATAGTCTTGTTAAGGGGCAACAGGATGAGGAAATGAAAAACTAAAAACGCCAAATAACTCCATTTTGCCTATAGTTTCATACGTATATCATACGGTTCAAGTGTAACGACTTTTTTAAAAATTGTCGTACGGTGTTATATTAAAAATATAAGTGACATTATTTCTCCCAGTTGCAATATTTTTATTCTTACTATTTTAAAGTTTTCACTATTCTTCTTTACTTTCACAATAACTCGAAAATACCAAAATGCCCAAAAAACTGATAACATAGTAGTGCTACAATCGATAAATAAAAGGTATTAATACCTTTCGAGTAATCATTCAGGCAGCGTTCGAAAGGTATTGATTGCAGCAATTTATTTTGTATAAATACTTCCACAGAATATGGAAAGTTGTTTTCAGTTGTCATTGCCACTATCCAATAATTCGACCAATATGTTATTCTAAAACAAGGGTAAAAATTTATATTTAAAGTGTTCTCAAGGGTTTATAAATTCATAAAAAATTACATAGGAAAAACAGAGAGCTTGACATATGGCCAATCACCATTAAACACTCCAAGGCTTCTTGGGGTGACTGGACTTTATTTTTAGTTTTATGGACCGCGACCCAGCCTAATACATATGTATGTCTATGCGAGAAAGTCGCCTTACCCCATTAGAGCATTATTTACGTGGTGAGAGATTGATTTAACTCCCAGAAATATTTGTTTATTTTTCAATATAGTTATTAAATCTATGCCAATATGTTTCCTTAAAATCAAAATGAATATTTTATAATGGAAGACTTCCTCTACTAACCAAGAGACATGTGCATGAATGGATACTAGATGCTTGTGCTTGCGTTCATAGCTGCATTTATGAACGAGTTTTTAAGTTCATGCAAAACAAGTGACCATTCAATTTTCATAGCTTTATAAAACGTGTACTACTGACTGTGCCACTCTAGATATTCTATTCATTTTAATTACTTGTGTGGGCTTACTCAACCATTGTTGTTGTCTATACGCAGGGCCGGCGTTAGGGCTACATATCTTAAAGCATTACATCTGCAGTAGATAAGCTTACTTTACTTAGCGAAGTTGAAGACTTTGGGGATGCAACAGTGAAGAAAATGCCTAGGCCTGACCAAAGGCTTTATTTGCCGAAGTAGAAGTGAGAGTAGCGAAAAGGGGCGCGACAAAATCATCTATATTTCGTAACTTAAAAGTAAGTATAAAATCTTAAATGTTAAAATAAGACAAAATTGCCTTGATTGTCATTTAACTTGAATTTAGATTTTTTGAGTAGGCGGAGATGAATACTTCTAGAAAAAATAATCGTCTATAAGCCGATAGTTGCTAGTACCTTTATGTATGCATAGTTTATTATAATTTAAATTGTAATAAATAAATTAAATATAGAATTAAAACAAGTAAAGGAAGGCTAAGGTCGGGCGGGCCGACTATATGCTACATTCCACTTTCTATCCGAATACAATTCAATTCGTTAAAAAAGTGTCCTAGTCATAGACTGATATGACCTGATCCAATTTGTCAAATCGAGAAGAATATTTATATCGGGGCTATATTCTAACATGGAGTAATCCACTTACACAATTGGTTCTTCCAGTTCCAACGTGTTATGCTCAATTTTAAGAAATTCGGTGAAATACGTGGTTTCTGAGGCGGAAAAGAAAAGCCGCGAGCGAAATTTATATGGTCTATATATAAATTCGAACCGATCTGACCCATTTTCACCAAGGATGTTTCTAGTGGAAATATAACATATTTTGCCGAATTTGAAGAAGATCTGTTAAAATATGTGGTTTCTACAGCAGAAAAAGTCAAATCGGGAGCGAAATTTGTATGAGAGCTATATATAAATTTTAACCGATCTGACCTATATTCACCATATGTGTTCCTAGTTTAAATATAAGACGTTTTGCCAAATTTGAAGACAATCTGATAAAATATGTTGTTTCTAGAGCGGGAAAAGTCAAATCGGGAGCGAAATTTGTATGGTAGCTATATATAAATCTGAATCGATTTTCTTCAAATCATCCTTAACCCGAAAAACTTCGTTGTGCAAAGTTTAATTTGGTTCTGGCTAAGATTGCGACCTGTAATTTGATTACAAGAATAAATGGACGGACGGACAAACGGACATTACTAAATCGATTCTAAAAATGATTATAAGTCGATCGGTATAATTAACAATGGGTCTATCTCGCTTTCTTTTGGGTGTTACAAACAAATGCACAAAGCCATAATACTCTCGTGGAGTGTATAAATATATAATCGTCTACGGACCTCTACATTTCGTTCCTAAGCTTCAGACATGCACTCCCTCTAATTCAGTCTTGAATATACCAGCATTTTAAATATCCCAGCAAACTTTGTGACCAAATCTCTCAAGATGTGGAAGTTATAGAGAAAATGATATATGCCATTACGCTGAATCGTATCAAAATTATCCACGGTAAATTGGTTTCGTTCAGGAATACATTTTGAAAGTGAAACAAGTAAAAACGGCGTTAAGTTCGGCCGGGTCGAACTTTATATACCCTCCACCATGGATTGCATTCCACAGAGGTTGTCGGTTTTCGTAGAAGTGCTGTAATATTACAGGAAAATATAATTTTTATAATATAGCCAAACCAAAACAAATACAAATATTGAAAAATTAATTTTATAAATAAAGATAATATTTTAATTATTTCAAACCACGCTTATAAGGTAATGCTACCAATACGTCAATTTCAAAAAATTTTCTACGCAATTAGAATTTTATCATTCTAGCTGTAGTCGTTTAGTTGGTACTATTTTTATCCCTCTGTACCATTGTATCCATTGAAAGTACTAATTTCGAAAAATTCGTCTATTTTCCATGTCTACGCAGTCAGAGGAATGTATACTCCGAATTTCATTACTCTAGCTACGGTCATTTGATTGGTACTATTTTTATCCCTTTTGCTTAAATCCGCTAAAATATTAGGGATTATTATGGGTATTTGTAGTCCTTGTGAGGGAAAAAATTTTCCCTTTGGGCCGATTTCGCCCCATTTCAATCCCAACCGATCTACGACTATAAGACGCATTTATGGAAAATTTGAACGTTCTAGCTCCTTTGGTTTAGATGCTAGCGTGCTTTCAACAGACGGGCAGACGGACGGACGGACATGGCTAGATCGTCTTAGAATTTTATGACGATCAAGAATATATATACTTTATAGGGTCTCAGGTCGATATTTCAAGGTGTTACAAACGGAATGACAAAGTTAGTATACCCCCATCCTGGAGGTGGAGGGTATAAAAATCACACACAGGGAGACTGCTGGGCCCCTTGATATAATAGCTCCGTCCCTGGCTACGAATATGTGCATAAGTGCCTGTAAGTCTGGCGTGTTCACAGCAATAATTCTAAAGGCTGATTATTCAGCAACCAACAACGTTTTAATTGTTAGTACCGTGTTGTCGCTGCTATTGTTATTGTTGTAGCTATTGCTAATGCCATTGTTTGTTGTTTACTACGCTAGACTGCTTGGTGTGTTTTGCGCCTGCTGGCGAGTCATGTTTGCCCTGTTTAGTTGGTCATACTGGTCAGACTTGCATACGCCGTCATGTGGTAGGTATGCATACGTTCGTCTGTCCATCCGTCCATATGCATGCCATACAATTTAATTATTCACGTCATTACACGGCAGTTACATACTTGCAATGAAATTTCATTTGTAATTTCCATTTCTCAGACGCAATTTAATGGGAATTCAGATCAAAACCTATTAACGTTTAATAATAATAAATAAAACATTTTGTTATCGTTTCTGTTGTCGAATAGCGATAGCGACAGCGAGAGCATGGCATAACAATGAATGGCTTGACGTAATGTTACACTTTTAGCGTTTGATCATTAATTGAAAAATTACATACATACAAATGTGGGTATGTATGTATATGTATGCCATGTATGCAGTGTTATTAGAACTTGTAATTGTTCCCTATCCTAGGTGAACAGATCTGATGTTGGGAAGCTTTTGAATTGTGCTTACAAACGAAAGACTTAAGACACAAACATGAAGTAATTATGTAGTTTAAGGGCGGGCAGCAAAGTATCACCCTACCCAACCGTTTGACTGTTCATTGAGTTTCAGAATTGTGTCAGAATGTGAATTAAATCAAAACTATATCAGTAGAAATGATTTATTTTTTGAAAAAATAATTTTTGCAGATTGTTCCCAAACTACTGATCTATGATTGTATTTTTTTGAAATATTTTTTAAGTAATGGTCCTCAAAGGTTAAATTGGAAGTAAAAAATGAAACATTAAGAAATTAGCGATCAGCGCTTTTAACTCATTTCTCAAATGTTTACAAAATTGTGCTTCTAATTATAGTAATAAACGTTTTTTGGATCACCGGAAAGATTCCAGTTCTGGTATGACCGGTGACATGGTCATTAATATGGCATTAAAAATGCCTTACTCTTACATCCCAATTCTTTTCCGTAGAACATATCTATCATGTATCGCGTTTCCACCACTAATCCAAATTCTATTTAGGGCATAGGACAGTCGTTGGCGGCCACCACCACTGCGTAATTTGTTAAAACTAAATTATTGTTTGAATGTAGATTATATAGAATTATTATTTAACATTATGATACTTGTACCATATTAAATCTACACAATTATCTTGTGGCCGTTTCTAATCACGTTAATTACTTACTACTTGTACACCAGCACCACCGCCACCACCACCACAACAAGTTCCAATTAATTTAAATTGATTTATAATGGCAAATAACTTTCATCATTATTATTATAATTTTCCTTATACATTTTTCTTGGTAGACAATTACCTGTACTTGTAAAAAAACTTTTTTCGTTGCTTTTGTTTGTGTTCACCTTTAGTTTTTTTCTATAATTTATTGTTTGTTTTTGTTTTCACATTCATTTATGATCGATTAAGATGATAGACGAAATGCCGACGAAGCTTGCAACTAGGCGTATAAGTTATAGTCTCGTTTCAGATGATTTATTGTCAATTGAGTGATTTTGTTGTTGTAGATTTCAATTACATATAATTTTGTCATTTCAAAGGAATTTGAAATTTCATAATATTCAGAGAGAGGTTTTAAAAATGTCAGGTCATTATGAGGAGATAAATTATAATGACAACGTGTTTAAGATATATATATACTTATTGCGGAAATGTATTGCTTAATTTCGAAAGTGGGCAAAATTGATGGAAGATAAATATCTTATCCGTTAAAGACTAATAAACTCTCTCAAAAATTATTATAATTTTCAAATAATTTTGTATAGGGTGTTTTTTATTGAGGTATAGAACTTCGAATTGAAATAAAACACAAGAAAATCGTTTTAATGTCCATCAATTTGGCTTTATTGGAAGGATAATTTTATGCCATTAATGTTTAAATATGTTTTCGGGCATGTGGCCGCTGCGGCTGGCTCGAATATAGCCAATTCTACAGGTCCAATTTTCAACCACTTTCTCCAATTGCTGTGCAGCTCCAATTGCTGTGCACGGTGGCGAATCGATTCATTCGGGTCCTCTTCAACACTTTGCTCTACAGCGGCAATTGTTTCTTCGGTGCGCACTGTTCGACGTCTCTGCGGATGCGTATTATCACATAGAGTAAACGTAGTGCGAAAACGATCCATGGTTAACCGAATTAATTGCTCTGATGAACGATTATGACGACCATAAAATGGTGAACTTCGCGAACTGAATCATTACTTTCGAAATAAATTTGCACGATTTGCAAGCGTTGTTCTTTTGTCAACCTGTTCATGATGAAATGGCAAACCAAACTAAATATTAATCACTTGACAGCTGACAAAATGGCCGCCAGTTAAAAAAGTGATGCCAACTTAAAGTTCTATACCCCAATAAAAAACACCCTTTAGTATTCAATTAAATACTTATGCTTGCATTTATTTGTTTTTACTTTATTTTAATAAATTGATGAAGCAATTATAATTTTGATGATTTTTCACTGAAATTTAAGTTGATTTTGCAAAAATCAAGCTCGCTGTCGCTAAAAAAGACATCTAAGAAAAAATATAAAATATGTATATGATTTGCTGTCCATAAAAATTCCACAATTCCTAAAACTGGAAAATAAATCCCCAAAATGTGATTTTTTAGAACAAATACCGTCATTTCTTCTTTTAAATAGTGGATTAGAATAAAGTCATTTAATTATTAGCAGTTGTGTCCGTGGATAAAATTCAATTTGAATTTTTGTAATCGATGCTTTGCGTTTTGAGAACAGGTTGTCTAAATAAATTAATTTCTATGAACATAACTCATAATAGAGAGATCCAGCTGAGTGTATTATTCTAGTTATCCATTTCTGGATACTTTAGTGCTTATTTGTATGAAATCCCATTTCCAACATATTTATGCTTTTTATATAAAACTTAATGAAGGTATTAGGTACAACCAAACACAAATTCTGCTTAAATATAAAAAAGAAAATCATTTCATTCAAATTACTATATCGTATTGTTTGGAATAAGGTGTTTTAACTGGGAGAGATAAACCTTTAAATTAAAATTATGAAGCAAAAAAGTACACTTTAAATAAATTATACCTTTTAATGCAACAGAAATTAATAGCAAATTATCTTTTCTGCTTTTCATTACACGTAAAACGAATAATTTCGTATTATAAAAATATATTATTTAGAAAAACAAATTCACAGTAAACACAACGTACAATCTGCAAAAATTGAGTAACTATAATATTTTGGAATTATGTAGAAAAAAATACTGAAATTCCCAAAGTGCAGAAATATGTTCCAAAATTTGAAATTTTTACGAAAATGGTCGCCAATTCTTTATTAACCGCCAGGATATGGTAGTAATATCTGACTAAGAAGTCAATATGAAGGGTTAACAAATATACTAAAAATTGTTTTGATCGATGCTTTGCGATTTGAAAATTTTAGCAAACAAATTTCTTAAATTAAAAACTGGTGTGTATAATATCTACGAATATACTGAACCGATTTGTCTCAAGTTTTTTATTTTTTCGTTGAAGTATTGTCTATCGTCCATCGCAGGGCTTTTTTTGATTTAAAGTCCTATTCAAAAGGACCTTTTGATGAAAATTCGTGTTTTTTTAATAGTTTTTTTTTAATAGGCATAACTTTCTTGAATAATTAACAATTTTGTTTGAATTTTTCACATGATACCTAACAGAGGAAACATGCACACCACCAGCAAGCGGTTTCAAACATGGTATCCCTATGTGTTTGCGTGCAACTGCAAAAACTAATTCGTGGGATCTCTCACGAATCCAAAGTTATAAAAGAAACCGTAAGACTGTGTTTCCTAATAAATATAATTTTTATACATATATTTTATAAAATTTCATATATTTCTTCACATACAGGCATGTCACAGAAATTCAAATCGAACGAAAATGAAAACGATTTTTGCTTCTGTACAAATAGAAAAATGTAAAAGTTTTTCGTTTTATAAATGAAAAAGCAAAACGTTACAATTTTGAAAACGTGAATTAAATAGTTTTCGTAAAATTTCTGTAACATTCTTGATTGAGATATTTACTTTTAAAGGAAATTCCTTGAGGATTTATGAATTCGCTCGTACCTTTTAATGGCAAATAGCTACAAAAATACCTTCCAAATTATAAAGTATATATGAAGTATATATTTGGAAAATACACTCTTACGGGTTCTTCTACAACTTTCGATTCGTGTAAGATCCTACGATTTTTTGCAGTTGAAAGTAAACACATTGGGCTACTTATAGTGAAAAAATAATTAAAATCGATAGGGGCATTAGTGGGCGGTACCACGGCCCTTTGTTCTATTATGACCTAGTATATCCAGTAAACATTCCCTGTCCAGATGATTGCTACAGTAAAGCTTTCAAGCGAATTGGTCCACCGGTTTGGCGTCTTATACGGAACATACCGACAAGCAGACACACAGACATATGTGTGTCTACATTGATTTATATATAGATTAAGATTTTTAAGATTTAATATTTATACACTCCACGAGAGTATTATGTCTTTGTGCATTTGTTTGTAACACCCAAAAGGAAACGAGATAGACCCATTGTTAAGTATACCGATCGACTTAGAATCACTTTTTAAATCGATTTAGCAACGCCCGTCTGTCTGTCCATCTATTCTTGTAATCACGATACATGTCGCAATTGTAGCCAGAACCAAACGAAACTTAGCACATCCAAGTTTTTCGGGATAAGAACGAACGCTATTTAATTTGATGAAAATCGGTTCAGATTTAGATATAGCCCCCATACGAATTTCACTCCCGATTTGACTCTTTTCACGCTGGATACCACATATTTTAACATATTTGGTTTAAATTTGGTAGAACATCTTATTTTTCCAATATAAACAACCATGATAAAAATGGGTCAAATCGGTTCAGATTTATATATAGCCCCCATACAAATTTCGCTCCTAATTTGACTAGAAATCATTAATTTTATCAGATTATTTTCAAACAACAAACATCATATATTTAAACTAGGAACACCTGCGGTGAAAATAGGTCAGATCGGTTCAGATTTATATATAGCTCCCCGATTTGACTTTCAGTGATACCACATATTTTAACAGATCTTCTTCAAATTTGGCAAAATATCTAATGTTCCCACTAGAAACACCCATGGTGAAAATGGGTCAGATCGGTTCAGAATTATATATGGCTTTATATTTATATTCACTCCCAGCTTGACTTTTCCCCCCAGAAACCACGTATTTTCAGAGAATTTCTTCATATTGAGCATAACACGTTTTACTTGAACTGGAAGAACCTATTGTGTAAGTGGGTCACATCATTCCATGTTTGGATATAGCCCCGATACAAATATTCTTCTCGATTTTACAAGTTGGGTCAGGTCATATTAGCCTATGATTAGCAAGCATACAAAAATCCTTACCGTTTTCAATTTTTTAATGAATTGTAATTGTATTGAAATTGGAGTGTATCCCCGCCCGACTTTAGCCTTCCTTACTTGTTTTATATTAAACTAGAAACAATTTGCCAACAAATATTTTTCTATCTCCTATCAGATTTTTAATATTATTACCTTATGAAAAAATCCCTTATTTTCGATGCACCTAGTGTCTATAATTTCATATTTTTTGAAAATTGAGAAAAATTGAAATGCAGTTCTATTTCTCTTATTTAGAGCACAGAATTTCATTAAAATCCGAGAACCTAGGAAAATTTCGCTTCTAATCCACATGCAATTAGGGCCTGTTTTGTAACTTATTCGTCTGAGGCGAACGATAAAAAAATCACTAAATTATTACATGAATCATATAAAACGTAGATAAGAAATATTTTAGCTACAAGCTCGCAGGCTTTTCTATAAACACAACGAATTATATACTCCTGTGGCTTATAGAATTCTCGTAATAATTGAATAATTTTGGATTGTTCGCCTTAGAAGAACGAAAATATGTCCTTGTCTATGCTAGCTTCGTTATCAACAACATTTTGCAAACTAAGGTGACTATTTTAGCATAGGCAATTCAACATATATTCTTTCGCTAATTGCATTTTATTTATTTTCTTTCTTTTCTTTCGTTATCTGGAAAAATATTTGTTAACAACACAACTATTTATTCTAAATTTATATTAATATAAAAATACATTCATAGTAATCACAGCACCAAATAGACCACAATGACGTTGACAATTCCGTCATAACTTTCCAGTAATTCGATATTTATGTATAGGCAATAACATCAATATATTGATAACAATTTGTATTTAAATTTACTTACTTGTGTCCCAATTCATGGGCAATAGTATGCGACAACATGATGCCATTGTCTTCATTTACACTGCACGATTGTTTCGGTTTGCACATGCCGCCCACATTGGCCAAGCCCAGTGTCCTGTAGAATGTCGAAAAAACACACACATGTTTTGGTCATATAATCGATAACAATATTAGGCCAATAAAAAGTCTTAATTTATTTTCGCAGTTATGCATGAGTGGAGCCATTTACTTACATACAATTATTACCGCATATATTCTTGCGAGTTATTAATACGGCCACATCATGATGATGAGGATCCAACTCATTGCCGCTATTGAATCTATGTTGCCAACTGTTAAGGAAGAACGAAA
The DNA here is from genome assembly GCA_947397865.1 of Polietes domitor. Taxonomy (NCBI): domain Eukaryota; kingdom Metazoa; phylum Arthropoda; class Insecta; order Diptera; family Muscidae; genus Polietes; species Polietes domitor. The sequence goes on from OX377620.1 coordinate 101,553,697, forward strand.
AACAACAAAATAAATAAAATATCATCAAGAGCGCAAACACATAAGCACGAAATTTTTAGCTAGACTCAGAATAGAACTCAATTTAAAGCACGAGCGAGCAAAACGAATAACTTCCTGAGGAGTTTAACAAAAGAAACCCACAAGTCTAGACCTTAAATTATCTTATCTTATTTCGACAGTATCACGCCGTATCAAATAGAGGGGAAAATACTTTGCTGGCGCCTAAATCGTATCATGTACGTATGTATGTCTATGCGAGGAAACATACGTACATACATATCTATAATCGTATATAATGTCTAAACATAGCTGATGCCTGTCGGACATGACAGGGTCATAAATAACTTCACAACACGGCACAGTGTTTTAAAAGAAGTTTTAGCTTTTGTGTATTGTTATTATTGCTTGTAAACAATAATACCTCTGTTGAAATATGTAGCCAAACGAAAGACTTAAGACACGAACACCACAAAGAATTGGGAGTTTTCTCAGAAAATCGCCGGAAGTCTTATATTCGAAGGCGCTCTAGACTTCTCCGTCGACTGAGACTATATTAACATTTTGCAAAAATATATGATCTACTAGAAACTGAGGATCAAGAGCTACAGCAAGATCTACTAAATATTGATTCTACTATTTTGAAAATTGTTATCAATGTGACCTCATTGTTATTATGGTAATTTTTTGAAAGGTTGGCGATTTAGTGAAAATTGGTAAGAATCATAAATTTTAATAAAATCTACCAAACATATATTTCTTTCTTTCAATTCCCACTTCGAAACACTGTGCATTAGGGCGTACCTCAAAAAAAAGTTCGCCGTACACCTTCGAATATGAAGTATTATTGAAAGGTAGTTTCAAAAAATTTTTTTTTTATTTTTTTATGCCGAACGTAGGGGTCGCGCTTTTACATTTTTCTATATAACTTCTGCATTTATAAACGGATTTTAAAGTGTGATACATCGATGTTTTTGTCTTTGAAGTCAGAAGAGTTTCATGATTTTATGCGAGCTTTAATTTTCTGATATTAGAGTGGTACATTAGGGTAGTAGCAACTGAGATATGATGGGTAAGTACCAGAAGGGGGTGCTTGAGCTCAATGACTTCAAAGACAAAAACATCGATGTATCACACTTTAAAATCCGTTTATAAATGCAGAAGTTATATAGAAAAATGTAAAAGCGCGACCCCTACGTTCGGCATAAAAAAATAAAAAAAAATTTTTTGAAACTACCTTTCAATAATACTTCATATTCGAAGGTGTACGGCGAAGTTTTTTTTTACTTGTAACCTGGTACGCTCTACTGTGCATACGCTTGCAATTGTATGCAAATTAAATAAACATTTTATTGTGTGCGTGTGTGTACTCACCTACAAAACGTATCCAAATTCTGTTGGGCATTTTGCGTGAGATTCAAATCTGGATGAGCTCCGTCCTCCTCCAGCAGTATGATCTTTACAACAACTATTTCAATGGCATTGCCAATGCTCGGATCCTTGTAGAGAGCTGAGACCATATTCATTATGGTCAAAAGATACGACTCCACCCCCCTATGAAACGCAACCATTGTCGAATCGGCAACAATTAGAGTCTCAACATGACGTGGGCTGCTAATTGAACGTTTCATGCGTTGATGATGTTGCACATTGGCGGTGGTGTGGTGGTGTTGTTGCAGTTGTTGTCTGTGTGTTTGAGGTGCAAATGCAAATGTTGCTGGTGTTGCAGAGATGCGTTGGTTTAGCATATTATTGTTGGCTGATGGCTGTCGTTGTTGTTGTTGGTCTTGGCGCTGTTGATGGTGATTTTCTTGGTGTTCAACATCCGTTGTTGTAGTCTGATATTGGTAGTGCGATTGCTGATGATGCAGTCTTCGTATCTTTCTGCCACCTTGAATTTTTACCTGTTGGCACATTTCAATGAAATAAAAATAAAATTTACATACAATCGTTTCGTTTCATTAAACAATCATTGCACATTGGGGGGATTTTGCTATACTTTTTTTTGGGGAAATATGTAAATAAGTTGTGTTAATTTTCAATGAAATTTACAGAACATTGCAGCATGGGTGATTTTTGGAAATTCAATGGAAATGTGTAAATCAATCGTATGTAGAGCTTTTGGAAATTAATTGTGAAAAAATCAAAATGCCTGAAATTGCAGAACTTTGTACGGGGGGGTTTTGAAATTTATTGGAAATATGTAAATCATAATCATGTTTAGCCAACGTGCTCAAATATGTATAATGCATAATGTAATTTATAGACGCGTTATCATTAGAAACATTGCAATGAAGATTGCATGTGTGTATGATCTGATTTCATCTTGGGTCTTCTTAAATCTTACTAAAATTCATACTGCAGCATAATTAAAAATAACTAAGTTTGAGTGAAGGTTCGTCTTTAAATGTCTAGAAAATGTTCTTAAAAACATATCATTTAATATAGTAAATAATTCTTTTAATTGACTAAATTCACACCAGTTTTGAAAAAAGGAAATAAGGAAGATATTGTTTTGTAAGGATAAAATCCTCTTTTGAAATGTTAACTAAAAATGTGTTTATTGCTTTAAAATACGATTTATGTCAAGTTCATCATACATTCAAGAATTGATAAACATTTAAAACAGCTCATCAATGTCTTTAGAAAATATTAAAAATAAATATTATTATTGAAAGGTAGTTTAAGAAGCAATTCTCGTTCGTAACACTTTATGGAACGTTTAAGAATTATTTCATGTTGTCAAATTTTATATGAATTTTCTTACTTCTTTTTGAACATTTCCTTTCATTTTACTTATACATTTACATTTTACACATTTACATTTTACTTTACGAAATCACTGAATTATTAAGAGAAATCTATAAACTAAAGAAGTCTATAATTTGTTGTGTCTATATAAAAGCACGCAAAGAGCTCATAGCTCAAATATGTCTTATACGTGTTTTATAGAATAAAGTTGAGTGCTTTTTTGATTTTTTTAAATAAATTTACAAAAACAGGGTTTATTCAAGTAAAAATTTCCTCATTTAAGTAGATATGTATTTGGTTTGAAGAAAAAAATTAACAAAATGTTCTACACCTTGAGTCAATATTTACTTGTTTCTGGAAAAAATGTTGCAATTGGCCGATGTTTCTCATATTTTATATATTTTTCTCAGGTTCTCCGATTTTAATGATAGTTTTCAAATGTGTACTTCGATATTCAAAATATGAAATTTTAGACAATAGGATGGGTCGAAAATCAGGAATTTTGTCATAAGATAATTTTAAAAAATTGATTTGAACTGGGATATTGTCCTGGCTCAAGACCATTTTGCTTCTATATTTAATAGAATGCTAATTTATTTACAAATGGCATGGTGACATTTATTACTTGGCTGCAGACTACCACGATCATGATTTCGACCATGTCAAAAGTCTTTTCTAGTGGCTTCGCTGCGACTTTTCAACATCAAACCCGGCCTCTATAAGGAGATGATTCTCACAAATGAACGAGAAGCACAACTCACTTGCCGAATTTGCGTTTAAAAAATCGCACCAAGTAATAAAGCACACATGCCATCTTACAAGCATCTCATTGAGTTGCGTATGTAAGTATGTGTATATACAGGTGTAGTTACCCAGCAATACTTCTGCCGCGCCAACGCTCATTTGCTTTAGTTTTTTCGTTTGCATTTTTTTGCCCTGTAATCAATATTTGATTTGAACTGGGATATTGCCAAGTAATAAATGTCACCATGCCATTTGTAAATAAATTTGAATTCTATTAAATATAGAAGCAAAATGGTCTTGAGCCAGGACAATATCCCAGTTCAAATCAAATATTGATTACAGACCAAAAAATGCAAACGAAAAAACTAAAATAATTTTAAAAAATCGTCAAGTTTTTCTGGAGATAGAAATATTATTTTTAGCGAATTCAAACTGCTTCTCATTTAATATAAAATTATCAATTTTTTTTCTTTGCCTCTTATTTTTTAATAATCGAAAAAGTGCATCTTCTATTTCTTAAAATATTTTTTGTAAATATATTTGCATTCTATTAAGTATAGATGCAAAATGGTTTTGAGCCAGGACAATATCCCACTTCAAATCCAATAATTTGTTATTAACAGATAATAGTGCCAGAGAGACACATAAAATTTAATTATGATTAGAGACGAAATTAAAAATATTTAACAGACATGATTAAAACAACTTAATTGAGCTGGCTTCAAAAAAGTTGTGGATGTATCCCAAAATAAGCTTTCTTGCTGTCCATTCGTGAGCTAGATAGTTTTTTAAATACATTTTTATAAAATCCCCAATCACGGGCTATTTCCCTTTTTTCCGTTTCATGTGGAATTAGTCCATATTGACATCTGTAATTTTTGTATTTTGGTTAATTGAATCCAATAAGTGTAGTTTTATTCGGGGAATAAGTTTTGGTGGACGTCCACCCTTTGGTTTATTATGAAAAGTTTTGTTTTTATGATTTCCTTTGATGGTTTCATCACATCCCAAAACGGGCAAATTTTCTCTTTCAACGATCTAAATGAGATATAATTTGTACTCACTGAAAGGGACCAAATCTATCCAGAATTTTTTATGTAGACACAATTCTCAAAATATTAGAGTTAGAACCAGGTTTGGTAATAAATCATTTTAATGAGATTGAGAGTGTAGGGTATCATATAGTCGTCTGTGCTTAGGATTTCCTTGCTTGTTTCAGATATATTGTATCATTTTGATCCTTGGGTCTTGCCAAAACATGCACAATTTCGATATCTTTTTGAATTTTCATTAAAAATGAAGCAACAATTTATAAGTTTAATTTTAATTTCTTTCCAGCTAAAATGTCACCCATTGTGCACTGGATACCACCGGCCTGCTGAACGAACACACACTCAACATTCATGCAGCCAAATCCATTCATGCCATGCACCCACTCACCTTTCCCTGTGGCTGCCATTCCACGAGACGTGCTTCTATGCGCCTTCTGGGCTCCTTGGTGCCACAATTACTTAAAGTCCTCCTGTGACGCTTCGTTCCATTTTGTAGCAATTTATGTTGTTGCAGTTGCAGTTGTTTGCGCTTGTGCTGCTGCTTCCTCTTGTCGTTTGTTTGCTGTGTGTGCATGCAAGTACATAAATTGTTGTTGCATTAACATTTGCTTTTTATTTATTTATTTTTGAGTGTTGACATTTCTTGTTCTCTCTGTCTCCCTCTCTCTCACTCTCACACTGTCTATCTCTTTTATTTCGGACAAATCCAATTTCAAATTTCATAGTAGGTTGTTGCAATTTGTCTACATGTTTATATGGTTTGTCTGTTTCTTTGTTTGCCCGTCCGTCCGTCCGTCCATCCATTCTATCTGTCCGTGCTTTTTCTGTCTGTTTGCCTTCCTGTCAAGAGTTTTTAGTCCATTCGAATATGTACGTATGCACATATGTATGCATGTCTACATGTGGTTTAATTCACTCACAACAGCCCACCTTAAAAATTTTCTTTATTATCTTTCGTGTAATGCAAATTTCAGTAATTACCTTTTCCTTAACAGATGATCTTTGAAATACAACATGCGGATGTCCGTTGATGTTGTGGGCCGTCGCATGAAGTTTTGATGGCTCAATGTAATATTCATTATTTTTCGTTTTAATGTGGCCGACCTGAAGATGAAATAAAAATACATATATTTATTACGTTATAATATCAACATCCTGTAAGATTTGATAAATAAATACAATAATGAATAAAAGACTTAAGAGACAAACACGAAAATATTTGAAAATACAAATGGGTGGTTTAATTCATATACCTTTAGAGGTTCAATATAGAGAAATCCCGGTATTATATATATACATATGTGTTGAAAAAATTGAAAACCCATAAATTTCCCAGAATAGAAAATTCTTCTGAATTTGTAAACGTCTGATATTAAGTAGTTTCTTTAAAAGTTTCCATTTCAAAAGTAAAGACTTCAAAATCATCCACCGAAACCAAAGACTTAAGAAACAAACGCTATTCCTTCCATCCAATCACAACAATTAATAAGCAATAATTGTAGCAGCACAATTCAATTAAACGTCCATAAAACTTCCACACATTAATTTCGCTGTAAAGAATAATAATTAATTTCTCCACTAAACGGTGAATTCTATGAATTCATTATATCAATTATAATTAATTTCATCACATCATCCAACAGGGTATTTGACGTTGATGAGATACTTGAAGGAAAAAAGCACTCACTGTCATATTAAAGCGACGTTAACAACAAACGCTAATATTGCCATATCATGCTCAACAACAGCAACAATGATTGCTAACAAACAAGCAACAATATGACGACAACAAAACCATCAACAACGGCGACAACATATCAAATAGAAGACGTGTAGAAAGAACTACATGCGACACATAACTTGGGAAGAAATAGGAGACTATTTAATGAGCTTTTATTTTTTGAAGTTGTATAAAAGCTCATTGTTTTTAGTAAGTTATAGATGTCCCCTGGCTAAAATTGTAATTATCTAAGTTTTCCAAATATGAACACTCCCTCGCTACATTTTCACTATTTAATTTCTACTTTCCATTTTTTGGTAATTTTCATGTTTTGTATGGAACAATTTTGTATAATGTTGTTATTGTTCTAATATAAATAAATGTCGAATACATACGTCTATTTAAATTAGAACAATCAACACTTAACTTTACTGCTGGACATGTGGTCTAAATAGTCAATATAGTTTTACTTAATAGGCCATAAATTCGTTGCTTATCCAATTATAACCTATATAAACAAAAGAAAGAAGAGCCCAAATATGCTATCTATTTTTTCTGTTTTCCTGATCTCCGAAAATAAAAAGAAAAAAATTGCCAAATTTACAATAGACTGAGACAAGAATTATATATATGTTTTCTTCACCCTGGGAAAACAATTCGATAGCACCGTGCTACAAAAAAGAATGAAGTAGAAAAATCTGGGAAGTAATATTATTTTTCTTGTATGTACTGTCGATTAGAACAAGAATGTGTGTTTGAAATTTCTCAGACACCCCAAAATCTTGAGTTTTCGATCGATTTTCACTTTCTCATCGGATTTAAAAATAAAATTTACATTTGGTGCTGTAATGTTAAAAATAATGTTTAAAAAATTGTGCCTGCTGGATAAAACCACTCGGATTTCTTATTTTTTTAAAAAGCTATATAAAGATCGAAAGCTCCAGGACTATTATTTTAAATGAAAATCGGTTGACAATAGGGATTACATTTTCCCGTGATCCCGGGACAGGACGTGATAAAAACTTGTGTTTTCTTTTTTCCGAATAAAATATTCCAACTTTAGTAAAGTAAATTATTATATTTCGCATAAAAACATATTGAAATCCAGTTTTAAAGAATTTATAAAAAATAACCCTCATCCGATTTGTAGAGAAATCCTCCTGGTTCAAAAGAATCAATGGGAAAACAGACTAAAATATGAGATAACTCCACTCCCTTCACTCACTATTCATTCCTTCACCCTACCTCTTCTCTCCTTCATCCTTCTCTCCTTTTGACCTCGAGTGAACTCATCGGTTGTACCCACAACTGACGGACATCCTCTACAACCTAACCTAACCTATAAAAGAATAAAAATGAAATCAACTTTTTCCAAGGATGAAAAAATAATTAAACATATATCTGTAGGCATATTTTTATACCCTCCACCTCCAGGATGGGGGTATACTAACTTAATCATTCCGTTTGTAACACCTTGAAATATCTATCTGAGACCCTATAAAGTATATATATTCTTAATCGTCATAAAATTCTAAGACCATTCTAGCCATGTCCGTCCGTCTGTTGAAAGCACGCTAGCATCTAAACAAAAAGAGCAAATTTTGCATAAATACGTCTTATAGTCGTAGATCGGTTGGGATTGAAACTGGACGTAATCGGCCCAAAGGGAAACATTTTTCCCTCACAAGGACTAAAAATACCCATAATATTCTCTAATATTTTAGAGTACTTAAACATATTTTTTCAATATGTCTGCTTGTACTTACTTGATATTGGGTATGTGCATTCCCCCGATAACAAAAACGTGCACCACCATAATGTTATTTTTATTCGTAAGGGGTGAAATGGGGCGAAAAGGGATAAAAATGGTACCTATCAAACGACAACAGCTAGAAACACGAAATTCGGTATGTACATTCCTGTAATTGAGTAGAGACACAATATAAAAGTACTTTTCCATATTTGTACTTTTAAGGGGATAAAAATGGTACCAACCAAACGGCTGCACTTAGAAGAATGAAATTCGGTGTATACATTCCTCTGATTACGTAGACCGTAAAATAAACGAATTATATATTTTTGGGGTTAAAATGGATAAAAATAGTACCACCCAAATGACCGCAGATAGAGTCATTAAATTCGGAGTATACATTCCTCTGACTGCGTAGACACGAAAAATAAAAGGTTTTTTCAAATTCGTACTTTCAAGGGATAAAAGGGGACAGGGGATAAAAGTAGTACCAACTAAACGAATACAGCTAGAATGATGATATTCGGTGCGTAGACACATAAAATAAAGAGATTTTAGATATTCGTAATATGAGGGGGTAAAATTGGAAAAAGAGGATAAAAATAGTACCAACCAAATGGTCGCAGCTAGAATCGTGGAATTCGTTGTATACATTCCTCTGATAGTCACGCAACATAAAAAAAAAATTTCCAAGTTCGTACTTTTATGGCAAAAATTGGTTTTAGTTAATTAATTTTGCAGTAAGTACGTGATATAATTTTCGAAATGTTTAATTTTGGAATTAAAATAGAATGTAAATACAACCAACTCTAGCACCCACCACCTATCAATATTTATGGTATTTTAGCTTTTTTGAAAATATAAATATAAGAATATTTATTTTTGAAGTATTATATATATATGTATATAGTGTAAACGTATTGGTAGCCTTGTCTTATGAGCGCGGCTTGAACTAATAAAAATATTATATTTATTTATAAAAATATTTTTTCAATATTTGTATTTGTTTTGGTGGAGGGTATATAACCTAACGCCGTTTTTACTTGTTTAGATTAGGAGGTTTTTTTGAAATATAAAAACTTTTTAAAACAACCAACGCATTTATAGACTCATAATATAGTTCATTTCCATTTTTTTGGAGAAAGTGAGCGCGATAGAGAATGATATTGTACACTCGTGAGATATATTTTTGTAGTTTCGAAAACCTAAATTTATATTGTGTGGTAGCAATATTGTCCTTTTTTCAATACAAAGTTGTTACTTTAGATTGTATGGACATTTTTTAATACATAAATTTTACTTAATATACATACATAGTTGTTACTTTAAATTGTATAGAATATATTTTAAAACTATTATATTAGCATATCTGGAGAACAGTTTATCGGACTTTATTCATAAATATATCGAAAATTGTGATATTAAATTATCTCAAAATATTACTAAAATTATTTGTAACCATTTATTCTGTTATATTCACTTTATATCAATTATATATCAAGGTAGAAGATTTGTATCGCCTAGCTGACACATATCTAATTAAAAGTGATATTTGTTAAATTATTTTTAATTACAATTTTATAGCGAAAACGTGGTGAAAAAATTTGCGAGAAATATGTAACACTTTCTGCTGAATTCCCGGGATACGAGAAACAGAAGAAATGAAATTTCCCAGGATTTTTCCCGGGGGAAATCCAGGGATACAAACGCTAGTAGAAAACAAAATTAACAGAATTTTTCTGGTAGATATTTATTTATTTATGACCATTTTATTATATTTATGACCACATAAACTCGAAAAACCCTTTAGAAGTGACAGAAAACGATGCGTATGTGGTTAAAGTAGAAATATTACTCCTTATTTTGCTTTATCCGCTCTATAAACCACACATTTTAACCAATTCCGTTCAAGCTTCCTATTTCCCATCATAATTCACTTAGAACATAGGTCCATAATTATATATAATCCCTCTTCAACTTCCCTTCCCGATGTGACTTTCATCGGATTTTTGTTTTGTGTTACAGTTTGGCAACAATTCGGAAAAAGTACAAAATTAATTCTAAGTTTTGAATTATTTCTGGCATTTAAGTTAATTTTCGAGATTTGGTGTATTCAGACTCTTATAGTAGAATTTTACGGCAAATATTTTTGTAGAACAATTTGTTCTGCTAACCCACTGCTTTAGTTGTGGATATGCGCCAAACGAAGTTCATTTGAACCAAACGGCTACAAAACGTCTTTATTCTCTGCTTATAATCTATTCCACAGCTATTGAAAAAATCTCACAAAGTCCGAGACAAATTTCATATCTCGCAGTTGAAAGCTCTCTGTTTTTACAAAAAAAAAATTTTTTGCTTTATGACGGTATTCTCACAAATGTGTGATTTCACTTATACATTAGAATGGGTCGCGGTCCATAAACAAATAATTTCTAATGAATTAATTAAATATATTATAATATTGAAAATTGCTGGTCTGTAAGGAGTTATTTTCATAGACTTAATAAATGAAATGAAAAACAAAGTTTGGATTTTTATTGATGATTTGCAGAATATTTCGTCCTTAGGTCAGACCATCTATGAGATAAAGGCTTACAAATCCAATGCCAATTTGTATGTCTTACTGTTGGAAGATTTTTTGCTCTATTCTTAGAATAACTATATTTTGTGTTTTTCGTATTTTGTGGTAGTATTAAATCCAGTCAATACATTTCAAATGATGCATATATTATGAACATCGGAAGAAAATTAAAATCAATTTTTGTACGACCCAGCCTAATATGCATACGATTGTTATCGGCGGCGATCTTATTTTTTTCTCTTCCTCTTCTGGTAATAACAATCATAAAATTATAGAGAAATAAATAATAACAAATAAACAAAACAAATCAAAAACAATCAACAATAAAATAAAATGTTAAGCGGTGTCATAAAATGTGTTTATGACTTTAATGACAAATAATCGCTGCTTCCGTTAATGTGAGAAACATTGAATGCAACGACTGTGTTTGCATTTTATCTACTACGCCCCGTATGGACGGACATATCGCAAGGCCCAGGAATAAGTGACAGACGGACGGACGGATAGACGAACTGAGTGAGTGACTGACTGACTGCATGAATGGCGTGAGTGTTGAGGTAGTACACAGCAAATGTGGATGAATAGATGGATGGATGGCTATACATGGCGCCATATCATGCACGTAGTTGCCATTCGTTGTAGCCACGCCATGCCACACCATGTAGACAACGTGGTGAATGTAATCAGGAAAAATATGTATGTATGTAAGTCTCAACACTCACGCTTTCCATATACATACATATATACCCATTAATAATGGATTTTTCGTTCCATGGTACATAGGTAGTCAGTCAGACAGGCGGGAAGGCGGACAGATTAGGCCAGGCCGATCAAGCGATAGACAGACAATTGTCTATTTGCCACAAGGCATTTCAGCTTAAGACTCCTTGCTGCCGGACTGCAACATGTTTACACGTTGTAATATCAATTTGCAACATCGGTGGTTACCACTTAAAAACTCCACAAGATTTATGCCGGCAGTTACAAGAAAAAAGCTAATTTTGCACAATTATCGCTCCCAAACTAATTCTTCACAGATTGTGTAATCTAATTGTAATACTAAGTTTTTAAATTGAATAAGTTTCCTAAACAATAAAGATCACTTACCAATCCGTGACATGCCGACAGCGCAACCCTGGATTCGGGTATATCCTTGACACGACCGTGATAGTGGCAATTGGTATGCTTCTGTAGGCGTTTACGCGTGCGTACATCTCGTCGATGTCTCTCTACTATTAGGTGTGGCGCCATGAAGTAACTATGTGGCCTGTATAAATAACATGTGGTCTATATAAATATAATGCAGCTTCGTAGGAGTTACTCAAAATCCTTACTCTAGTTCCAAGTGCAACGTTTCATTACGTATATCCACATGATAGTGGACTTCGGCGTCCAAATCAGCATCATCTAAACTGCGACGTTTTCGATTATGTCCGTAATGTTGCCCATGGTGATGTATGAGATTGTGTGTTAGAAATTCTCCAGATTTAGTTACTTTTCGTGGTATTATAAGTTCTCCAGATATCAGTTCGTCCGAATGCAGGCCTAAAGAAGGGAGAGAGCAAAAAAGGGAAATTGATAATTGGGTTTGTGGCTAGAATTATATGTTGCAAGAAAGTAATAGGTTAATTATATTTATTTATGTTGCAGCATCAAATTTTTAAATAATCTCTTCGTAGTAACTATTAAGTTGGCTTTACTTTAGATTATGTTGGAAGTCAGAAAGAAAACATCTTATACCAGAATAGAAACCTGAAGCAAGTGTCTTTAACGCCGTCTAGCCATAGCCAGAGACAGAGACAGAGAAGGTGTTTGATACTCTCAACTTTCTCCTAGTCATCGCAGATCCTAAAAAGTCGTTGTATTGGATGTTCATACCCTGGAGATAAATAAAGTTATTTTGGCATAATTATACACTCCTCGAGAGTATTATGTCTTTGTGCATTTGCTTGTAACACCCAAAAGGAAACGAGAAAGACCCATTGTTAAGTATACCGATCGACTTAGAATCACTTTTTGAGTCGATTTATCTATGTTTGTCCGTCCGTCCGTCTGTCCATCTATTCTTGTAATCAAAGTCCAGCTCGCACTTTTTGTTAGAACTAAATGAAACTTTGCACAACGATGTTTTATGGGATAAGAACGAACGCTATTTAATTTGAAAATCGGTTCAGATTTAGATATAGCTCCCATACAAATTTTGCTCCCGATTTTACTCTTTTCACTAGAAACACCCAATTGGTCAGATCGGTTCAGATTTATATATAGCTCCCATACAGATTTCGCTCCCAATTTTTTTATTAGATTGTCTTCAAAATTGGCAAAACATATTATATTTAAACTAGGAACACCTGTGGTGAAAATAGGTCAGATCGGTTCAGATATATATATAGCTCCCTCACAAATTTCGCTTCCAATTTGACTTTTCCGCTCTAGAAACCACATATTTTATCAGATTGTTTTCAAATTTGGCAAAACATCTTATATTTAAACTATGAACACCTGTGGTGAAAATAGGTCAGATCGGTTCCGATCCCATTCAAATTTCGCTCCCGATTTGACTTTTGTTGCTGGAGTGTATCATATAGTCGGCCCCGCCGGACTTTAGCCTTTCCTTACTTGTTTTTAATTTAAATTAAAAACCGTATAATCTAAAAACGTAGATATGTAGAAACAATATTACACATATATAAATAGATTTACATGTGTGGGAAACGTTGCTTATAATAATAATGATATGAGTCCATCTGTTGCTAGCGTGATTATTTTTGAGGGTGCAGACAATTGAAAACTTTCAAGTGAGAGAAGGTAGCTTCCGATATACATCGGAGACTCCATAAAGTATATATATTCTGGGTCGTGGTAAAATTCTACGACGATCTAGCCATGTCCGTATGTCTGTTGAAAGCACGCTAGCTTCCGAACGAAAAGAGCTAAGAGTTTCAAATTTTCCCTAAATCGGATCGGTTGGAATTGAAAGTGGGCGAAATCGGGCCCTAACAAGGTCTGTAAATACTCCGTAATATTTAGACTATTTAAGCATTTTTTTTAATTTCTTTGCTTTATATGGACTTTAAATTTGTTGCGTATATCCACATTCCAATTGTAGAGTAAAAGCACCAAAAAGTAAATACACGTTTTAGCGGGCGAAATGGGATAAAAATGTACCAATGATACGACAATAGCTAGAGACATGAAATTTGGAATGTACATCCTTCTAATTGCGTAGATGCGTAAAATAGATGGATTTTTCGAAATTCGTACTTTTAAGGGATAGAATTGGAAAAGAGGGATAAAAATGGTACCAACCAAACCGCTGAAGTTGAAATCATGAAATTCGGAGTGTAAATTAATCCGACTGTGAAGATGCGAAATAAAAAGTATTTTTTTCGAAATTTGTGCTTTTAGACGGAAAGTGCGACGAAAGCGGATAAAAATGGTGCCAACCAAACGACTACAGCTATAATAACGAAATTCGTCTACGCAGTCAAAGAAATCTTGTATACAAAATAAAGAGATCTTTCGATATTCGTACCTTTAGGATCTAATTTGATACGAATTTTCCTTAATTCATACATTTAAGGTCAAAATGGAGTGAAACAAGTACCAACCAAACGACTGTAGCTAACATCATGAAATTAGGATTAGAAATTAGAATTATTAGAAATTAATATTAGAACTTTTCCTATCAAACAGACATTTAGGCTGTAGCTGGAATCAAGAAATTGCAAATATGGAAAATCGGGCTTAAGGAATTTGTTTCCGCCTATTATTAGGCATTTTTGAAGATTGCTGCATAATGTTCTATTTTTGATTCCAATTGAAGTTTTATATTTATATATAGTAGATGATATTGATATTATAATAATGAAGCATCACAATTTTCCTAATATGTTAGTGCATTTCTGTGTAAAGTTGACAGCATCTAATGTGCCGGTAATACTGTGGAATGCACTCCGTGGTGGAGGGTATATAAGAATCGGTCCGGCTGAACTTAACGCTTTCTTACTTGTTTATACTAGTTAGATTATCCCAATCTGGAATTCTCCTACAGGATTTCCCATTTTCCAAGGAAATTTGTTCAGGAATCCTGGGAAGTTTTTAAGAAAAATTTTCTCTTTTTATTTCAATCTAGCAGTTTTAATTTTTGTACGTATCTCGTCTCAACTTTTTCATATAATAGCTTAGAGATGAAGATCGGATAGAAAATTGTGTTACTTGAATTTGAATTCATCTTATGAGAATTCTCCAAAAAAATTAGGTTAAAATGATTTTCATTTAATACTCTACCTAAAAGCATAAGAACTTCTATCATTGGCAATAGTCAGTCGGTCAAAATGCGAAAAGCATTATTTTAGATGGGTACAAAGCCATTTAGCATGACTGGTTAAAAATCAGTAAGATTTTGAGAATTTTCAGAAAACTTGCTAAAATTTAATTTTGGTATTGTAACTAGAACTTTTTTAGCTTTATCTGCTACAAAAAATAAAGTAAACAAATTATCTGTTTTGTTTTTTACAACAAAAACTATGTAAACATTTTATGAAAGAATTATTTTTTAAAAATATTTTTCACAGGGAAATACTCGACAAAATAAAATCCTGATTTCGAAGGAAATAAAAGAGCGCGAGAAATGAGATACCCTGATACATATTACTAAAATTGATTCCGATTAATGTACTAATCGATTTAAGTTAACTCCTAGATCATATTACTTCACATCAAAAATAAAAACCAGTAATGCAAATAGAAATAGTGATTCTGGTGTGTTGCCATAGATATAAAAAAAGTTAATTCTCTGATACACAGTGGTTTGAAATAATTTTTTGGAAATGATTATGTAACTTTTGAAGGGAAAAATATGCCTCGACGAAATTTCACATTCTTGGAGATGTTTTCAAGATTGTGTATAAAATATCGGATCCCTAGAAGATTGTGGGCTCCGGACGACCCTCAAAGGTTTGCCATCTAGGTCATGTTAAATTTTGAAATGATTGCCTAAAGACAATTATGTAAAGATATAGTGATAGTACTTAAAAATATCCACAAAAAATTTGATTACGTATGTGTGTATCCCAATTATCTTAAGATATTTGAATTACACGAAAAAATACATACTTTTCTGACAAATTTTTGTTTTGCATTTTAACGCTTCGAGTTCTTCGTTATAAAATTCTAAATAAACTTAGTGAAAATATTGGTCCAAATGTGTTACCTCAGTGATAATATAAACTCCAATATTTTATTATGATTGAAAGTGCATAATGAAATATATTAGGTACTTTAAATATATATGGGCATCTTCCAAAAAAGGACTACCAAAAAATGAAATCAGACCACACTAATAGCTTTTAACTTTATTTTTTCCTTATTATTATTATTTTTTATTAAAAATTGAAGTGTTGTCGCGTGGAAATATTTGTCGCGTCCGTATTTCTGCTATACCTAATTTAAGAAATTTTAGAGATAATTCTCATATTTCATAAATATACGAACAAAATATATCCTCTGACGTTCATTTACATTTATATATGGAAAAACAAAGTTCTCAAAAAATCGCTAAACTTTGTATATTTATATAAGACTTTCAAAAGTACTTCTTCGCGTTCATTTCCCTGTAAAATTGTTTATAATTTTGTATTAAATCCTGACGACATATTTTTAGAATGTAGTACTCTTTAAGCACTAAAAAGGCTGATCGACTTTTTCAGTTTCTTTCTTGTTTTTGGAGTAGTTTAAGGCGTGCGAATGTCGCGTCCGGTCCACTAGGAAATGCCCATATGCGCTTTTTATGACTCAAATTTGTGGTAAGAAGTGCTAAGTGTGAATACAAATATTATATTTAGAGGTTATTTGGAAAGGATTTTGCTCTCTAGTGGGTATAGCTACATAGAGCCGAAATACTTTAGAAAAAATCATAAAACATTGATCAAACTTAAAACTCAGAAAGGTAACTAATCAATTTCTTCCGTGAGAATCTCAAATATGCACAATAACCTAACTACCCAAACAAATAGAGTCGTTGAGTAAAACGAAGTTACATTCATAACAGCTTGTTGTTATTAGAATATATGTATATATGTATGTGTATCTAAGATTTCATTCAATAATTATAATAATAAACGATTCCACTGGATATCCCATAAATCACACCATATGCACTCGAATTCACTCATTCAACAGAAGTGATCGACGACGTCGTCATCGTCAATGGAACCATGCGGTGTCGTGGCAGTGGCGGAGGCAGTTGAAATTTAAATTTAATTTAAAATAATTACATGGCTTAACGTGATTACGGGCAATTATTATGTAATACCATCATAAGAGCCACAAAAAATCACCTAAAATCCGGCAGCATTACCTCCAGCTAGCAAAAGCTCGTTAAATTACCAAACAAAGGCGAATGCGAAATTGCAGTTGACTGTGGCCGACTGAGGCTTGCGCTATTTGACAATGTTATATGTCTCTGAAGACATGATACTGAAAATCTTACACTACGAATGAATTTGTATACTGGATATTCGTAATGTACTTAGACGGAAAACATATGTTATACACAAACCTTCCACAAATTGGTTCTAAACTACATACCAAAAAAACTGTACATGTGTATGTGGAAGTAGTTCAAAATGAATGGCATTACTCCCAAATTATGCATCTAGGATAATTCATTCTAATCAGTTTCTCAAATGTTTCTCAATGAAGTACTTCAAAAGCACTTCCAAAAATGTAGTTTAACACTTATTATCAGCAATAAAATGGAAGTATGCCCAAATGTAGTTAGTTAGTTCTTAAAGGTGAAAATAATAAAAAGGGATAAAAATTCGCGCTTCATAAGATTTGTTACTTTCAAAATGATGACGCGAAATTCCCTAACATTGGTTGTTCATAAATAATATAATATTACTAATAATATTGAAATAAACTGCAACTATCAGGGAAAATGATTTGCGAAAGAATATTTAAACAATGTTAGAAAAGACTAGGAAGTTGCAACAAACAGCAGTAGCTGCCCAAGCTACTTCCTCTACCAAGCTACTTCCTCAAGATATTTCATCTACTCAGCCTACTCCTCCTGTCCTAGACTCAAGGACGAATTACTTGAATTGACGATTTGGACGAATTTAATTGAATACTTTCACCCAGGAATCGTAAGGAAATAAATTAAGAAAGTTTGTGGACTGCCAAGCCAAGCACACTATTAAAATCTTTGAAATCCGAAAGATGGATGTCCCGGCGAATGTTGGCGGCCACATGCAGCAGAATGACTATGGACTGTTGCACCTGGACACATATTTATATCACAATAAATTGTGCCTGAAAATTATTCTAAATTCATGAATATTTTATTTAGTAGTATAATTTATGATACTATATAATAATATATTGAGTATAGTATATATATTAAATCGTTTTCATTTTTAAGATTTGGGCAAAACACTGAGAATGATATACTGAAAAGTATTTTAAATCGGAGAGAGATGTTAAGAAGAACAAAAACTAACACAGAATGTTCCAGAGAGCACTTATTTAAAAGAAAATACAACATGTGTTTAAAAACTAATACATATGTAAGTATATAATTTTTTTAAATATTTGTGTTGTTTTTAGAATGTCGTAAAAATGAAATATTACCAAATATGCCTGTCCAAGTGGAGATTTGTTAAAATTAAACCAAAGTAATGCAAAATCTGTTTTAGGAAAGATTCCTAAAGGCATTTGTTTCATTGCATTTTCATTAATTCAAAGAAGAACCCTCACACGTATGTAAGCAGTGCTTCTAAGCACTCATTCGAACGAAGTGAGGGGATCTGTAAATAAGCCCATTCCTCCCCATGCATGATTCACCCATATCATCTTTTGACCAGTTGAACCCATGTTTAATCACTTCTCCGTCATGTTACTTTTTGCATGGATAGTGGACCGTAGACGTATGATTAATGTTTCGTAGTTTTCCTTTGGGGTATATCACTCATACGCCATGTTATTCCATAAAGTCGAGAACCAGAATTTTTCAAATCAGCCTAATTATACCCTACACCACTTCTTGAACTAGTATATTATAAGTTAGTTTTCCGCCAAATATTTGTAACACCAAGAAATAATTGAGCTAGACCTTTAACGATGTCTGTCTGTCCGTCCGTCTGTTGTCCTTCTAAGCTTGTTCGCACTCTACAGGTCGCAATTGTGGTCCGATTGTCATGAAATTTGGTAGGAGTTACTTTTTTGACGATTGGTATTGAATTTTGAGAAAATCGGTTCAGATTTAGATATAGCCTCCATACAAATATGCCTATAATTTACACTATTACTGCTCTAGAATAGACATTTTACATGGGATCATGACCAAATTTTCAGGATCGTGTTATATTTGAACTAGAAACAGCTCACGGGAAAATGGACCACATGGGACTATGTTTTGATGTAGCCCCCATACAAATGTACCTCCGATTTAAAATATTACTGCTCTAAAATGCTCTAAAATTTTCAGTATTCATTTTACATCTGACTTGATTAATTTTTCCACACAACGTTACATTAAGTATTTTGAAAGCCAGCTTTATAGGTCAATGTTTTGGTATAGCCCCCATACAAATGGGCCCCCAGTTTACACTATTATCGCTCTAGAACCCACATCTTACATTTGATCTTGATAAAATTTTGCACATTATGTTATATTTCAATAAAGAATACCTACTTTAAAAGTGATCTATAAAGGCCCACTTTTTAATGTAGCGTCCTTACAAATGGCCCCCATTTTAATTATTACCTCTCTAGGACCCACATTTTACATCGGAAGTTTTTCAAATTTTGCAGATTATATTATATTTCAACTAAGAATACATACTATGAAAGTCAAATATATGGGTCCATATTTTGGTATAACCCTCATAAAAATTTGCCCCATTCTACTCTATTACATTTCGAGAACCCACATCGTGCATTGGATCTCGATATAATTTTGCATGTCATGTCATATTTCAACTAAGAATACATACTTTGTAGGTGATCTATATGGAACCACTTTTTAATGTAGCGCCCTTACAAATGGCTCCATTATAATTTTTCCCCTCAAGGACGCAAATTTTACTTCGGATTTTTCAAATATATGTGTCCATACTTTGGTATAAGCCAAATGGGGCCCGTGTTTTGGACCGGGCCCAAGTGTTGTTATAGGCCCCCTTTCAAATATCGGTCCGATTCATCCTGTTACTACTGTATAATTTGTATTTGTCTGCCGGAAAATTGGATCTATTATAATATTATTTACCATATTCGTTAAATATGACTAAAGATGAATTTATAGTCTACTGTATATTTATATGAACTACATAAAATTGCTCCCATGAAACACATGGGTTTAGTAATTAAAGCGAGGTATATATGCAGGGAGTGGTGTAGGCCCCGCCCGACTTTAGCCTATCCTCACTTGTTTTTATTTTTCGTCGAAATTTAATAAACGCGATCAAAGCACTGATATAATAGTTTTAATACATTTGAATTTTACCAATTTTATATTTCAAATATTTTTCATAGCTTTTTTATATATTGGGATGATGTGAATAAAAAGTTTGAAATATCGATTTATAGAATGTCATAAAATTCTACGACGTCAAGCTGGCCGGAACTGTTTTTTTGCTAATTCTACAACAAAATTTTCAGCACTTTCCAGAAAAAATTTCTAGAAAATGACATCCAGATTGAAATGTTGAGAAGATACAGTTTTAGGGGCGAGTATAATGTAAATGGAACAAAATAAATCCTTTTTGAGAGCGATAAACCATAATTAATAATGGAATAAACAATACAAATAGAAAACCAAATTTTTTCACGCTTAGTATAATACACAAATTCCAAAGTTTGCTGTATTGGTTTTCATCATGTACCAAAAACTGCAATATATCCAAGAATTATTGAAACAGGTACTACTCCCACCAACCTCTCCCAAAGCCAATACTAGGCACACCTTATGGTAGGGTACACAACAACTAAAAGGCAGCAACTCTCAGAAAAAATTCATTCATAAAAATCCCATTCAATAAACAAAATGATAAATACGTTGGCGTAAGTTTCAAAAATAAATTCTCAAGATAAATTGAAATTCACGACAGCAACAGCAAAAAAAGTTGAAAATGTAGCGAACGTTTTTTGTTGACTACTAGTACACACATACATACATATGAAATGTCATAAATTTTGAAAAATAAAAAACTCGAATTTCGTTGTTGAAAAAACAGACGCGAAATGACATGAAAATGTTGACACCACTCATGTGCATGAAAGCGCCTAGATACAAATGTATGTACACGTAGATATTGTCAACGAGAGGACCAAAAAAGTTCCCCAAGTATACAGTTTTAATATTGGTCGAGATTATGATGCAATCCAGAGAAAAACTATTTTATTTTTGATACGTTTTAATGTAAAGGGTGATTTTTTAAGAGCTTGATAACTTTTTTTTAAAAAAAAACGCATAAAATTTGCAAAATCTCATCGGTTCTTTATTTGAAACGTTAGATTGGTCCATGACATTTACTTTTTGAAGATAATTTCATTTAAATGTTGACCGCGGCTGCGTCTTAGGTGGTCCATCCGCTTAGTCCAATTTTGGCATTTCCACGTTTTTGAGTAACAGAGACCCAATTGGTGCGAACGGCGACGAATCGAAAATTGGTGGTCATCATTAACACTGGCCGATACAGCTGCGATATTTTCTTCAGTTCGCACTCTACGTAAGCGTGTTGGTGGTTTAATGTCCAACAATGTAAATTTGGTGCGAAATTTAGTCACAATAGCCCGAATAGCCGCTTCAGTGGGTCGATTAAACTGACCATAAAATGGAAGCGCGCAATGAACTTTCTTAACAGAGCACGCATTTTGATAATAAAATTCAATAATTTGCAAGCGTTGTTCGTTTGTAAGACGATTCATGATGAAATGTCAAAGCATACTGAGCATCTTTCTCTTTGACACCATGTCTGAAATCCCACGTGATCTGTCAAATACTAATGCATGAAAATCCTAACCTCAAAAAAATCACTCTGTACAATTACTTTCTCTTTCTTTACAAATTGGAATTAGAATTAGTTAGAACTTTTTTGGTCTCAGAGTTAAATTTCAAACAAAAAAGGTATTCGGTCATATTCTGACAACCGCATTTTTTGGCAATTTTTTTCAGTTGTATTTCTTTTCTGACGAACAATTGAAGAGAAAAATCTCGAAATCGCAAAAATTCAATTCGAAAAAAATGCGTTTTTCAAAATATGGCCGATTGTGTGATATCTGAAAATTCAATTTTAGTTAAAACAAGTAAGGAAAGGCTAAAGTCGGGCGGGGCCGACTATATAATACCCTACACCAACCCCTGTGTATATACCTCGCTTTGATTACTAAACTCAGGTGTTTCGTGTGTGTAGCTCATATAAATTATACAGTATTATAGTAATTCATCTTTAGTCAAATTTAACGGATATGGTAATTTATCAAATTTTCCGGCATTTTGGTTTATACCAAAGTATGAACACATATATTTGATTTTCATAATATACATTCTTAGCTAAAATATAATATAATCTGCTAAATTTGAAAAACTTCCGATGTAAAATGTGGGTCCTTGAGGGGTAAAATATATATAAAAATGTGGGTCATTTGTAAGAGCGCTACAAAGAAGTGGGCCCATATAGATCACTTTCAAATTAGGTATTCTTAGTATCGAGATCCAATGTATGATGTGTGTTATAGAGCCCAATTTGTATGGGGGTTATACCAAAATATGGACCCTTGTATTTGAATTTCATAGTAGGTATTCTTAGTTGAAACATAACATGATATGCAAAATTTAATAAACTACCGATGTAAAATGTTCTAGACGGGTAATAATAACACACATTTGTGAGGGCGCTGCATTAAACATGATCTGCAAAATTTTATCAAGATCCAATGTAAGATGTGGGTTCTAGAGCGATAATGCCCC
This sequence comes from Polietes domitor, assembly GCA_947397865.1. Taxonomy (NCBI): domain Eukaryota; kingdom Metazoa; phylum Arthropoda; class Insecta; order Diptera; family Muscidae; genus Polietes; species Polietes domitor. The sequence goes on from OX377620.1 coordinate 101,576,266, forward strand.
ATTTGTATGAGGGCTATACCAAAACATTAACCTATATACATGACTTTCAAAATACGTGTTTCTAGTCTAAATGTAACATTGTGTGGGAAATTTGATCACGATCCGATGTAAAATGTGCATTTTAGAGCAGTAATATTGTAAATCGGAGGTACATTTGTATGGGGGCTATATCAGAACATAGACCGCTGTGGTCCACTTTCCCGTTAGCTATTTCTAATTCAAATATAACATGATCCTGAAGATTTTGTCATGATCCCGTGTAAAATGTGTATTATGTGTATATATCTAAATCTGAACCGATTTCCTCCAAATTCAATACCGATCGTCCTTGACCCAAAAAAGTAACTTCGCCAAATTTCATGACAATCGGACAACACAACAACTGCGACCTGTAGAGTTTTGATGGATCGATTCATGGTGATTCTAAGCCGATCCGTACACTTAAAGGTGGGTACAGCTCTTGGTGTTACAAACATTTGGCCGAAAACTAACTTATAATACCCTAGTCCACGAAATGGTGTAGGGTATAATAAAGCCCCACTGAGAATAACAGCGCATTGTCATTGTCAAATATGGCTCAAATATTTTTAAAATTATGAAGAGTTTACGAAAAATAAAATCTTAAAAAATTAATTATCATCTTGACGGCTTCGTTAATCGTCAAAATTGTCTCATTTGTGTTGCAGTCGAAGAACAAATGCATCCATAAAGTGTCACTGGTTGATGTCGATTTTGTGATAGATGCAATTTTCTACATATATGTGACTCGTTATATAATACCCGCTACTAATTTTCACTATCATGGCATGGTAATCCAGTGTTTGTATCTAAATAATAATTTATAACCCTAGTTTATTGTTTGGAGTGTGGCAGATCTCAGCAATATCTTGTCGCTCTGAATCAAACTTTTGGATGCAAATGAACAATTTTTTAGTGATTCACTCTATCATATATACATTAGGCTGGGTCGTTGTCCATACAAATGGAAAAACAATTTCCAGTCACCCCACGTTTGTGAGCTAATAGCTCTTGAAAATACCCCTAAAAATCACGTTTTTTCCCGTTCATTTTTTTGTGCTGTATTTTTGTCAAAAAAATTTATCTGAAATAATTGACCCTTAAAAAACAGAGTTATTTATTGGTCGAATGATTGGACCTTTATAGCAATTTTTTGTGTTTTTTTTCATAGTGGCAACAGAAAATTTTTTCGTATTTGGTGTTAGTATTTTATAAAATATAAATAGCGACAGGAAATACCTTTTGAATGATACCTAAATGATGAACATCTAAAAGAAAATGACGCCGCAGTGCTCATTTTTGTAAAAAGAGTTAGAAAATTTTGGCTCTGAAAATTTAATCAGTAACGTCATTTTTCATCCGATATTCATCTTTTAGGCATCATTTGAAAGCTATTGATTCCTTCTATTTATTTTTCATAACACATCTTACAAAATGTTTCCAAAAAATATGACTTTTTAGCTGTCGCCTTGAAATCACATAAAATAAATATAAACGTCCAATGAGTTATTCTAAGACAAGACTAAAAAATTTTATTTAAAGTACTTCCAAGGGTATATTAATTCAGAAAAAAATGTTGGACAAAAATCTAACGTAAAAAAATACACGGGAAGAACATGATTTTTATATATGCTTTCAGGAGCGTTTAGCTCACAGATGGCTTGACCCAGTGACGAAATATGTTGCATATCATCATTAAACAATCCAATCTTCATTTCTGGGGGGTGGCCGCTGAAATTTATTTTCGTGACCCATCCTAATATACATGTTTGTTATTGTGTAAAAATCTAAAATAAATCTCTTTAAATTTGTCAATTTAATCTGCTCGATCAATATGTTTCATTTCCATTCTACGTGCTTCGATTTTGAGAAACGCGATCATTCCGCAAGGCCACATCAAATATATCAAGATCCGTTTGCAATTAATACACGAATACACCAGTGGCATAAACAAAACGATCCGGCCGACCGAATAAGATCATAAAAAATAGAAGAAAAAAAGCAACAAATAAATGGAACTTACCAAAGAGTAGTTGTTCATCTCCATAAACGTGCCACGCCGATGTTGTGACTAACAGGCAAATGATGATGACATTTAATCGTCTGTGTGATTCCATGATTTATATCGTTTCTTCCGTCGAATTATTGCAATTTCTTTGGAATCATTAAATTATTATTATTGTTGTTGTTGCTGTGTTTCTTTGTATTTTATATGTGCAGATAAGATTTATTTGAACAATTAACAACTATCGATGATTATCCATTATCAATAAGTTTATTGGGTTTAGACATTATTTTCATTAACATGACACGTGTGACATTTTGTTGGTGAAATGCAAAAGAAACGGGTGGTGTGTTTATTTTCCAAATACCTGCAAATACAAGAATAAAATCATGTCAGTTAGAAAATATACATATAATATTCATTAAAAGAAAGTGATGAAAATTTAAAAAAATGCTTATTTTGTATGGAGGCAACATTACGATGACAAAACGATTTTATTGTCAAGAAATATTCTTCGGCTGGAGACATCATCAGATCAATCCTTGGCGGAAAAATGTGATGGTCCCCAAATTACAGTTTATTTCTCGCTATACATTATAATCCAGTATTTTGTGGTGGTTTCACCATAAAAATGTGGTTTCACCAATACGTTGTCACATATCATACAATCCAATTACTACATGTCTCCTTTCCCGGTCAAGTAAGTAATAGTTTGATTCCAGTGGCCTTTTTTTATCAAAATCACGCCTTGTGTATTTCATAAATTTATTCGGTAAATATGAATAACGTCTATTACAACTAGGGTTTGCATCCCGGTATTTCCCGCGGGAAAATTCCCGGGAATCCGCATATTTTTCATTTCCCGTATCCCGGGAAATTCGTAGGGGAATCCCGCGGGAATTCAAATGAAACTTTTACATATTTCTTCGCATATTCTTTCTATCATATTCACAATTAAATTAAAAATTTTGTAGAATAATTTAGCTCATATCGCTTTTAATTGGGTATGCCAAAAATTGCAGTTGGATGACAAACTATTTTTAAGCTGCGTTCGGATATACACCCAAAATCCACTTTTTCAGATTTTGCCTGTACGAACGCCCAAAATAAATGAAGTCATTTGTTTGAAAATATTTTAAACCATGCTATGAAATATACAAGTAACAATTGTATTAAAAAGTCAAGATGACTGTCTAAAAAAAGAGTTTCAAGTTTTCGAAGCGACAGGCCAAACAGACAACTTAAATATTTTATTTATATCTGTTGAATGTGATCGATCGTTCTCCGTCGCTTCCACATTTTCCAATAAAATAAAAAATATCTGATTAGGCCATGAATGCATTGTCCGTTCTTATTTCAAATATACGCTTGCATATGTACATACATAAGGAGATGATTCTCACAAACGAACGAGAAGCACAACTCACTTGCAGAATTTGCGTTTAAAAAATCGCATCAAGTAATAAAGCAAACATGCCTTATAGAGGCCGGGTTTGATGTTGAAAAGTCGCTGCGAAGCCACTTAAAAAGACTTTTGACATGGTCGAAATCATGATCGTGGTAGTCTGCAGCTAAGTAATAAATGTCACCATGCCATTTGTAAATAAATTTGCGTTCTATTAAATATAGAAGCAAAATGGTCTTGAGCCAGGACAATATCCCAGTTCAAATCAAATATTGATTACAGACCAAAAAAAAAGCAAACGAAAAAACTAAAACTATTCATGAATTTCGAGAAAAGGGGAAGAAGAACTATACATTGGAAAGCTAGAAGGTTACACTGCTCCTAGTAATGATTTAAAAAAATATTTTCATGTAAATATTTTCATAAAATGTGAGGATATCATGGTTCCCAATAGCATAAGATACATAGTTTGAGTCGTAAGTGAAACGTGCATTCCTCTCTAATAAACTCCGTTGCCACACTTTCTTATTTTGTTGAATTGTATGATATGTGGCAAGGCGTCCACATCCAATATGTTACTGGATTACCATGTCATGATAACGAGAACTATCAAGTGTTATTGTTTGACCAGTCCCACTTTTGGTGAATAATACTAAACATTCGTTGTTCATTCACATAGGAACACCTGCTGTTAAATTGGGCCATATGGGTCCATGTTTTCATATTGCCCCCACAAACATGGGGGGCGATATTAGGCGTATTTTCCACGTCACGTTATAATTCAGCTAGGAACACTTACAGTAAAAGTGGATCAGTGCCGAAAGATATAGTCCCAGCTCATATGTTCCTACTATATAAAGAGGATTCCACAGATTTTGTTTGTGTATGGGTTCATCTCGAAGGAGAAAGGCACAAAATGAATGGAATTCCATTTTAAATAAACAATACATTTTAGAAGGTCTTCCAATTTTGGTGACAATTTGTAAACATGTTTGCCATTGCAAAATATTAAGTCAGAAAAATTGCACATGAGAAATAACTAGTCATATCCGTTTTTCCTCAGCAAAGACTATATCTGAATTGAAAATACTCTCTAAATTTCAGATTGGATAAAGTAAATGTAAGTAAAACGGAGATAAACGGGTTGCCTACATCACAAAACTTTATATGGATAACAATTATAAGCTGGCAACATTTCTATCCATATGTGACAGGTAATGTAAACAAAAATTAAATTTTTGAATTCCAGCTAAACGGAAACATATCCGTGTATATTTTGTTGCAGATTGTTATGAAAAAATAAGCGTTGTAATCCAAGACAAGTCTGTGTTCAATTGGATTAGCTAGGAAGTGTATTTTTACACCCTACTCAAATATTGTAAATTATTCAAAAGCGTAATTGGTATGTATAGTGTAATTACAAAAAAAAAACATATACACTTGATACATTCTTCTTCCATAGAAAATCTGAAATAAAATAATAAAATTATAGAACATTTTTCAAAAATTTCATAGCGAAATTCCTGCCTTATCATTTCCTTATAGATTCCATACAAATTTGACATTTGAAAATCGAACTTATGTCCTTTCAGCTAGATTTCGCATGCAATGTGACAAGGCTATTATTGAAATAAAGCTATTTCATATTTATTACAATGGGTCCTTTAACAATACTTTATATATACAGACATATTTCAACATTTGAAAAATTTGTTTTTCTGGAATGCTAACATGCTTTCAACCTTTCAAACAACGTCATTGAATTTTACTGAATGATAAATAAATTTTTTATCAGATTTTGCTAAGCGCCGATGCGTTCTTTACGTACCGTATATACGTCACCTACATATATACGGGACGAAAAGAAAACAGCTACTATTTAGAATACATTTTGCTGGCAAAAAATAAAAAAGGTTTTTTTCAAAAATTAAATTTCAATTGTTTTTTTGAAAACAAATTGTCAAGAAAATAATTTCCTATAAAAATTGTCTTAATCTTCACAGAACAGTAGTTATGGCTGGATTGTAAAATATGAAAACATCAACGCGGCAGAGTGTCCACAGTTTTCAATATTAAAACTATCGCATTCACCAAATTTCATTTAAATTGAAAGAATTTCGAAAATTTTATATTGGCATAAGATTCTGGAATTTGCTAACATACACTAAAGCTATCAACACTTATTCCATTTGCATATCGTTACCCTAATATAAATAGACGGTGCTCATTTTTTTTTCAAAATCCGAAAACCCAAACAAAAAACAAGTAAGGAAAGGCTAAAGTAGGGCGGGGCCGACTCTATGATACACTCCACTTTCTATCCGAATAGAATTTAATTCGGTGAAAAAGTGAAAACGGGAAGAATTTTTGTATCCTGTAAACGTATGTGTTTGACAAAAAATGTTAAATCGGAAAGGACATTTGTATAAGGGTATATTGAAATCTGGAACGAAATATAATATGTATAGTTTGGCCAACATTTGGGAGCAACATTTATTTGGGCTATATCTAAATCTGAACCGATCTTACCCTCTTTCACCATAGGTTTTTTACTTGGATTATAAGCTGTTGTGCCAAATTTAAAGAAAATCGGGTACAATATGTGGTTTCTAAAGCGGCAAAAGTCAAATCGGGAGCGACATTTATATGGGGGCTATATCTAAATCTGAACCGATCTTACCCAATTTCTGCATAGCTGTTTCTAGTTGGATTATAAGATGTTGCGCCAAATTTAAAGAAAATCGGGTGCAATATGGCGTTTCTAGAGCGGAAAATGTCAAATCGGGAGCGACATTTGTATGGGGACTATATCTAAATATGAACCGATCTTACCTGATTTCTGCATATGCGTTTCTAGTAGGATTATAAGATGCTGTGCCAAATTTAAAGAAAATCGAATACAATATGTCGTTTCTAGAGCGGAAAATGTCAAATCGGGAGCGACATTTGTATGGGGGCTATATCTAAATCTGAACCGATCTTACCCACATTCTGCACAGGTGTTTCTAGTTGGATTATAAGATGTTGTGCCAAATTTAAAGAAAATCGAATACAATATGTCGTTTCTAGAGCGGAAAATTTCAAATCGGGAGCGACTTTTGTATGGGGCTATATCTAAATCTGAACCGAATTTACCCAATTACTGCATAGGTGTTTCTAGTTGGATTATAAGATGTTGTGTCAAATTTAAAGAAAATCGAGTACAATATGTGGTTTCTAGAGCGGAAATGTCAAATCGGGAGCGAGATTTGTATGGGGGCTATATCTAAATCTGAACCGATTTTTCAAATAAGATGTTTTGCCAAATATAAAGAATATCGTATTCAGTATGTGTTTTCTAGAGCGGAAAATGTCAAATCGGGAGCGACCGATTTGCGTCAAATTAAATAGCGTTCGTCCTTGATACACAAAACTTATTTGTGCCAATTTTTGTTAAGATCGGACTATAATTGCGACCTGTAATTTGATGACAACTATAGATGGACAGACAGACGGTCAGACGGACATTGCTAAATCGACTCAGAAAGTGATTCTAAGTCGATTGGTATACTTAACAATGGGTCTATCTCGCTTCCTTGTTGGTGTTACAAACAAATGTACAAAGACATAATACTCTCGTGGAGTGGATAATTACCTAACTCATATGTAAAAACGAATAGAATTATTTTTTTTAATCGTATATTATTTCAAGATTCAACAAGTTTTCTATAACTAGCATTTCATGAGTTGAGTCTTTTTATATTAGAGTATCGATATAGTTTATGAAGGGAATTCGGCACCATAATTTGTATTATTTTTAATAGATTCGTGAACTTTGAGTGGCCCACCAAATGAAAATACATTCTAAATGTTTGAATTGGGCTATAGTTTCCCTTCTATCTAAAAATAGTTGAAACTAAATATAGAGGAAATCCGACCACGAAAGGGCACAAATTGAAACAATTTATAAACAAATTGAAACTCGTTTATAAAACAGAAAAAGTTAAATTGTTAATGTTAATAAAATTATCCATATTTATTATTACTTTTACTATGTAGTGGCACATTGAACTCTGTGTTGAATTGTGTCACCAACCCTAGATAAACCAGCGTTTAAAATGGCTCATTTTGACAAGAAAGAAAAATAAAAATTCGCCAAAAATTCAAATTTGAGAAAATCTAAACATTTTAACCCATTTTATATTTTAAACAGTACGCCCTTCGCGGGGTGTACTTTCCTGCTTAGCAAGTGACTTGGTCTGGATCACTTTGGTCCATTGTAAAAAAGTCAATAAGTGATTATTTTAAAAATATGTTTTTTAGAGATCAAGTAATGTATATAGGGCTATCAAACTTCAGTATTATTTTTCTTCCTACATATATTTTTCCTAAATTCGCAGGTGTGAATACCGTAAAAACTACAACTTAGCCTTGCTTAAATATGTAATCATTTAGAAAAACAATTTTAGTTTCTGAACCTATGGTCACCTCACACTGAATTTTTGATATTTTGTAGAGAGTAAAATAAGCTAAAATATATTAAAAATAAGAAAATTAAGGATATTATTATTTTTTTGGAGTTCTTGAATCACAAGGTATCACCTTTCAGATGATACCAATATCGTTAAAATCTGATGACCCAAAAAAATATGCAGCCCAATAAACTATTTCTATAAGAAAATGTTCTCTTAGTGTCACTATGAAGTATTTTCCCTTACACAGTATGGTGTAGGGTATCGCAAATTAAGTGAGGACACATCAAAAATACTGTCTTTGTAAATTCATAATTGTTCTAAGGCGATCTGAGCAACTGAACAACACTACATTGAAAATAAATAGACTGAATTGATTTGCTCAAACATATGATCCGAGTATATTTTGTTTATGCTCGACATGTAGGGTATAAATACCCTCACGGTTTCGGCGTTATCTTAATGGCATCTTGTAATTTATGATAATATTTCGGGTAATTCCATTTAAAAATACGAAAAACCATCTCAACAATAATTTGTAGCTCATTTGCCGTTAAATGTGTTTGGTTTCGAATTTTAATTTGATTTTAATTCGAATTTATTGTATCGATACATTTTGCTAATGTTCGCCTTTTTTCAATCGATTTAAAGTCTTCAAATCAACAACACAGCACACAGCGCAGCAGAGCACTCAGAAATCAAGCGCCATTCTCGCGCCAGAGCCATAAAACCTGGAAAGATGACGCTAAGTGGCGCCTCGTCTTTAAAAATACACACATTCGCACATACATATGTACTCGTACGAGTATCAGCAGCAGCAACAGCGGCAGCAGTATCCATATGGACGATATACAATCGATCGAAATGTTTGAAGCGACGAATATAATACGCCTGTCTGGCAGTTTGTCTGACTAGACTGTCTGCTGGCGTTTCTGTGTTTGCGCGACAGTTGATGTTGATCATAATAATGACGATGGCGATGACGATGGCAATCATGATGGGGATGACTATGAAGTTTTTTTGTGTCTTGGTTTTTATTGCTAAATTTTATAATAATAATAATTTCTGCGGCGTCTAGCGACCGACAAAACGTTTTGATGTTTTGCGATTTGACTTTTTCACTAGGCAATCTTTAGGATAGTTTCATTATTCTAGTGTTTTCTTCTCTTATCAGGTGATAATGACGGGGGGTAATTACCTATTTTAATTAATATCATAGTTCATATGTACGAAAAAATCTTGAATAAAATTTGAACTGTTTAATGAAAGTTTGCAAAATATAGGGTTTTCGAACAAGAGGTGTTATTTTGGTATTCAAAGAAAAATGCCATTTTTTGAGATAATGAAAATCAACATCAGCCAAATGGCCACCACGACCACGCTTACAGGACCATATCCTTTTCATGAAATTTTCCATAACCAAATTGCAAAGTGGCTGCCCTATGTCCTCGATAGCCTCACGGATTCTATCTTTGAGGCCTTGAATCGACACTGGGCTGTTGGCGTATCTTTCACGTGGCCCCAAAGGAAAAAGTCGCAAGGTGTTAAATCACAAGATCTCGGTGGCCAATTGTTATAACCTCTTCGAGAGATAACACGGTCCGGAAAGAGCAATGGTTTCGTTGCTTGTGTGGCACGTAACGCCGTCTTGTTGAAAGTAAATGTTGTTCAGATCAATACCATCCAGCTCCGACCATAAAAAATCATTAATCATCTCTCGATAGCGCAATCCATTCACCGTAACTGTTGATCCAACCTCATTTTCGAAAAAGTAAGGTCCAATGACCCCACCGGACCATAAACCGCACCAAACAGTCACACAATGAGGATGAAGAGGCTTCTCAACAAAAACTCTTGTGTTTTCCGAGCCCCAGATGCGACAATTGATTTTTCGATGGAATTCCGGATCATTTTCATTCATGAATTTTAATAATTTCAATGCGTTGCTGATTTCCTCACGTCAATTTCCTTTCCTTTGCATTACATTGGAAAAATTATTTTTTGCGGGTGTTTTGAGGAGCGTATAGTGTATATTGCTAAACTTATTTCGAGTTCGCTGAACTCAGTGATGACAGTTAAGGTTTTGTAGGTTAATTCGTTAAATTCGCGATTTAACATTATAGTACTGTGGCCTCGAAAATATTTGAGTTTTCTCATGTCATAATAATTATTCGAATAATATCGATCGAATAGACTGGTTTTTGATTAATACATTCCAAAAGGAAAGTAACTGAATGCAATTTAGATCGGTTAGATTGGGGTTCCCTCACAGTCAGTCCCATAACTGGACGAATGAGTAATATTATCCTAAATAAATATAACTACTACGCCACCCGTACTGCGAAGGGAGAAATGTGCAATTTATATCATTTCCATGCAATTTGAGCTAAAAATTGTTTAAGAAATGTGTTTGCTGGACAAAAGCACACAGATTTCTTAACAACAAAGTTACGTTTTTTACCCGTAACTTAAGATTTTAGCGGTAAATTTCAAATACAGATTCTTGTTCTACTCGACAGTACCTACCAGAAAATATTAAAATCAGTACATAAGCAAATAATTTCTTAAACCCTCCAACACATGCAGGTTGAGAGTATACTAAGTTTGTCACTCTGTTTGTAACACCTTGAAGTAACGACCTAAGACCCAATATATAGTATATATTTATATTCTCGATTGTCATAAAATTGTAAGACGTTCTAGTTATGTCCATCTAGCACGATGCTAGATATAATAGGTACCCCAAATTTCGCTACTATACGTCAGAGGGATATTTTTTCTCTATCCAAAAAAATTAGAATATTTAAGCACATTTTGTGAGGGTTTGTATCTTGTATTTAATTAAAATTAAAGTATAGCGTGAACGCGCACCATTAAGTGAGTTTTGCAAACCAAAGTTTTAATGGGTAACATAGGAGAAGAGGGAAAAAATGATACCAATCGAACGGTTGTAGTAGTTGAGATCGTGAAATTTGTTGTGACTTTTGTAGCGAATCATTTAATTTTGATTCAAAAGCTATACGTGCAGATCAATGGAAGTAGAAGTCAGTCAATTGTAAATGGTGTACCGCAAGGTAGCATATTGGGACTACTGCTGTTGAAGATTTATTTGAATGATATAAACAACTTGGAACTTTTTATGTTTCGAGAGCTTATATTCAAAAGTGGTTATGGATCATTTTCTCGAAATGAGTTTTTGATGCCAAACTGTTCTCTTATTTTTCTAAAGTAATTTTTTCAAATATTTTTGATCTGGATATACACTCACACGTTAGTTTGTGACTGGGTAATTCCAACAGAAAACGACCAAAAAAATTGGATGGGATTTTCATCTTCTCCGATTTATAGATTTTTTTTGAACGCGTTCACCTCACGGACAATGATAAAAGCGAAACATTTTTGGAGAACACGTGAAACAATCTTTTCAAAATTTCATCAAAATCGATGAGAGTCGAAATCCATGTTGGGTCGAAATAGGATAAATATTGGCTGTAAAGTCAAATATTGTGAAAACTTTCAGAATCCTAGAATAAATATAAGCAATTGCAAATTTTGGATTTTTCAACAATTGGAGCGATTTGCGCGACTGACTTCATATATGTTACAAGCGACTATGTACTAAAGACACAAACAAAAATTTAGTCGGATCCGTTTTCCAGATCGCGAGAAAGTCATAAATAAGAAATTTTATGCATGAAAATCATTTTAGCCATATTTCCTGCGAAAATGAAAATTTTCTAAAAACATCCAATTTGTATTTTTTGTTTACGACAATATCCACTTTTTGTAAAAAATGGGAAAAAGGATAAAAATGGTACCAATATAACGGATGAAGCTGGAATCTTTGAATTCCACACTACATTGCCAACATTTAATTAAAAACGTTAACGAGTTTACAATAAATCTTATTTATATATTTGGGCATAAATGGCTATGTGCTTATTTGAAAATTCATAGTGATCAATTTTTAAACATGCAAAAGTAGCTATCCATAAAACCGTTAATCCTCTTTAGATTAAACTGCAGAAGAATGATTAAAAATTGCTTTTAAAATTAAGAAGGAAAACAGTTTTTTGTTCTCCTGAAAAGCTGTGGTTTAGTTCATAGCCACTTTTGAATATAAGCCCACGATATGGTGTCTATTTTATTCATATAAAGAATATCTTATTTTGAAAGTTAATAATGAACGTGATGCAGCGCTGTTATCAAAATATGCCATATGAAATAAATTAGTTCTGAATGCAAGTAAGACTAAATTCACAAGATGTAGGACTCAATCTCAGCGTAGTTGCAGCAATGCCAACGTTCTTATTGATAGTGGAGAAATCGTCGAATCTTGACATATCAAATATTTAAGTGTTCATTTGCAGAATACCTTGTCTTGGAAAATGCACATAGAGTACTTAAGAGCGAGAATAACACCAGTCATTGGCATATTATATAAACAAAATGTATTATTTTATTTTTCATATTCTTATCGGATACCTGGTTTTTGTGTATGGTTTCAAAAAATAACATGAACCTGAAATCTTTAGAGAGAGAGAGAGAGAAAGGACTCCCATTTTCTATAGATAATTTTTATCATCTCTGTAAGAAAAAGCATAGAAAAGTCGTTTTTCTATAACAACATATTGCCTGGTAGACAAGAAAATAACTTCTATAAGAAAAATACATTACTTCCCTTCAACATTCCAGTAATCTGTCTCAGCAGTATCTATGTATCTACATTTCATCATTTACAAAAATGTTCCATACGGAAAGAATCACTTTTTTAATAGGCCATATTGAATTCCAAAGGTTTAAATTGATTATAGGAAAAATATATATATATATGATTTCCCATTAGAATATAACAAAGTTTCTATCAAAAAAGCACTCTACATTCTCACGTTAGCTCAAACACAAAAGACAATAACTAGACCAAAATGCAAAATATATTTTTCAAATACATGTCATGTTTAAATGCGAACATAAAATTGTAATCCTCTCAAAAGTTTAGATGCTTCATCATTAGCCCACTACGCTTTTTGCTGCTATCGCAAAAAATGGAATACGTCCGTTTGCATTCTAGCCAAATTCATGAGAAGACTAACATGCCTATACATCAATTATTGGCGCCACCATAAACATCCATATGAAATGTAGTCATTGAGCGAAGAACGCCACAATTGAAATTCTTCAGCTACCATCCATTATTGCAATGACTTCTGTCTGTTGTACATCAAGAGTTGATGTTGGCGCTGGTGCGGCATCAAGAGGCAAACTGCAAACGGCAACGCCACTGTCATAGTCACCGCCACAGCCACATCCAGAGCCAGAGCCAAAACGAAAGCCTATCCGTACAGCGTCAACCACAGTAGTAATAACCACAACCACAACATCATCATCGCTGTGTTTAGATTAATTTCTCATCCACCATCAAGGACTGCTGCACCATCAAGCTCTGATCAACGAGCCGTGTGCATCTCGGTTGGCCATGGCATCAGACAATTGATTTCAAATTAAGATTTCTTCCACAGAGTTATTCTTGCTTTCCTTCTTTCTTTTCCGATGACTGATTGGCAGGCCACTCATTGGTGGCGCTTACACGAGTTTCGTTCGGTCTCTTTTTAGTGTGGCAAAGGAAATTGCAAATTGCCGTAAGATGTTCTTATTGTACTATTTTTAGTTACGAGTCTACACCATTTCAAATCGAAATTGAGATAATATAAGTAGATAATTTGATAATGGAATTTTAAATTAGATAATAATGGGGAAGTTCATGTCTTGATGTTGGGGAAATTTTAATGAAAATAGCGAATTTATAGTGAGGAAATAGACAAGTAGTATTGATAGTGAGAAATGAACGTTTATAAGGCCGATTGTTAATTTTGAAAAGTGGAAAAAACTCAACCTTCTGTACATTTTTATCGAAAACGGTTTATACAGGGTGGGCCATTGGGAAATATTAAAAACTTACTTCCAAAGTAGTGAGTCTTTAACGCAAACTGTAAGAAATTTACGTGGATTTATGTCAATTTGTGAAGCGAGTTCAAGAAAATGGATCGTTATTGGAAAAATGAAAAAAAATTAAGCTCATTTTCATCTCGGTGGCTATGTCAATAAGCAAAATTGCCTCATATGGGGTTCACAGAACCCACACGTGACTATTTAGAAGCCAATGCATCCACAGCGAGTCACTGTTTGGTGTGGATTTTTCTTCGAAAATGAGCAAGGAACCGCCGTTACCGTCAACGGTGAGCGTTACCTTGCCATTCTCAACGAATGACATGGACGACATTTTGGTTTGTCATTGAAGAGATTCGGGCCGGAACAATCGAAAATGTACTGAAAAAATTGGGTTGATCGGAAGAGGTACTGCCGAGCCAGTCGCGGTAGTCATATGAATGATATTGTGTTTCATTATTAAATGACCAAGTTCAATCTTTCCAATAAAATCAGATATTTGATTTTATATAGCCAATTCTAATTTAAAATTTTAAATGGCCTACCCTGTACTATGTATAAACAAATTATAAGATTTCAATTGACATTCAATGCCTTGTCTAACTCAATAATTTCTACAATATTTTCATTGATCAGTTGCATATGCGATTGAGTATTTGTACGATGTGTTGCCCACACCGGATCACTAAATAAAGATAATCGTCTTAACATGTCAATGCCGTCCGTCGATAACATATAAATAACAAACATAATAAAGCTAATTGAAATGGATTAATTGAGATTGTTTATTGAACATGCTAATTAAGTTAGCCCATACCGGTATTACCAATTCATTTAGCCATCACTTGAAATTATCTTTCATGTCGTGATTGTGGCGAGAAAACCGATAACAATTAAAGTTAAAAGTTATTATCTGTTTTTAATTTGTCAGCAATGAGAACGAATTAAAGAATTAAAGTCTCGACAATTAAATAGCGAACGAAGCTAAGTCACTGCGCTTTAAAACTAATGACTAAGCAGCTATTTCATTCGTTGAGTAGTTTAATTTGTTTGTTTATCTTATTTATAGAGAAGATGTTAAATAATAAAATAAATTTTAGAGAACAATTGGAAGAAGAAGAAGAAACTGATTTATCATCTACTGAAAATAAAAGCCTTCATGAATTTCATTTGTTTCTCAACATTCATTCGTTGGCCTTTGAATCCCAAATTCGACAACTTTGACAATTAACTAAGCCGTCAAGATGAAAATGAGCCTTATAGTTGAAGATGATTTTGTTCGAAAAACCTTCATTATATTGTTCATCAATGAAAACGTTTCGTGCTGTGTTTTAGCATTGAACAGGCTTAATAGCCATGGTGTGTAATAGCACTGAACAGGCTTTTTGACAATTTTGAGTCACCCTATAGTTCAAAATTTTGCCAACCACAACAACAATAATTTTGCAATAACAAGAAAATTATTTATTATTTTTTTATTTTAAACGTCTACGGCCTCTAACGACTCCATCTACATATTTCTCAGCTAACTCCACATAGAGAGGCATGGAAAAGATATGTTTGATCAAAGCACTGCAATGCAACAATTAACACTCACAACTATCCAATTGAATTAATAAAAACTGTTTTCTATTCCGATCAATTGCATCAATTGCAAATGATCTAATATCGATTCTCCAGAAGAGCTAAACTACTTGTGACAACACATTTCCAATTATTGTCACTTACGGGGAACACTAATAGAATCAACAACAACTACAGCGACAACGACAACAAATGAAACAATGTCATTGACACAGTCGTTGTGTTGTTGACATTACAATGCGTTGTTGATGTTGACAGAATGATAGCATGGCTGTGGCACTGACAATGGCTAAAACAAATGCGTCTTAAATGAATTGTGGGCGAATTAAAGTGAAAGATGTAATTAAAAATATAAATCAATTAAATACAATATATCATCGTCCGACAGTCCATATTACACTAGAACCGGATGATATACGTCTGCAGCTGTAGGCAAAATAAAGTTAATTGGCGTTTTTCGTGTTCTCATCCTGTTGCTCCTTCAAAGGACTGCAAAATCCCAATTTTCAAAAAAAATATTTTAAATACTTAATACTACTATTATGATACCCGGTATAAGTGTCAAGAGGAGAATATCTGTTAAAAATACTTTAAATTTGAAGCTTCTATCAACATTAGTTTGGCATTAACAACCATTTCAACCATTTTCCCTCTTAATAAGAAAAATATGAAAAATCTTAATAATCTAAGAGGGAAAGTTGAAATAGCTGTTAAAGCTAAACTAATAGCATTAAATTTGAAGTATTTGTACCAGACTTTCTCATTTTTATTTGGCACATATATAGGAATGCTAGAGTGCGAATAAGTATTTAAAACTATTTTTTTTTTAATTTCATCTTTTCGCATTTTGTAGTCCTGTGCAGGGGTAACAGGATAAGCAAATAAGAAACTAAAAACGCCAATAAACACCAGTTTCAAGTGTAACGACTTTTATTAAAAATTTGCGAACGGTGTATTAGGTGACACTTAATTAAATACATACAAAGTTCGGATCTAAAACATCCAGGACATACACTCCAAAAAATATTCTGAAAATGGAATATACTAAAGCTGAGCCCAGAAATTTCTTCAATTTATGTACGTAATAACTAAATGCATGCAAAAATAGACTAAAATTAAAAAAAAACAAGTAGGGAAAGGCTAAAGTCGGGCGGGGCCGACTATATAATACCCTACACCACTCCCTGCGTTTGATTTGATTACTAATTTGATTACTAAACGCAGGTATTTCATGGGAGGGGGGCCTATAACAACACTTGAGGCATGTGTCAAAACATGCGCCTATATATTTCTCATTCACGGTTCTTATTCCTAGTTGAAACATAGAATGATGTGCAAAATTTGATGAAGATCCGATGAAAGATGTAGTTTCTGGAGCTGTAATAGAGCAGAATGGGGCACCATTTGGGTTATAGCAAAGTATGGACATATGGGCATCTCCCAAACAAGTAAGGAAAGCCTAGAGTAAGGAAAGTAAGGAAAGCCGGAGTCGACTATATGATACACCCCACTTTCTATCTCATTACAACTAAATTCGGTAAAAAAGGTGAAATCGGGAAGGATTTTTGAATTATGTAAATGTATGTGTTTTACAAAAAATGTTAAATCGGGAAGGACATTTGTATGGGGGTATATTGAAACCTGTAATGATGTGACCCCCTTTCACCATGTATGTTTATTGATGAAATATAATATGTAAAGTTTGGCCAAATCGGTTAAACATTCGGGAGCAACATTTGTATTGGGGCTATATCTTAATCTGAACCGATCTTACCCACTTTCACCATAGCTGTTTGTAGTTCGATTATAAAATGTTGTGCCAATTTTAAAGAAAATCGGGTACAATATGTGGTTTGTAGAGCGGAAAAAATCAAATCGGGAGCGATATTTGTATGGGGGATATATCTTAATCTGAACCGATCTTACCCACTTTCTGCATAGGTGATTATAGTTGGATTGTAGGATGTTTTGCAAATTAAAAGAATATCGGGGTCAGAGCGGAAAAGTCAAATCGGGAGCGACATTTGTATGGGGCTATATATAATCTGAACCGATCTTACCCACTTTCTGCATAGGTGATTATAGTTGGATTGTAGGATGTGTTGCCAAATTTAAAGAATATCGGGCTCAATATGTGGATTCGGGAGCGTCATTTGTATGGGAGCTATATCTAAATCTGAACCGATCTTACCCACTTTCTGCATAGGTGATTATAGTTGGATTGTAGGATGTTTTGCAAATTAAAAGAATATCGGGGTCAGAGCGGAAAAGTCAAATCGGGAGCGACATTTGTATGGGGGCTATATCTAAATCTGAACCGATCTTACCCACTTTCTGCATAGGTGATTATAGTTGGATTGTAGGATGTTTTGCAAATTAAAAGAATATCGGGCTAAATATATGGTTTTTAGAGCGGAAAAAGTCAAATCGGGAGCGACATTTGTATGGGGGCTATATCTAAATCTGAACCGATTTCCTCCAAATTCAATACCGATCGTCCTTGGCCAAAAAAAGTAACTTCTGCCAAATTTCATGATAATCGGACAGCAATTGCGACCTGTAGAGTGCGAACGAGATGGACAGCAGACGGACAGACAGACATCGGTAAATCGATTCAGCTGGTGATTCTAAGCCGATCCGTATACTTAAAGGTGGGTCTAGCTCGATTATTTTTTGGTGTTACAAACATTTGGCGGAAAAGTAACTTATAATAACCTAGTCCGCGAAGTGGTGTAGGGTATAACAATCCGAGTGTCAAGTAAAAATTAAATTACAGGTGCTAGAGCTCGAAAATATGATGACCGCACGATTGTGTTTTTGGTCGTTTGTCAGGAAACGCTTCATGATAGCTTTATCCAAATAACTTTATTTTCCCAAAACTTGAATGTTAATCAAATCTGTTGATGTTGTACAATTTTCGTATCGTCACGTGGGTGGCGTAATAATTAATTAATATCATTGTATTATTCATTCGTATTGAGACCGAATTGGATATTTCAGCCCGAAGGCGAATAAATATTCGGCCGAACTTCGAAACCAATTAAAAATTAATGATTTTTGGTTTTAAATTATCGATATTAGTCTTAGAACGATGACCAGTTATTCACTTTCGCATCAAAAAGCGAGTCACCATCGTTTTTGGTATTTTTGTTATTTAAATTAAACAATTAATTTACAGCGACCAAAGGGGCAAGTTGGCAGTTCGATTGCCTATGTATTATACAGAACATTAACCGATAATTAGTTTCCATTATAAACTAAAACATAATATCAAAATAACATACTAACCCCCATTTTCGCAATATTAAATTAACTCATAGTTAGAGCTAACCTGTAGTTATAATAGTTTAGTTAGTTATATATAAGTTATAGCTATTCTTATACTACAAAAATGATCGATTTCTGTGGGGTGTACAAGAGGTGGGCAATCTGTTAACATTTCATGTAACTACATTGTCAAATATCAGAGCACGTAAGATTCCAGACATCCGTACCGAAGTTATGAATATTTCAATGTTGTCTTGGTTAGTGTGGAAGGTACTAGAAGGGGTTTGGTGGAACTATCCATATTTCGTACGTTCAAAGTGTTTATACAAACTGTATCAACTATCAAAATCGAACGGATTTCGAATATCCGAGTGAATGTTACAATGGGTTTCTTTTAACCATTTGTGTAAGAGGTACCAGAAAGCGTGAGTCTATTTCGCCGATCTCAAAACATAAACTAAGTTTGAGGGAAATAATTTAGAACAAATTCCTTTCGAAAATTTTCGAATACACCAGCAATACAGACAGAAGAAACACTTTTGGTCCCAAGTTACTTCTTCGATGCGTTAAACTTTTTTAACAAATGATCTCTACCTGAGCAGTAATATATAAATATGCTAATATATATGCTCTTGTTGGATAAAAGATCGTTTCGATTGATGCAAACAAATGCTAAAGAAACATAATGGCGGTATACGATTCTAACCGGTGATGAATCATCTATGAGTAATAATATGATAATAATCCACGACAATGAGACAATTTTCAGCCAGAACAATATTCTGCATTAAAGCAATTTTCTTGCACAAGCAGCAATTAAAAGGCAATGCAAGTAGTACTTCAGTCCCGTGATCCTTCCTGACACACTTACATACATTTCAGATATTTTTTTTTGAATTTGTTAACACTTTATGTAATTATATCGCACCGTTGGCAATAACATCAGCTACTGTTTGAATATTAAAACTGATCACTGATGATCGTGATTGTTTTTTGTGATCAGTATTTTGATGTCATTCATTAATAAGATTTTAATTCATTTCGTTTTTTTCTAATTCTATCACTCTACATTCTGTTAGATGTGCATGGAATAATAAATGTTAAAATAACATACATTAAATTCGTTCCACATATTTCTCATTCACACGAAGAATTGTTTAAAAATTCGTCATAGCCTCAATAAACATAAATTACATAAGGTGAAAACCATGTACCCTACATTTAAAAGGAACAAAAGAGGAGTAAGTTAAGACTAGGGTTTGGGGTTTCCCGGACTTTTTTCATTTCCCGGGAAAAAGGGAATGACAATTTTCATTCCCGGGAATTCCCGGGAAAAAAGTAATCTATTTTAGGTGCGTCTAATATGGTTTAAAATAACAATATTTAGTAACGGATGTGCTTTTTAAAAATACTCTCATATTACAAATTAAAAGCGAATGTGTTTGTCAAAATATTATACATTTTACAAATATTTTATTCTAGACTAATTGCCGTCATAAAATTGGACATTTAAATTATAGGCAAAAGTGCCTGACAACAATAACTCGTATGGCTGAGAACGTCTTTAATTTAGAAGATTCATTCGTCTAGAGACGAAAATATTTAACAGCAACGGGGGGAAATATTCTAAACTGTAAAAGCAATAGAAGCATTATAAAAATTAATATTAATTAAATAAATTCATAAAAAAATAAAACATTGAAATAGTCCAGTCATTAGTTCTTACAGAAGGTCATTTAAATATACCGTAGGATATACATATTTCTATTCCTATTAGATTTCTCTCGAAAGTTTCCAGGTGAACAATTTTAATGTTTTCCATATTTTATACCATTTCTTACTGGCTACATATGTAAAATAAATTCTTCATTAAGAATATTTTCACCTTTTATCTCGTAGATTCTTCTGGTAAAACAAGAAAAGTTAAACCAGATAGCACGGGGGTTAAGTATTGACACTATGTCAGCCATAGTATTGTCAGTATGATATTTTCGATTTATAAAGGGTGATTTTTTAGCTATTATCTTTTTGGCAACACTGGTTTAAACAGCTGACGCACGTTTCGTGTTTTGTTTCACTGTCAAACATCTTCAGTTTGGTCTATAATTTAACCATGAATCGTCTTACAAACGAACAACTCTTGCAAATTATTGAATTTTATTATCAAAATGCGTCCTCTGTTAAGAAAATTCATCGCGCGCTTCCATTTTATGGTCAGTTTAATCGACCCACTGAAGCGGCTATTCGGGCTATTGTGACTAAATTTCGCACCAAATTTACATTGTTGGATATTAAACCACCAACACGCTTACGTAGAGTGCGAACTGAAGAAAATATCGCAGCTGTATCGGCCAGTGTTAATAATGACCATCAATTATCGATTCATCGCCGTTCGGAGCAATTGGGCCTCTGTTACTCAAAAACGTGGAAATGCCAAAATTGGACTAAGCGGATGGACCATTTGAGGTGCAGTCAAGGTCAACATTTGCATGAAATAATCAACAAACAAAAATTAAATTATATGGACAGTACTATCGATTCAAATAAGGATTTCATGCATTTTTTTTTTGAAAAACTTTCCTATAGCTTTTAAAAAATCACCCTTTATTAAAAATCCTGCAAATATCCTAATAAAAAGTGTGTATTCCTCTAGCTTGCAAAAATAGCGACTTAGCGAATTTAAAAAGTTTTTTTCAGTAATATGATGTAAAGAAATGTTCATTACTATTGTCAATAATGTAAATATATGAATTTAAAATATAATTAAATATATAAAATATAATTAAATATATAAAAAATAATTTCCCAATTGTACAGTAAAACTAAATTAGTGCTCGAAATAATCAATAAAATATTCCCGTATTCCCGGGAAATTTAAATTTTTTCCCGGGAATTCCCGGAAAATTTGGACGGGATTCGATTCGGGAATTCCCGGACCCCAAACCCTAGTTAAGACGCATGACTTCATGCTGCTGTGTTTACAAATTGACACATAAACCAATTAAATTTCGTATCCTATGGGATATCGGGAGAACAGATTTATTCACCATATAGGTAAGTACAAATTTGGAAACCGCCAATTAAATCGGAGAACACGAGCAAATCTTCTGTTCAGTTTTACATGGAATTAATACATTGGCCTTATTCAATAGAGAAACTATTCGAGAGCTAAACAGAAGGACTTCTGCTGACAAATTGATTCGCATTTGGAAATTTATTTAGAATGCATACTATTGGATGTATGGTTTAGGATTAATAAAAGTGTCATTTGATCTGATCTTCTTTAAATCGATCTTGAGATTGAGGTTGAACAAATGGCTAATATGTTCCTTATTTTAGAAAAATAGAGATTCTTAACTTTCAAACAATGCAAATTGCACAAACCTTGTATATAAAAATAAATGTACTATTTACGATAAATACTTTCCCAGAAATCAGATAACAACATCTACGTAGGTTAGTACTTGCACATGCAATATTAGCGTATGAGATAGAATTGTCGATAAATACTTCTAGTCGGCCAGTCTATGAACTTTTACAAGGTTGAAGTCTGCCCGTAATTCCTGTAAACTATTTGTAAATGTTTATGCATGCGTGTGTGTATGCTTATGCAAATACATATCGTAAAACATTAACGGTTTTTGCACCATTCATTTCTATTTTCATTTTCAAACCAATCATCCGTTCATTCATGCGATTGAACAGTGGTGCTGCAGTACTAAAAACAAGAAATGGTTTTCCTTGGCTAACAATGCATCTTGGCATGGATGAGCTTATTGAATAAGCTGTAAGATATGAATTGATGAGTTGAAAAATAATGCTCATTATCTCAGAAATATTGTTATTGTTAGTTCAAAGTTGTGTTAGTTGGAAACTGTGAAAGCCATCATAGAAATTAATATGGATCTCTTACTGTGGCAGTTTCTAAGAGTTACTTCCACGTGATAGATCTCTGATCTACATCGAATATCTTCACAAATATTTTCGCTATATCCTCCACCTCTAAGTTTTTAATTCCTTTTGTAACTCCTTGAAATAATGTTCTAACGCCCTATAAAGGAAATATTCCAAAATAGGTTCAGAGCAGGATAGTCAGATATGGCTATTTCTCGCCAAACATGGTGATTTTTTTCGATTTGGCGACATCGCGATTTATAAAATAGTTGGTTCTTGACTATTTTTAGAAAATTTTAAATTTGTTCACTTTTTTTATTGTGTTGGCGTTACTTTGTAGAGAAATATATTACAATTTGTACGCAAGTCGTATATAAATTCCAAATTCCATATATAGTTTATTTCATGTAAAGTTACTGCACTTTATAAAATATTTGTTTTATAGAGGACGAAGAAAGGAGATTTTTTTAAAGATATGACCAATTGAGAATTAGTAAAATCAAGATAAAAGGTCCGATGTAGGGACATTGAAAATGGTATCGTGCGAAAACGTAGCGTAGGTACAATTTAAAGGTAATTGCATTTTGTGATTTTTACTATGAAAACTTCAACTTAAAAAATCAGAAAAAATAGTCGAAATAGAAATTGGAGAAATAATAATTAAGAAACTGTAATAAATGTAGTCGACCGAAAATGCTATTTTTGAATGAATATCTATGTATTGACTTTTCTACTAAAACAGATTTTTCAAAAGGAATTCATTGAGATTTTTTCTTTTTCGTTCCATTTAAAATATCTGAAAAAACATTTACCATGGAAACGAGAGACAGAGATCAACTCAATATTAGAAACTGCTTCATAAGGGAGAAAAATATAATTTGTTTTGTTGATTTTCTTTCAGCCAATTGTTTTGTTGATTTTCTTTCAGCCAGTAAATTATGCCTAAGCTAAGAATTAAGTTGAACGGTATAAAAAATAGTTTGAAGTTTTATTAGGAGTAATAAATACCAATAAAATATGTTTTAATTCCTTATGGAATGTTGAAAATATACAATATACATATGCGATTTTTGGCTTTGGCGATAGAGGTACAAAATAATCAGACAACCCTGATTCAGAGGGAAAAAATGTTTCCCTTACAAGTTAAAAATTGTGTTTTTTAAAATAAGATTTTATTTTAAAAATTGACATATTTAGTGAACATGTCAATAAGCAAACATGTCGCATTTGAAGTGAATAGACTACACGAGAGATTCACGAGGTACAGTTGTTTCGTGTCCCAATTTAAAGGAATGACACACAGAGCATCAAGCAATCGACATATTTAAAGAAACATTTGGTGAATGCGTTATTTCTCGAAATGAACCATAGAGAACGTGACATTGGTTTATGCGAACAAACCAGAAAATGTGTAAGACAACATTGTGAGATTAATGTGGTCAAAAAACATTGAATGATTTTTGGCCAGAAAACCGGTGGCACCGGGTTTTCTTGATAATGGAAACGGTATGAACATTTCAATTTGGGAAATAATGTGTTTATTTACTCTTAGTACTCCACAACTGATGCATATTTTACGATTTTGAAAGGGGTTAGAGAGAGATAGAGGTGATATTTTCAATCATTATAAAAAAATAAAAAACAATATAAAAAACTTGTTGGTGACCACTTTAACGGGACGATTATATGACACCCTTCACTTTCTACGCCATTGCAATTCAATTAGGTGAGGATTTTGGAAAGTGTCCTATATCATGGACAGATGATACCATCGTTCACAATGTATGTTTCCATGTGAAATATAACTTGTTCTGATCCCTTTCTGTTACAATATGTTACAGAAAGAGTAAAATCGGTGACATTTGTATGAAACCTATATATAAATCTGAACCATTTTCCCTATAGATGTTTCTAGTTAAAATATAAGGTGATCTGCCAAATTTGATCGAAATCGATTAATTTATGTAGTTTTTAGAACAGAAAAAGTCAAATGGGTAGTAATATTTGTATGGGCGCTATATATAAATCTGAACCGATTTACCCATTTTCACATTATATGTTTCTAGTTCAAATATAAGGTTTCAAAATATATAGTTTCGACAGCAGAAAACGTCAAATCGGGAGCGAAATTTGTATGGGAGATATACAGATATAATATAAATAGCGTCCGCTCTTGGCCCGCAAAACCTAATTTTGCCAATTTTCGTAAGGATCGGACAATAATTGTGACCTGTACTTTTATTACATTACGGACGGACAGACAGACAGACTTTGCTAAATCAACTCCTAAGCCAATCTCTATAATAAACGATGGGTCTATCTCGATTCCTTTTTGGTGTTACAAACAAATGCACAAACACATAATACCCTAGTGAAGGGTACAGACATCAGTCGCTTCGTCGAGACGAGGTGCGAAAATTACAGAAGTATTCACCTCACCGCATACCCCTGGAATGAAAGTAGCGATAGATTATAAACGTTAATAGTTTCACTTTAGGGGAATGGTTGTGGGGCAATGAACACTTCTAGAGTCTTCAACTGAGGCTGTCCAATTTTAGTCTAACCTTTTAAATTTCCCAGCAAATTTTGAGGGCAAAATCTCACAATTTCGACGCGATAGAGAAAATCGGTTTATTCGTTCAATACAACATTTCCGAGTCTTTAGATGTATCTTGGTTTCACTCAATATACATTTTCGACCAAACACAGGGTTCCTTGGCATTATATTCAAACTCTAATGACATATAATTATATTTCTACAACTTTTTCAATTGTAATTTAAATTTACATCACACGAAATTCAAAAGACATCATTTGAAATTAATTTTAATTTTTAATTTATTAATTTTAAATAGTTGATTCTAAAATTCCATTTAAAATTCCAAAAAGTGAGAGATTTTTAATGTTTTCATATATGTACAAAGAAACCAAAATTTGCTCTCTGTACTAAAGCTATTGTATGGATTGAAAATTGTGTTTTGAGCATATGTTGCTCCGATAGTGGTTTTGAAATTGAACCTTTGCCAATTCGCAAGAGGTCGTGGTAATTAAACAAATTGTGAAAACCCAAGTAATTTTCTATCATATAGAGAATACCAAAATATTTGTTGGTATATGATTGCTCACTAAATATGGAATACAGAATAGTTTGTTCTTAATACACTTTTTTTGTAGAACATTTTAATCCTTAAATGTCCTTTTTGAGACGACTTTCTTATTTTCTCCAAAAAGGGTTAAATTTACCCAAAAAGAGAGGAGTTAGAGGGTTCTCTCAGACATTAACTTACTAAATTTGTTGACCAAAAAATTTAAACTTTGACCCAGTGTAAAAAAAACTCAGGTCAGAACTACTCAACATACCCTTCTAGAATTTTAGAGTAGCCATTCTGTTCCAATCAAAAAGTCTTATTTAAGTAAGTAAGTAATTTAATTTTCATACTTTGTGCAATATATATGAGTCATTCCATGTCAAGAGGTACAGTTTTTGACCTCGATAGCTGCGATTGTTTTGAAAGTTTGTGTATGTATTCTTCATTGTTTTTATACCTTGTGTTTATGACCTAATGAAAAAAATATAATTTTGATAATATTTCACTGTAATTCTGGTTGATTTTGTAAAAAAAAATCGAAAAAAATTCTTATAAAATAGCAGTCATCATTTCACCACTTTCAAACTCACACAGATGCTTAAAAATAGACCTATGCACAGTGCTTTAAACAAGGTATAACACATTAAAATCTTAAAAAAGAATTTCAGGAGTTACAGGCGATTGAATGAACACTTTTTTTGAAAAAAATAGTATTTTTTTCACTGTTAAATTGCTCATAACTCGTGGAAAATATTTTTCAATTTTTTTTCCAAAAATACGTATACAATAATTTTATGAGAAGAATACATACACAAACTTTCAAAACAATCGCAGCTATCGAGGTCAAACACCGTACCGCTTGACATAGAATGACTCATATATGTACATAGTTATAAAAATATAATTAAAAGGTTTAACGACTGTGACCATTGTCGTCAGTCGACATAAATAATTACAATTCATTTGTGATATATGTATTCATGTAGTTTCAGTAAATAAACTCGAATATTAATAGTTTTCTACATTCTACACGAGATTTTACATATTTTACTAGCTGTTTCCAATCTATCACTATTCCATTAAGTATATTTACAATTTCTGATCTAGTGGACAAAACCTTGTTGAAATACATTTTTCTCCATGAATTAAACACTATACAACGGCCTTATTCTTATTTTGTTGGACAGTGTAATGAAACAAACAAATATCACCTTATTTATAAAATAAATTGTATATGTTGAATAACATGCAATGAAAGGTGGGAAACATAACCAAATATCTCAGGGTTACTTTTACGCGCCCTAATACAGCTTCGAAAAGTCGGGTCAGTTTAGTGAATAAAATTTTGTTTCAAAAACTGAAATTTATTCAAAATCTTTATAAAACAAGAGCTGTAAAAAAGTGGAAATAATCTTTTACTTGTGGTATATTTTATATACCATTTGTCAGTGTCTCGGCCAAAAATTTAAAGATAGGGTTAATTTAATGGAAAAAATCAAAACAATCATGTATCCACAGTTTTTTATCCCATCGCACCACTGTGTCTTGACGTATTGCGCGTACGGCCCCACGTTCACTTCATTATAATAAAACAACGTAAACGTATGTCCAACGACTACACGCAGGTATGTAGATCTATACAGACATACTTGTATGAATATATCGAAGATTTTTATGAATGAAATGGAAAAAAGTAAGTCTTCCATTCATTCATTAAAGCCTCAGCATTTTGCGTGAGTGTCTGTGCGTGCGTGTTGGACTTATTTTTTTTAGATTTTTTCTGTTGCTGTTGAGTTTGGGGTGTAATTTTACAACGTTTTGTGTTAAAGTGACGTTCGTGCGATATGCCCGTACGTACGACTTTAGCGTGGCGCATGTGGGCAGACAAGTACGAGTTGGGAAAGCGAAAAAAAAACGCTTTTTATGGGTCTGTTGGCGTTTATTATTTCCTTAACAAATCGACTTTAAGTGTCTATTTTTGCATTTTAAAGTTTGCATTAACATTAGAATTAAACTGGAATTTAGTTAAAATTCAGAGAAAAATATCATCATCCATGGATTCCAAATAAGTCTTGCAGTTTTATTCTTTGGCAGCAGGCTGCTCTCGAAGTCATGTTTGTCGTTGTCAAGTCAATAAATCATGGAACGTTATTTGACTAGGACTGAACGGATGTAGGAAATTACATCGTTGCATGCATTTCGTTGCGGCAATAAAATGTGTTATGTGAGCCGAATTGCAGCATTGATGATGGTGTTGAAGACTACACTTCCTGTCAAGGCGAGATCAAGGGTTAGGATCAAGAATACTGAAACCACAAAGATATTAGCTGTTTACAAATGCGATCGATATATATCAGTCATTTGTCCACCACTTGTCTTTTGAACATTTTCGAACTCTCCTGTAAGACTAATAATTGTATGTTACAATCTATATATATATATAAAAGAGTTGTGTTACTTATCATTGACCAGCCAGACCAGACCAAACGGCTGACAGGGTCATGAATTTTTCAGGGTAGCTCCCAAATATGACGTAGATGCCAACTAAGAAATTCGTATTTTTAAGGTGTAAAATGGACAAAAAGGGATAAACATCGAACCTCCGTCCTTACTAAACGGCAGTAGCTAGAAATATGGAATTCGGTGCGTTCCTTGCAATGACGATGCAGACGAGCTACAAATAGGGATTTTTCGAAATTTGTACTTTAAGGGAGGAGAGAGAGGAATAAAAATGACACCAATTTAAGTATTGCAGCTATAAAAATATATGAAAATCGGTGTCAACATTTCTCTGCCTGACAACGTAGACTTGCAACATAAATGGATTTTTCGAAATTTGTACTTATAAGAGGTGAGCGGGACAAAAAGGGATGCAAATGGTACCAACTAAAGTATTACAGCTAGAATGGTGAAATTTGGTATGTAAATTCCTCTGACCATGTGTAAGCGCATTATTTTTTAATTGTACTTTTAAGTTTTGCGAGGGACAACAGGGGATAAAAATTATACTAATTTAAGTATTGCAGCTATAGTCGCGAAATTTGGTGTGTAGATTTATTTGACAAGAGATATGCCATTTTTACTTTTATCAGATCTTTCTTTTTGTCATTTATAACAAAATGTACCTTTGCAATGACATTTCTCATTTTATGTACACAAAAATTATCTTCAGTAGCAGTTGGACTGACATTGATGTGTTGTGATGTTAACAAACATTTTTTTTATAATGTCCACTTTAAGTGATTCACATAATAAAGTAAAGTAAATAATAATTTCAATATAAAGTTTCTGGGCGAACAACCTGTTAAAATTTATATTTCTTTTCATTTTTTTAATAAAATATTTTGTGCTTTCTTTCAATTTTGGTAAGGAAATATTACTTTTGCAAATTAAATTAAAATATTTTTTTGTTTATTTTTCAATTTTGAGAAGAATGAAAGTGGTTTAAGACAGTGCATCTGAAATTAGTGGTTCCCTTAAGAGAATTTTTTATAAAATTTCGATATAGTTGTAGGATATTCTAAGTAAGATATTTTTAAAATTTTCAATTGATTCAATAAACCATTGCATATTTCAAAACGGATAAAGTGTGACTTAGACCACTTTCATACTAACTGGCACATATGTGCCTTCCATGATATGCACTGTTTTCGATAGGGGGGGGCAAATCTTATTGAATTATGAAGATGAAAAATACCGTTTTTGGGAAAGGGCAAAACACGGGTTTCAATAATATACAATTAAAAGTATTTTTTAGAGAGAAAAATCGCAGTGAATATCTGCAGAATTGAGCATTGGGGAATTTTAGAATTATGTAAAAAATGTATACGAAATTAAAGACAAACAAGTTTTTGCATTTTCCCTATAAAATACCCAAATTCCCAAAGTGGGCAATTGCTTTGCCTTTATTTGCGACAGGGATGTGGTAACTAGCTGATCACTGTCTAGCCTAAACGGGTGGACATATAATGATGAAATTTGTAGTGCACATTATTACTCGAACAGCGAAGAGATGTGATAAGAAATGATTTATCGAAATTCGTATTTCAAAGGGTTAAAATTAGGGGAAAAGGGATACAAATGTTACAACCACCCTGGCCAAAGGTTAGCAGCTACGTACGAACGAGTGCCAAAAAGTTATTTGTGAATCGTGAAATTCCGTGCGTAAATCTTCAAATTGCGTAGATGCGTAATATGACAGATTTCCAAACACGTTATTTTAATGGTAATTAGTACATAAAGATAGTATCAATAAATTGAAACTTGAATCATGAAATTAAGAATAATATGAATAAATTATCGGCATTTTTAAATTAGCCATTGAAAATAAGAGCTAACTAATTAGACCAAAAATGATTAACTTTGTACTAGCGTCATAATTTTATTTCTAAAATAACTACGTAACCGATTCAATTGCTTCTGATGTACACATTTTTACTGTTGGCAATCTTTTTAAAATCTAACATGGCCGAGGTGACCAACTTTTGAGGGTCACCCAGTAGCCCACTTACTAAGAATTCAAAATTTGGCAAATCACCTGGAAGACACGTAGGCTCGAAGCATGTGAAATTTCGTCCTGATATCTTCTTCCGTTCAAAAATTGCAGAAATTATTAAAAAAACTGCACGGTAGTTTTTATACACTCCACGAGAGTATTATGTCTTTGTACATTTGTTTGTAACGCCCAAAAGGAAGGGAGATACCCCCATTGTTAATTATACCGATCGACTTAGAATCACCTTTTGAATCGATTTAGCAATGTCCGTCTGTCTGTCTGCCCATCTATTCTTGTAATCACGGTACAGGTCACAATTGTAAACAGAACCAAATGAAACTTTGCACAACGAAGTTTTTCGGTACCACATATCTCTAGATACCACATATTTTATATTTCAACTAGAAACACATGTGGTAAAAATGTGTTAGATCGGTTCAGATTTATATATAGCTCCCATACAAATTTCGCACACAATTTGACTTTTTCCGCTCTAGAAACCACATATTTTATCAGATTGTCTTAAAATTTAGCAAAACATCTTATATTTAAACTAGAATCACCCATGGTAAAAATGGGTCAGATCGGTTCAGATTTATATATAGCTCCCATACAAATTTCGCTTCGATTTGACTTTTTCCGCTCTATAAACCACATATTGTATCAGATTGTCTTCAGAATTGGAAAAACATCTTATATTTAAACTATGGTGAAAATAGGCCAGATCGGCTCAGATTTTTATATCGCTCCCATTAAAATTTCGCTGCCGATTTGACATTTTATGCTCTAGAAACCACATATTTTAACAGATTAAATAATTAACAGAACAGGTAATTTGGCGAAATATCTTATATTTGTACTATAAACAACCAATGTACAAATGGGTCAAATCGGTTCAGATTTATATATAGATCCCATAAAAATTTCACACCCGATTTCACTTTTTTCACTCTATAAACCACATATTTAACAGATCTTCTTCAAATCTTTCAAAATATCTTATATTTCAACTAGAAAAACCCATTGTGAAAATGGGTCAGATCGGTTCAGATTTACATATAGCTCCCATACAAATTTCGCTCCCGGATAGACTTTTTCCGCCCCAGAAACCACGAATATTCACCGAATTTCTTCAAACTGAGCATAACACGTTATATTTGAACTGGAAGAACTTATTGTGAAAGTTAGTCACTCTATTCCATGTTTGGATATAGCCCCCATAAAAATATTCTTTTCGATTTGACAAATTGGAGCAGGTCATGTTAGCCTATGATTAGGAAACATACAAAAATTCTTCCCGTTTTCACCTTTTTACCGAATTTAATTGTATTCGGATAGAAAGTGGAGTGTATCATATAGTCGGCCCCGCCCGACTTTTCTTTCTTTTCGGAAAAATACTTTTGCAATTGTATACACGATTTTTAAATGGAAAGTGGATAATTGATTTCAATGCAACATTTCAGAGACGTTCTTATATTTCCTATCGCCAATTCGTACGAGAAACTTTTTATACACTCCACGAGAGTATTATGTATTTGTTTCTAACACCCAAAAGGAAGCGAGATAGATCCATTGTTAATTATACCGATCGACATAGAATCACTTTTTGAATCGATTTATATATACATATACATATTTTAACAGATTTTCTTCAAAGTTGGCAAAACATATTAAATGTTTTAAATCCGTTCAGATTTATATATTGCTACCATAAAAATTTGTATCCCAATTTGACTTTTTCCGCTCTAGAAACAACATATTTTATCAGATTGTTTTCAAATTTGGCAAAACATCTTATATTTCCACTAGAAACACCTGTGGTGAAAATAGGTCAGATTTATATATAGCTCCCATACCGGAACACCTTAATATCTACACTTTTAATGAAGAAGTATTGAGTTTGATTCAAGAAAACATGTCCACATTAATAAACTTCTGATGGGTCTGTCCACCATGGTCTATGTCAAAACAAGAGTATGTCAATTCTATTCATGACAGACCTTGTTCAGAATCAGCACAGCAAAACTTTTCAAAATATTGAATATTCCTCATACTTTCTTCTCAATCATACAATTCGATTTGAAGAATCATGAAATAACAACCGATCACAAAACTTGTATTAATGGAAATGTCAACTGTTTTGTTGTGAAAACACATAAACTTAACTTTGAGGTTTCTTTGGTCAGGAATAGGATCTGCTCTAACCTGGTTAGTTCTACAAAAGCGATTAAGATTGACAAATTTGTAAAATAAATTAAGAAAAAAAACTGAAAACTTACCGTATCTTTAGCAAGCGACTGCAACAGTTTGATCAATTCGCTAAAATGATATCAATTTCACATTTCCACCGATTAAGCCGAGCTCTCGATGTGGATCATAATGAAACACACGCTTGTCCACACACATCCATAGAGCTATGTATATGTACGAGTATGTGAGTGTGTGTGTGTTGGATTGTTATTATCGATATAAATTAAAAGAATAAATATTTATTCGAAATTTATTAATGAATTGTCTCTGGTGGCGCCATGTATATTGAAAGAAAACACAAATACAAAACGATCGATATCTGGTACCTGTGATAAAAGAGCAGACGAAAAACAAGCCGTTGATGTTTTTTGTTTTTTTTTATTTTATTTTGTTGGTGTTGTTGTTGTTGTTGTATCTTCATGCTATACTACTCGTACAATAATAATTATTTTCTCATATAGACGCAAAACATTAAACCACAAAATTCTCAAATATTAAATGAATAAACTGTATTGCACTCTGGCAATAAAAAACCAATATAGAGATTTATTCGCGCCAAGCCTCTACACATGATTGACGAGGAAAATATGTTTAACAATTGGTTTGTAGAATCTATTGAAATTTGCATATGCTAGCCATATTTCAGTCTCCATGGCTGATTTTCACATTACGAGGGCAGTTCAGAAAGCAATCGCTCTCCACGAGATAGGAATGTCTTTGTAGACTACATTAAGTTTGAATGAGAAGTCATACTAGATACTTCAGAAGTCATACTGAAACAAAGAAATCGTTTTAGAATTAAAATGCAAAACGAAGTACCAACTAAAAATCAAGTTTTGTATTGATTATGGTACATTTGACAAAAAAAAACACATCTGATAAAATTTTAGAGTTTTTTGTCTAAAAATAACGATTTTATAGCGAAAATCTACAAATATTTTGGCTGCTACAATTACATTTACATTTGTATAAAATATAGAATTTATTAACACAATATGAATTTCATGAGCGAACGTTTTTTGCTTCTCCTGAATACTTTTGAAAATGTGGGTTCCGTCATTTTGCATTTTAATTAAATTTTGGATTTTTTAACCTAATATGAAAATATAGTCCTTTTCTCGAAATGGATGATTAGAATGTTCACTCAGTTCTGTATCAATTAAAATTTGTGTTTTAGGGAAAATACGGGCCATATAAAATATGGGTAATTTTGCCTCGCTTAAACCCACGCCCTCTTTTCCAGAAAGAATACGTCTTCTGAAACGCAAAATTGAGTTCTTAATTGACATTGTTGAAATGGTCTTGAGTAGTGGTTTGTGACAAGTTGTTACAGCTAAAACATATTTGCAGTTTAACAATATATTTTCTCATAACTTAATTTTATTTTACACGTTGACCACCAGCCCAACAATATCAATTTAATTTTAAATTACCAGCGAATACCCAAATCGATTATGTATGTGATTTGAAAATTTCCGGATAGAAATCCAGTGGGTTCTGTTTTAATTAAATTTTTTCTTCAGAGGAATCATAGACGCGAAATAAAAATTAATTTTTCGAAATTTGTATTTTTAACCTTTTCGCCCCAAAGTTGCTTATAAGCAACACCACGAGTTTGTCCTGCAAATTCTTTAAAATTAAATATTTTTCAGAGTTAATAATTTTTATTTTTGTGTTCATATGTAACAAACGTTATTCAAAAGAAAAACAACAAATTCAGTTATTTGGATCTATGTAGGAAGGAAGATCAAAGTGAAGTCTAAAATGTCAATTATTTAATTTTTTGGGAATTAAAATTTCTGACATTTCATCGAGGTCAAAAAACTGTATTCGTTATTCGAAGTAATACATATTTAAGATTATAAAAATTAAGTAATATTTTTTTTCAGGTGGCTGCGAAGCCACCTGAATGAAACCTTTAGACAGGGTGGAAATCATGATAGTGGTAGTCTGCAGCCAAGTAATAAATGTCACCATGCCATTTGTAAATAAATTTGCATTCTATTAAATATAGATGCAAAATGGTCTTGAGCCAGGACAATATCCCAGTTCAAATCAAATATTGATTACAGACCAAAAAAATTCAAACGAAAAAACTAAAACAAATGAGCGTTGGCACGGCAGAAGTATTGCTGGGTAACTATACCTGCATATACACATACTTACATATGCAACTCAATGAGATGCTTGTAAGATGGCATGTGTACTTTATTACTTGGTGCGATTTTTAAACGCAAATTCGGCAAGTGAGTTGTGATTCTCGTTCGTTTGTGAAAATCATCTCCTTATAGAGGCCGGGTTTGATGTTGAAAAGTCGCTGCGAAGCCACCTGAATGAAACCTTTAGACAGGGTGGAAATCATGATAGTGGTAGTCTGCAGCCAAGTAATAAATGTCACCATGCCATTTGTAAATAAATTTGCATTCTATTAAATATAGATGCAAAATGGTCTTGAGCCAGGACAATATCCCAGTTCAAATCAATTAAGTAATATTTTAAAATAATGTTTTTATTTAATCTGCAGGAAAAAGATTTTAGTAAACATCCTGTTACGCATGTCCTGTATAAATTAGAAACCCCAAAACTCATTATAAATCATATTTAGACTCATACAAAAAGTATATCCAATTTTCTGTATTTATCACAGAAAAATACGGGGTTGAAAGGGTTAAGCGGGAAAAAAGGGATTAAAATGGTATCAACAAACATGTTACAGCTGGAATAGTGAACTTCATGTCTACAATTCTCTGACTACGAAGACGTGCAACAAAAATGTATGTACAGTCGATTCCCGATTTATCGAACAATTGATTGTCAGTCATGTTCGTTATATCGAGTACTGATTACATTGTCCAACAAATTAAGATTTTTTGATTGGAACAGAATAGCGACAATATAATTCTGAAAGAGCATGTTTGGTAGACCATTTTTGCAGAAAAAACTTATAGTCCAGCAGGTCTCAGTTTCTTTTTGGTCGAAAATGAAAAATGATGGATTTTGGATAGTTGACCTTTTAATAAATTGTGTGTAGGTGTTTTTGTCCGGCTTGAGGTCATGTAATTAAATAAAAAAAAAAACAACGATGTTGTGTTTTTATTAATTTTGTATTTAAAAATTCCCAATATTTCGATTGACTTCGTCATCATCTTCAGGGGTGTCAATTTATGAATATAAAGTATAAACGACAATAACTTGTCCGCAAAAACCGTCTTTGTCAACTGAAAATGAAAAATGTTGTATGTTAGTGTCTGAGGGGATTCTTATTGTCAGAACTATATTGTGGAATTTTATGAGGATAATTTTTGTGGAATATCTTAACCTTCTACTAACCCCCTTTTTATGGGTCAATTTGACCCTTTTTCGATAAAAATCAAAAAAGTCCTTTCAAAAAGAACATTTAAGGATTAATATATTCTACGAAAAAATATGCCGGACATTTTCAGTGGGGATCACAGAAGACACCAAAGTTGTAAATTAAGCTTTTCACGCTTAAATAGCAAAATTATAATCCAAATTACACAAAACAAAAAAGGAAAGACTAAAGTCGGGCGGGGCCGACTATATGATACACTAAGTATAACGTGTTATGTTCAATTTGAAGACATTCGGTGAAAATACATGGATTCTGGGGCGGAAAAATTCAAACCGGGAGCGACATTTGCATGGGTGATATATATAAATATCCGATCTGATCTATTTTCATCATGGGTGTTTCTAGTTGCAATATAAGATATTTAGCAAGATTTGAAGAAGAGCTGTCAAAATATGTGGATTCTAGAGTAGAAAAAGTCAAATTTGAATGGAAACAATATATAAATCTAAACCGATCTGACCTATTTTCACCACAGGTGTTTCTAGTTTAAATATAAGATGTTTTGCCAATTTTGAAGAAAATATGTTAAAATATGTGGTATCTAGAGCGGAAAAAGTCAAATTTGGAGTGAAATTTTCACCACAGGCGTTTCTAGTTGAAATATAAGATGTTTTGCCAATGTTGAAGAAAATCTGTTAAAATATGTGGTATCTAGAGTGAATAGAGTCAAATCGGGAGTGAAATTCGTATGGGGGCTATATCTAAATCTGAACCGATTTTCTTCAAATTAAATAGCGTTCATTCTTATCCCGAAAAACTTCGTTGTGCAAAGATTACGACCTGTACAGACGGACATTGCTAAATCGACAATGGGTCTCACTTCCTTTTGGGTGTTACAAACAAATGCACAAAGACATAATACTCTCGTGGAGTGTATAAAAATAAAAAATGTTGTAAGAATTTTATGAGGATCATTTTTGTGGAAGATCTTAACCCTCTAGCTCCTCTTTTTATGTGCCAATTTGAGCCAATTGAAAAATATTTTTCCACCGAAGCACAACATTTTTTTCTTAGAATATTACTGCTATATCCAACTTTTATAAAAAAATCGACAACGTTGCTACCTCTAACCTGGAACCACTACTTTCAGAGGACCCACTGCCTTAGACCACTTTCATTCTTCTCAAAATTGAACACACAAAAATTTAAATTTTTTTTTCGCAAAATTTCCTTACCAAAAATGAAAGAAACCACAAAATATATGTATAAATATTTAGATGTTGTTCGTCTAGAAAATTTATATTGAAATTATTTTTACTTTTCAAATAATTACATTTTATATTTTATTCAAATTATTCACCCAAAATGGACATTATAAATAAAAAATGTTTGTTTACATCACAACACGTCAATATTAGTAGATAAAGTGCGACTTAGACCACTTTCAAACTAACACTAAAGACAATTTTGGTGTGCATAAAATGAGAAATGTCATTGTAAAGGTACATTTTTTATAAATGTCAGAAATAAAAGTTCTTAAATTAGAGATCTGATCAAAATTTCTCGTGAAAAGACAATTTTTGGCTCCAAAGCCAATGTAATTGTTCAAAACATTTTCTTCTTTTTGTTGTGGCAGAAATGAAACCTTCTGTGAATTCTCGTTAAATCGAGTGCTTTTTTAAATCGAAAAACCACTGTACTTTAATGGAGGAAGCGATGTCAACAAAAGTGTGGCAGCAGAAATAGTAAAATTCGGTATGTACATTCCTTTGTGCATCTTGCGTCTAGAAAGATTGCCTGAACTTGTACATTTATCAATAGATCTTTTACATACATACTTACATACATGAAAATGTAATTTTTAATAAAAAATGACAAAAATATTTGTCAAAATACTTTCTTGACATACTGTATATTAGGCTGGGTCGCGGTCCATAAAAATTGAAAAGTCACCCCACGAAAATAAAGTTTGGATTGTTTAATGATGATTTTTAAAATATTTCGTTGCCAATAATACGACCAATTCTAAGACAAGAATAAAAATTTTTATTTAAAGTGCTTCCAAGGGTATGTTAATTCAGAACAAAATTTTGACAGAAATGCAACATAAAAAAATACTTGGGAAAAGCATGATTTTTAGAGGTGTTTTCAGGAGCGTTTAACCAAAGATGGCTAGACCCAGTGACGAAATATTTTGAAGATCATCATTAAACAATCCAATCTTCGTACTGTATATCTTCTTAGGCAAAAATTGTGTGAATTTTAATTAATTAACGTAACGGTTACTGCAGCAAAATTCAGATTTCCTGAATTTTAGTTAATTTTAAATCATTTTGGGTTTTTTGGTTTAAACAAATATGTGGGTGAGCATATCGTTAGCTGAAATTCAAATGGACTTAACTACTATTTTATCAATCATTTACCTATTGGGCCAATAACATTTACATACTACTATGAAAATGTATACTTTTTTTACATCTGATTACCTTGCAACCAACTATATACAAATCTTCCAGGTCGGTGTATGCCGGCCAAAAGAGAGTCTCTATCAGTGTGTGTGTGTGTTTTGACACATTTAACAAGAAATCTGAGTATTCTATATTAGGATCATGATTATGCTACACCCGATTCGATCGACTCAAATGTATTGAGGCACACAGTGAGGCATATTGACACAGTATTCATATTCATTTCGTTTTTTTTTTTCAGCCAGACAGACACCGAAAGGTAGTCAAACAGACGGTGGAACGGACATACAAATGTACATACAAGTAATTATGTTACACGCCGTCAATTAAAAGTTATAACAGACGAATAAATGAACAACAGCAACAACAAAACAAAGCTATCTCAATTTTTGTAGTGAATCATTT
The DNA here is from genome assembly GCA_947397865.1 of Polietes domitor. NCBI lineage: Eukaryota > Metazoa > Arthropoda > Insecta > Diptera > Muscidae > Polietes > Polietes domitor. Next base: position 101,614,856 of record OX377620.1, read on the forward strand.
CGGCTATAAAACAATAGCGGCCGGCGGGGACAATTACCGCGGTGGCGACAACGAACAATGACGGCAATGTTAGTGGCGACAAACGCGAAATGTTGTTTTTTCGAATATTTTTTATATCAATAAAATCGTAACAGATTTATTTATTATTATCCATTTTATTTATTCACTCAAAAACAAAACACAACACTGCTGCACAGCTGTGCACATTATAACAACAATATATTAAAAATATACTTTTCGGTTTAAAAAGGTTTATTTTCGCAATTTTATTTATGGGTTTTCCTCGAATTCACAAAAATTTGTCATAATTACTTTGAAGAAATTCTTTAAAAACATCTTTAGATTTTCACGTGGTCCACAGCCACATACAGAAAGAAACGAACGAACGATCGAACGAACAACAACCATAACACAAGTATTCACTTTTCCTCAAAGTTCTTTTTTTACACAAATTGTATCTTTGGTTTGTTTTTCGCTGAAGCATCAGCTACGTTCAGTTGGATTTATGCGCGCCCGTTGTTATCCGTTGGATACTCAAACTCAAACTGAGAAAATATCGTAAAAAACTGGAGAATTTAAAAGAGTCCACCATGGATCTCCTCGATACGAATTTAGGTGTGCATGTGCGAGTATGTATGTATGAATGTAAGTGCTCGTATGTAGAGTTCTTCGTGTGCTTTGACTGTTTGTTTGTTTGGTTTCGTGGGGCTCCCCGCCTGTCGGACGGAATACGTACGATACGATGGTCATGATCGCGATCGTCGGCGGCCAGACAGCGAGCTAGCGCGCACAACAACATGCTCCGGCACACGAATACGACAATGTGTAAACATGGTTTGTTGTTGTTGTTGCTGCTGCCACGGTATTCAGTATTGCCACTTTTGGAATTATTATCCAAAATTGTGGCAATTTAAGATTTAATAGCCAATTATACCCTCAGTATAGCTTGTGATGCGGTTGAAAAGCGTAACAATTATCCGCAGGGCGCGGTAAATTTTGAAAATAAATATAAAGTCTACTAAAACTTTGTGAAGTTCTGCAAAAAGTATATTTTTATAGATCAAGAATTAATCCTGGTTTTACATTTATCAAATGTTGCAAATTTTCCCCTTAACAAAGATTGAAAATACCCCTGAAACACCCCCAGACGAATATCATCCGATTCAAGTGTAATATGTACTGTCGGACAGTGTAATATACGCTAACTAAAATAACTAAACCAGTAAGAATGCGTACAACCTCACCCTCAGTGTTCTAATTCCGAGTATGCACAGGGCGCGGTAAATTGAGATAAGAAATATAAAGTCTACTAAAAGTTTGTGAAGTACTGCAAAAATTATAATTTTTAGATCGAGGAAATTGCAGGAGGACATTTATCAAACGTTGCCAATTTTTTCCAAGAAATATTTAAACACATTTTTATAAGATTTTCTTGTCCGTGAACATTATTCGGCCGTTTCACAGGCTCACAAGAGCCGAGACTTGCCAAAGACTTGTAAGAGCTTCGCTTCCAACAAAAGCAAGAGCGGTGAAATCACTCACAGGGCTTCTAAAATCAGATTTTACGACAAGCGGACAAATCATACGCCCCATCAGCGTATGATAAATCATGTGGCACTTAAATGGTCCCGTATAACACTTAGACTACGCTGACGGCATTTGATTGATGGTACAGAAATTCGACGACATGTGAGACCGATCGGTAGAGATACGCGACTTTTCAGGAACTCTCACCCATTTGTTGTTTTGTACAGAATGAATTCGTTCTTCGTCCGCACTTTCCGTATGTGGAATTGACTTCCGGCAGATATCTTCCCAGCTAATTATGATATTCAGAAGTTTAAAATAAAAGTCAACAAACACTACTCCCTCTTTCCTCCTTTCAATACCGTATCTTCCTTCCGCCAACGCAATGCACTGCATTTATAGGGGACATCCCCTGACTGTTGCGAATCGAATAAACAAAAAAAGCAAAATCCAGCCAAACCTAAGGCCATCCGAATCAGGTTTGAAAATCCCACAATATCTCCAAACGAACTAAAATTAACCTATTTAATGTGTAAAATCTGTTGCGATATACGGTTCAAAATTTTGGAATACAAACCGCTGCAACTTGAATTCCTTAACCACCACCTCCGTCGTATATTAAACATTTTCTGGCCGAACTCAAACGAAAGTCTATGGGCTGAAATCGGACAGAAACCGATCGAGGCCGAAAAGAAAATGGCAATTTATCAGACATGCCTTACGAAAACACACCACACCGCAGAATGGAGGCTGTAGCGTTTGCTTAGATCTGCAGTAACATAATAGGAAAATATTGATATTTTTATTCAAATTAAAGACCAGTATTATTTTTCTTTTCTTCGAATAAAATAATCGAACTTTATTAAATTAAATTATATTATTTCAAATTAAAGACCAGTATTATTTTTCTTTTCTTCGAATAAAATAATCGAACTTTATTAAATTAAATTATATTATTTCCCATTGAAATAAAGGTTTATAGAATTTATAGAAAATAAAATATAATATCAATTCAATTTTAAAACTTTTTCCCACGTTCAAAAAATAATTAAACATATATTAATTAAGAGTTTTTATACACTCCACGAGAGTATTATGTCTTTGTGTATTTGTTTGTAACAGCCAAAAGGAAGCGAGATAGGCCCATTGTTAATTATACCGATCGACTTAGAATCACTTTTTGAACCGATTTAGCAATGTCCGTCCGTCCGTCTATTGTTGTAATCAAATAACAGGTCGTAATTATAGTCCAATCTTAACAAAATTTAGCACAAGTAAGTTTTGTGGATCAAGGACGAACGCTATTTAGTTTTAGGCATATCGGTTCAGATTTATAAATAGCCCCCATACAAATGTCGGTCCCGATTTGACTTTTTCCGCTCTAGAAACCACATATTGTACCCGATTTTCTTTAAATTTGGCACAACATCTTATAATCCAACTAGAAACACCTATACTGAAAATGGGTAAGATCGGTTCAGAGTTAGATATAGCCCCCATACAAATATCGTTCCCGATTTGAAATTTTCCGCTCTAGAAACCACATATTGTACCCGATTTTCTTTAAATTTGGCACAACATCTTATAATCCAACTAGAAACACCTATACTGAAAATGGGTAAGATCGGTTCAGAGTTAGATATAGCCCCCATACAAATGTCGGTCCCGATTTGACATTTTCCGCTCTAGAAAGCACATATTGTACCCAATTTTCTTTAAATTTGGCACAACATCTTATAATCCAACTAGAAACACCTATGCAGAAAGTGGGTAAGATCGGTTCAGATTTAGATATAGCCCCCATAAAATGTCGCTCCTGATTTGACTTTTGCCGCTCTAGAAACCACATATTAAACAGGATTTTCTTCAAATTTGGCTTAACATCTTATAATCTAAATAGAAATACCTGTGGCTAAAGTGGGCTCGATCGGTTCAGATTTAGATATAGCCCCATACAAATGTCGCTCCCGATTTGACTTTTTCCGCTCTAGAAACCACATATTGTACCCGATTTTCTTTAAATTGGGCACAACATTTTATAATCCAACTAAAAACACCTATGTTGAAAGTGGGTAAGATCGGTTCAGACTTAGATATAGGCCCAATACTAATGTTGCTCCCAAACGTTTAACCGATTTTGGTCAAACTATACATATTATATTTTCCCTATTTCGTTCCAGGTTTCAATATACTCCCATACAAATGTCCTTTCCGAATTAATATTTTTTGTCAAACACATACATTTACAGTAAACAAAAATCCTTCTCGTTTTCACTTTATTACCGAATTGAATTGTATTCGGATACAAAGTAGAGTGTATCATATAGTCGGCCCATCCCGACTTTAGCCTTTCCTTACTTGTTTTTACATAAAAACTTTTTAAAAAGGCAATGAATTTATATACTCGTAAGATAATTACAATTTTATTGGAGATTAGATAATGATATTGCACATTTGACAGACGTAATATTAATTTTTAGTAATTCATTTCCTGTAGCTACGAAAACCTAAATTTATATTTTGAGCGGTAATATTACCATTTGTATACCCTCACTCTACAGAGTAGGTGGGTATATATAATCATATAACATTTGGGGCAGAAAAAAGTGTAACGCATTGAAGGAGTGACTTAAGACCCCAGATATTTTTGGACCAAATTCTTTACACGACCTTTTAAGTTTTTTGAGCCTTGGCTGGCTGGTGTACACAGTAACGAAAGGAGTTAAGGAATCAATTCAAACTGCACATGACGACATTGCCACACCACTTCTGGTACCTCCCACATAGGGTTTTGGTTCCGGGAATTCCCGAATCGTTTATTTTCGACCAATATTTTCCGGGAATTCCCGGGAAAAAATTTTGATTTCCCGGGAATACGGGAAATATTAAATAAATATTTTATTGATTATTTTGAGCATTAATTTACATTTACTATATAAATTAGAAATTTTAGATATATTTCAAATTTACATATTTACATTACTGACAATAATAACGGGTATTTGTTTATTACTACAAACAGAACATTCTAAGTACCCATTTTTTGCGAAACCCAGCTAGGAGAATACAAAGTTTTTGTGAGTATATTTGCATGATCTTTATTGTGAAACAAAAATATCATACCGACAATACTATGGCTACTATAATGTCAATACTTAATGTCGTGCTGGTTATACTTCAAATTTCTTGTTTTCCTAGAAAAATCGACAAAATAAAAGGTGAAAATCTTCTTAAATAACAATTTACTTTACATATGAAACCAGTAAGAAATTGTTAAAAATTCGGATACTTTCAAAAATTTTCACCTGGAAACTTTCAAGAGAAATCAAATATGAATAGAAATATATCCTACGGTATTTTTAAATAACCCTTTGTATGAACTTATTATTTATTTAATATTCATTTTTTATATTACTTTTACATTTAGAATATTTTACTTTGTTTCTGTAAATTTTTTATATAAATCTTCTAAATTAATTACGTCATAACATTCTCCGAGTTTTTTGTTTCCTTAATCATTTTTTATACCCTCCACCTCCAGGATGGGGGTATATTCACTTTGTCATTCCGTTTGTAACACCTTGAAATATTCATCGGAGACCCCATAAAGTATATATATTCTGGGTCGTGGTAAAATTCTAAGACGATATAGCCATGTCCGTCTGTCCGTCTGTCCGTCTGTCTGTCTGTCTGTCTGTCTGTCTGTCTGTTGAAAGCACGATAGCGGCCGAACGAAATGAGCTAGGAGGTTCAAATTTTTCCTAAATGTGTCTTATGGTTGTAGACAGAGTTACAAGCCGACCCATAATTATCGGCGGCGGCGGCGCTGTTCAAAATGGGTCGGCGGCGGCGGCTTTCGGCTGATTTGTCGGCTCGTTCTGTCATTCGATCACCCCTATTTATTTGACAATTTTGGGAAAATGGAAGGAATAATTTGTATTGTTTTTTAACACCTTTTCTTTTATTTTTTGGCAAGTAGATCAATATTCGTTAATATTAGCCAATGTTCCCACAATTTAATATAATTATCCCATACAATTATTTTTTGGGAGTGGGAATCCATTCCCAAAATTTATAATATGGATGAATTTAATATATATTTTTGCAATTATAGCTTCTCATGTGATGATTAATTGACCAGACATCTTTAATATCATAACCTTTCAAATGAATGATAATACTCTACCTACTTGGCACACTAAAGAATCATAATAGAGAAACTGTTGTTTATTAAGGCTATTTTTATTTAAGCCGGGATAAGAAGCTGCGATAACACAAACGTTAATAAAAATTTAATAAAATAAAATTAATAAACATTTTTTTACCCAAAATAAAAAATTATTTTTTTACATTGTCGGCAACAACAATATAAATATTTGTATCAAAACAAATTAAAAAAAAATATTTTCTGTTGACTTTCTCGGACTTATGGCCGATAACCATAAATTTGACCTACACTGGATAATTATCCATGCTAAGTCCAATATCTTTAACATAAAATATTTTTGTCAAAATTTGTTTTTATACATACCTTGGTATTGCTGTTGGTGATAATTTTAAAAAAGAAATTTTTATTTTGAGTTAAATCTTAACTTTTTATTTGGTTTTTTCTTACCACAGCTTTTATTTGGTTTTTTCTTACCACAGCTTAGTTATCCAGTATTAAAAAAACAGCTTTATTGTTATTTATAGGAACACATGGCCACGCGTACTGGAATTGACTTATATAAATGGCAAAATCAAAATACAATCATTCAACTTTCTATAGACGTCATCATATGTTGGATACCAAATTCAAAGAAAGGTCAATATATTTCACAGTAGTAGGTTGTCTAAGTTGACATTTATATTTTCTTGTGTAATTTTAAGTGGGTTGCCTATTTTGGTAGTAAGATTTGACTGAGTTAGAACTCCGTCAAATCTCGGCGGCGTGGTTGAAGTCGATATGAGTCGATGTAATCGGCGGCGTGTTGAAGTCGATTTGAGCCGATGAAATCGGCGGCGGCGCGGCTCGTGCAGAACCATGCGGCGGCGGCGGCTTGTCGGCTTAAAATCGGTCGGCTTGTATCTCTGGTTGTAGATCGGTTGGGATTTAAAGTGGACGAAATCGGCCCAGAGGGAAAAATTTTTCCCTCACAAGGACTGAAAATACCCCTAATATTTAGAGTATTTCAGCATGTTTGTTGAACATATTAGCTTGTATTTAGTTGATATTTGCAATGCGCTTTCCCTCTATAGCATAAAAGGGCACCATAGAGTGATTTTTATTTGTATGGGCCGAAATGGGACAAAAAGTGATAAAAATGGTACCTATCAAACGACAACAGATAGAAACACGAAGTTTGGCGTGTACATTCCTCTAATAGACTAGATACATAATATAAAAGTATTTTTTCTAAATTCGTACTTTTAAGGGGTTAAATGGGGATAGAGGGATAAAAATAGTACCAACCTAACGGCTGCACCTAGAATAATGAAATTCGATATATACATTCCTCTGATGGCGTAGACACGTAAAATAAAAGAAATTTCCAAAATTCGTACTTTTTGGGGTTCAAGTGGAAAAAAGGGGATAAAAATAGTACCTTCCAAATGACAGCAGCTAGAATCATGAAATTCGGAGTATACATTCCTCTGACTGCGTAAACACGAAAAATAAAACGTTTTTTCCAAATTCGTACTTTCAATGGATACAATGGCTACAGGGGATAAAAATAGTACCAACTAAATGAATACAGCTAGAATGATGAAATTCAGTGTGTACGTCCCTCTAATTGTGTAGATACGTAAAATAAAGAGATTTTAGATAGTCGTACTCTTGAGGGGGCAAAATTGGAAAAAGGGGATAAAAATGGTACAAACAAAATGGCCGCCGATAGAATCATGGAATTCGGTGTATACATTCCTCTGACTGCATAGCCACGTAAAATATTTTTTTTCCAAACTCGTACTTTATTTTGTTGCTTTTACGACAAAACATGGTAGAATCATGAAGTTGTCTTATACTGCGTACGTGAGAGATAAGGTATTTTCAAAATTTATACTTTTGAAATTAAAATAGGATGGAAATACAACCAACCAAACGACTGTAGCTGAAAATACGCTCTCTATCCCCCAATATTTAGGGTATTTATCCCTTATATTTAGTATTATTATTATTATTTCCTTTATATTATACTTTATATTATTTCCTTTATATATATACATAGTATACAAATATTGGTAGTCTTGGCTTATAAATTAAATTTCTTATTTTCATACAGTTAAAATTTGTTGCGGACATTCCTCTTGTAGCTTGGAAGCACCACAAAGAAAATAAAAGTTTTAGCTTGCGAAATGGGACAAAAAACGATAAAATATAGTACCAATGATACGACAACAGCTAGAATCATGAAATTCGGTGTGTACGTCCCAATAATTCGTAGACACTTAAAATAGAGAGATTCGTACTTTTAAGGGATATAATTAAAGAAGAGGGAATGGGACCTACCAAACTGCTGAAGTTGAAATCATAAAATTCGGTGTATACATTCTGACTATGAAGACTCGAAAAAGGGCTTTTTCGAAATTTGTACATTTGGTCGGGGAATGGGGATATCTTTAAAATGTTTACTTTTCTTATCAGTTTGTCTGTATCTGAAAATGCTTCTCCCTAATGGCGACTGACAATCGCCTATTATTAAGGCATTGTATTTATGTATAGTAGTAGATTTTAAACAGTGGGCATAAGTATATATTATAGTTTGAAATAGTAAACAAATATAGTAATGTGCACAAAAATATCACAATTTTCGTAATATGGTACTGTACATCTATGTTAAGTCGACATCCTTTAATCTGCTGGTAATACTGTGGAATGCACTCCGTGGTGGAGGGTATATAAAATTCGGCCCGGCCGAACTTAACGCCTTCTTACTTGTTAATTTTGAATCTAGTGTAGTCACTTGTGACTGCGATTTAAATGTCTAATTTTATGACGCCTTTAATTCTGACGATTAGTCTAGAGAAAAAAAATTGTAAAATGAAAAATAATCTATAAAATATTTTGACAAAAACCTTCGTCTAATTTGTAATATGTCAGTATTTTAACCTATTTTTTATTTATTACTACAATAATAAAAATTATTTATTTTTAGATTATTATTATATTATGTTGTCCTCTCGATCACTTACAATTAAGAAACTTGATAAGGTGGCAAATTTTTTTCTTAAATTAATTAACAATAAAAATCTGGCAGCAACATTATGAGAGTAGTAAATTCCATACAAAAAATAAATTCCATACAAAAAGTAAGTAAGCCCAACCGAACAGGCCTATAGTTTAATAATCAGAAATTACATTCATATTGAAAGCTATCAAAAAGTACGAAAACCTTAAAATAGTGTACACGGATGTGTATGGTGAGCGTTAATAGATTAAAATAACGCACCAATTAACATTTTGTTGACATTTCAAATCATATTGGACATACCTAAAATAAATTATTTTTTTCCCGGAATTCCCTGGAATGAAACTTTCCATTCCCGTTTTCCCAGGAAATGAAAAAAGTCCGGGAAACCACAAACCCTACTCCCACACAATGAAACTCATATATGATAAAAATTTTATAATCATTTTAAGTGTACAATATATAGCTGGTTTGGCTATGCCCCTTCTAGTACCTCCCAAACAAATCAGCCTAAACTACTTAATATTAAAGCTGTTATAACATATATACGGATAATCCTAATACTCTGAAATTTAACATTCGACAATGTTTTAGACGTTGCATTCACTTGCAATATGGCCGATATTGTCACAACCTCCCACACAAATTGGCAATTATAATATAATATATGGATTGTCGAAATCAGCTAGCAATTTGATATTATGAAATGGTTTTTATAATCATTTAAACCTATAAAATAGTTATACTTTTGCACGCACCTTCTATGATATGAACAATTGTTCATATCCTTTATAACTTCTATACTGGTGGTGGATATTTGATCATGTTTTTACAATTGTTTTATACTATCTTCCTCACAAATTATCCTGCCCTAAGTAAAATTTAATTCCTTATAATTTCCATACATACGTTCTCTGATAGTGAGGGTATATATAAGTTTAATACAGCGTTGTTACTTTAGATTTTATGGATAAGTTTTTTTAATTATTAGTACAATTGTACACAACACCTGTGGGATTTCTCCACTGATATTAATGTAACAGTTTGTCGGACTTTATATAAAGTCCGATTAAAATATTAAAAATTCTAAAATTGAATCTAATAGCCTTTTCAAACTGCATGAGAAAAGCTGAAATCAGTAAAAGTTTCTGTTGGATTCCCGCGGGAATTTCGTACGAAACGGGAAAATAGAAAATATGAAAATTTCCGGGATTTTTTCCGCGGGAAATCCCGAGATGCAATCTCTAATAAATACCCTAAATATTATAAGTTTTGCGAGTGTTTTTGTCATTGTTGGGAAAAAACTAATATTAGAAAACCAACTTTCAAAGATTTCATGATTCCTGCTACAGTCTTTTGCCCGGTACAATTTTATCCCTTTTTTCCCACTTTGTTCCCATAAGGACAAATTTCACCGTTTACGAAGTTAGAGGAAAGTATATACGGGATTACATGATTCTGCAGCAGTTTAGTTGATACAATTTTTCGACCATTTCGTCCCGTTTCACCCAAAATTTACAAAATTCGAAAAGTCTTTTTTATTTATTTCTACACAGCCAGATGTATACATCAAATTTCATGATATCAACTTTAGCCGTTTTGTTGGTACCGTTTTTAATCCCTGTTTTCCCATTTTATCTCTTTAGTTACGAGTTTTGAAATATCCAATTAGTTTACAAGTACAAACCGAATTGCATGTTGTCGTTTGATTTGTATATTGCTTAAATACTCTAAATATTAGGGATTATATTCTGTCCTTGTTAGGGAACAAATTTCCCCTGGCCCTAAACAAATTTCCGACCCCCACTAATCTTCAATCATTATGTGGAATTTTCTTAGATTTTCACCACGACCTAGTATATAAAGTGGGATCTCAAGGGACAGGTCGTTTCCTACTTATAGAGGTTTGTGTGTTGTCCCAGAGGTAAAGCTATTGACGTTTTGAGAGATGTCTAAAGATGTAACAATGTGTAAACTCTCCATTTAATAGTGTTTCCGTCTATTGGAATAATTTTACTAACTTTAATCCATGATACAAAACGAACTACGACTTCACGATTTTTCAGGTTTTTAAATCTTTTTAGTTTAGCTTTTCTTTCAAATGAACGGCCACAATGAAATAAATAAATAAATACCTCTCCTAGAATGAAATCTCACTAACAGAGGAAAAGTAATTGAAAAATCCCACTTATAGATGTCCATAATGTCAACGAAATCCCTCTTTCAGAGGTAAGCCAGTAAAATATCCCACTTATAGAGGAAAATCCCGAAAAAAATAATCCCACAAAGAGGTTTCTTGTATGATGTGTGCAGAGACCATCAAAAATGATGCACTTATAGAGGATTCCCACGTACACAGGTTCGATGATTTCCCATTGGACTGATGGCAACACTGTTCACTGTCCCTCCCTGTACTGGCTGTTGTAGTTGATGTTGGTGCTGCAGTCTGTAGTCTCTTATTGACGTTGTGAAGTTGGCGCTTCTTAAACAGCTACCGATCATTGGAGTGATCATTTGCACATGACTAAGGTTTCCCCCCATACTCTGTTACGAGAACACACACACACAAGCAAAGTGTTTGCCGGTAGGTAAATGGGTGAGATCAAAGTTTGCTCTCTCCCTCTGCGGTTTGAAAAAAAAAAAAGATCGTTGATCACCCCCTCCCCTTAAACGCCTAACACAGTCGATTGTAACTCAATTCATTCATAATTTTCCCGAGTAGAATTTGGCGCTCATTGCTCATTACAGCTCCTCTCTTTTGAGTGTATATATTTTTTGATTTTCTCTATGTCAAATAAAAAATCATTTCGCGTTACCGCAAACAACGTGCTTGCTGTTGCTCCATGTTGTTCGTTTTGGCGTTGCTTTTCTCCTTTCGACAAGCGAGTGTGGAGAGTGTCTTGTTCGTCGTGTCTTCTTGTGTCGCTGTTTGCTGCTGCTGTTGTTTTTATCAAATAATTAATGTCAATTTATACTTCAGTCTGACACTGGCGCTAAGTTTTGTGTTTTGTGTACATGTTGTTGTCATCGTTGTGTTTTTGTTGTTGTTGTTGTCATTGTCATTGTTGCTGTTGTCGTCGCCGTTTTTTGTGCTGTTCTATAATTAATTCTTCCTCGCCGTGTTGTTGTTACTTTTATCTGTTTAACAACAACTCTGTAGCGCCACTGTGATTGTCTCATCCTATTATTATTAAATGCGCTACGCTACCACAGTAAGAGGGATATATCGTGATCACTCTTCAATTTGTTACTGAAATGTTTGTCTGGAGTAGCACTTAATGGAGAATACCATTCGCATTGACTAAGATTGGTCTTAATTGAATGGAATAGGTACATGTGAACCAAGGAGGGATGAACATGCAAATCTGGTGAATAATGAACAGAATATAATGATATAATGGAGAGGAGACTAAAGAAGGCCTTTTTTAATTTTTTTAATTTTGCACACGGCCTATGTAGAATGATAAAAAACCCGGTTTGTCTATTATGTCGGGTTTTTCGAAACCCGGTTGCCCGGTTTTCTTATTTCGAAAAACCCGGTCCGACCGGTTTCATTTCGGTTTTTCTTAAAACAGTAAGAAATAGGAAATTTTGATTTTTATGTCGAAACTCATTACTAAAAATGCCTTCAATTTATTATTTAACCTCAAAAAAGCATTCTAAATACGTCAATTATAATTATTTCATTTAAAAAATATAGGGTGTATTTAACTTTTATAAAACTTGGAGGGTGAACGCCTCCAACGTGGTTGTTCTTAACTTCGTTTAGACACTACACAGAGAGGTAGCAAACGGCCAAAAGTATATATTTTTTTATTTTGTAATAAATTTTCATTTTTATTTCATATTTAAAAAATATATTTTTTTCTAGTATAATTTTTACAGTGGTTCCAACTTCAAAATTCTAGTTTGCATATATTCTAACAAAAAAACTTTATTTACAACATCGATAAAGTATTAGGCCATGATTTCTGTGTTAAATTTTTTGATGCGAAATTAAGCATTTTATGAAAATTTGGAATGTAATCTTCATTTGTGTATACTGTTTGTGAAATTCCAAATTCGTACGTATTTACTTGTGTTTTAGGTGTTCCAAAAAATAACTTTCTACAAATAAAACAAGTAAGGAAAGGCTAAAGTCGGGCGGGGCCGACTATATGATACACTCCACTTTCTATCGGAATACAAACAAAAGAGAAAACGGGAAAATTGTTTGCATGTTTCCTAATCACAGGCTAATATGATCTGGTCCAATTTGTCAAATCGAGATAATATTTGTATCGGGGCTATATCCAAACATGAAATGAAGTGACTAACTTTCACAATAAGTTCTTCCAGTTAAAGTATAACGTGTTATGCTCAATTTTAAGAAATTCTCTGAAAATACGCGGTTTCTGGGGGAACGATATTTGTATGAGAGCTATATGTAAATCTGAACCGATGTGACCCATTTTCACCATAGGTATTCCTAGTTTAAATATATGATGTTTTGCCAATTTTGAAGAAAATCTGTTAAAATTTGTGGATTCTGGAGCGGAAAAATTCAAATTGGTAGCGAAATTTGTATGGGAGTTATATAAATCTGAACCGATCTAACACATTTTTACCACAAGTATTTCCAGTTGAAATATAAGGTGTTTTGCGAATTTCGAAGAAAATCTGTTAAAATATGTGGATTCTAGAGCGGAAAAATTCAAATTGGTAGCGAAATTTGTATGGGAGCTATATATAAATCTGAACCGATATAACACATTTTTACCACAGGAGTTTTTAGTTCAAATATTAGATGTTTTGCGAATTTTGAAGAAAATCTGTTGTATATAAAGTTAAAAAAGTCAAATCGGGAGCGAAATTCGTATTGGGACTATATCTAAATCTGAACCGATTTTCTTCAAATTAAATAGTGTTCGTCCTTGTCCCGAAAAAAATTCGTTTGGTTCTGCCTACAATTGCGACCTGTATCGTGATTACAACAATAGATGGACAGACGGACATTGCTAAATCGACTCAGAAAGTGATTCTAAGCCGATCGGTATAATTAACAATGGGTCTATCTCCCTTCCTTTTGGGTTTTACAAACAAATGCACAAAGACATAATACTCTCGTAGAGTGTATAAACATCCAACATTGATTGGAGTAAAACTATAAGAGCAGGAGTGAGAAAAGGTTGTGACTATACACCATTTAGTAGTCCAAGGGATCATAACTATTAATACTATTAATCTTAAGTTTCAGTTTTGTTGCAATATTTTCATTAGAACCATTTTAAATGACCCATATTATCAGACCCAAATTTCAGAATTTTATGATGGTAAACAAAAAAGTTATAGAGTTTTGACACCTAATCAAAAGCGTTCCGTGAAGTGAAGAAAGTGAAGAAGCCACACAAAAACAGGAAATCCGGTTTTCCGAAAACCGTGATTTTAAAGAACCCGACGGTCGGTCCCTATTGGATAAAAAAACGGTTGGCCTGGTTTTCGGTTTCGGGTTTGATCACTCTAGGCCTATGACAACGAGAGTCTGACATTTTACGAGAGTATTAATGACCGGTATTGGAAAGGAGGGCGTGGCACCTCCCATACGAAGTTAAAACAAATTATCAAATATATTCAATTCTAGGACACAGAGAATTCTGGAATTTTATCTGAATTCGTGTACATACTTAATTTAATTATATTTGGATACAAACCCAGTCTATTTCTTGTAGTAGTAGTTTTTAATTTTTCCAAATTTCTGAGGAGATATTACTCTTCACATGACTTTATCTTCTTTTATAATCAAAGGGGAGACCAACGGACTCAGTGTTTGGTACACTGAGATTTAAAACGTTTTTTTTTTGCATGGACACATTTGCTTTAGAAATACCACGAAAATAAAGATCTATTTCATTGATCTGTATCCATGGTAGCAAGAAAACTAAATGTGACTCGAAACAACAAATCGCATTTTTGGAATCTACATTAAACCCACCCACCCAAATTGCTCACCCTGCCCTGGTGAGCATACACATCGCTTATTATTAACGTTGACAATTCACGAATTGTAGACAACAATTCGACTGAGCGGAAACAAAACATCACTCTTACCTGTTTGTTTTTTTCTTTATTTATCGCAGCAACATTGTTTCAGCATTACCATTTGGATGAACATAAATTATTGTCTGACATCCATCTATCTGCATACATATGTGTATGTATGTATGTACGCATGTGTGAGCTTTTTATTCTGGTATTTTGTTTATTTCACCGACGACAAAAACATTGTCTCTTTCGCGGCCTCTTTTAAAATATTCAAGATTAGCTTTTCTAAGAAATTTACGACAACAGATATTGACAAAAATGTTTAAAATGTTCTTGCTTGACCCATTAACGCCCAACGTTTATTTATTTTCAATCATTTTCGTAATAACTACTATAATAATAATAAAATATTTATTTATAGATTAACATTATTTAGTTCTGTTCCTTCTCTCTTTAATATTGAATATTATCAAAAACCAGAAAATCCCGCTTCTAATTGGTGTATACGGGCATTTACGGTTGACGTTAATGAATATAAAAAGTCGTTTATTTTAAACATATTTCATACAAATATTTTGAATTTCATGTTAGTAATTGTTTAAAATATTAACTAATCATTTATTTTTTGCATCTCGTTAAAATTAAGATTTTTACAAGGTTTAGTATACTAACTGTGGATGCAAATGATATGATACATCCATCTGTAGAGGAATCAAATGAAAATTGATAAAAATCGGTTAAAATATGAGATTTATAGAGAGTTAAATCGGAAGGAATTTTGTTTGGGGTTCAAATCAAAACCTGAACCAATGTGTTCACACTTGAAGTAGAAAAAATTCTCGACTCCGGCTAAACGCTTTTATACGCCATAAGAAATTAAAATTGTTCCTCTGGATAAAACATTTAGTTTTAGTAAATTAGAGATCTTAAAATATGCGGGCGAGATCTTTTGTTCAAATTTGTAAAATCTATTTTAAAATAGATCAATTAAATAGTATTTAACATCTATTTTTTAATAATTGTTTTGTCCATAAATTAGAAATATTTTCCTCACTTAAAAATAAGTATGGAAATGAAAGGTATTTATTGCAAATTCTCCAAGTTTTAAATGGTCATTGAATTCTTAATGCCGGAAATATACACTTGTATATGGGCTATATCAAAACATAGACCGATGTCGCACTCTTTCAAATTACACCGTATGAGATACGTATGAAAATATAGCAAAATGGAGTTAATTGGCGGTTTAAGTTTTTCATTTCCTCATACTGTTGCCCCTTCATAATACTCCAAAGTTCCAAAGGATACATTTTTTCAAAAATTATGTTAAATGATAACGTTATTAGTGTCAAATTAAAAAATAGAATATCCACAGGGTTTTCCAATTGGTATTCCAAGAAAAATGTCATTGTTTGAGATTAATGATCGGATATTTATTTCATAATAAAGAGGAAGGTATGCCGTTAATAATGAAAAACAACATCAGCCAAATGGCCACCACGACTACGCTTACCAAATCATTTTCATGAAATTTTCCATAACCAAATCGCAAAGTGGCTGCCCTATGTCCTCGATAGCCTTCTATCTTTGAGGACTTCAATCGACGCTGGGCTGTTGGCGTAGACCTTATCTTTCACGTGGCCCCAAAGGAAGAAGTCGCAAGATGTTAAATTACAAGATCTCTGTGGCCAATTGTGATCACCAATGGTTTCGTTGCTTGTGTGGCACGTAGCGCCGTCTTGTTGAAAGTAAACGTTGTCCAGATCAATACCATCCAACTCCGACCATAAAAAATCATTAATTATCTCTCGATAGCGCAATCCATTCAACGTAACTGTTGAGCCAACCTCATGTTCGAAAAAGTAAGGTCCAAAGACCCCACCGGACCATAAACCGCACCAAACAGTCACACGATGAGGATGGAGAGGCTTCTCAACAATAACTCTTGGGTTTTCCGAGCCCCAGATGCGACAATTTTGCGGTATTGCGGTCCGACAAGGTGCTTCACGACGACCCAAAAACGCTTTAGTTTTGCGACCTGTGACTGCAAGATTTTCACCATTTTTGTAGTGAATTTTAATAATTTCAATGCGTTGCTGAAGCGTGTATCGTTCCATTTTTAGTAATTGCGTAGTTTCTACTTGTCAAAGAATAAAAGCTTCAAAAGTGACAGCTACCGAAATACCGGGTGATTTAAAAGAACACCTCTTGTTGGAAAACCCTGTATTAAAATACTCCAAATATCGTGCTTATATCTCTATTAGTTCAGCATTAACAGTCATTTCAAGTTTACCCCTTATTTGATTTAGTTTATTCATATTTTACTTTTTAAGACGGAAAACTTAAAATGGTTGTTAATGCTAAACTAATACAAACTACGCAATTTGAAGTATTTTAGCACATATTCTGTTCTATAATTTTACACTTATACCGGTGTAATAGGGTGCTAATGAGTATTTAACAAGTAAAAACGGAGTCATGTCCAGCCGGCCGAACCTTATATACCCACCATAGTGGGCATAGAAGTGCAGTACCATCAAAGGAAAATGTTAATTTTTTAATATAGCCAAATCAAAACAAATAAAAATATAAGTATATAAATTGTTATCAAGTTAATTCAAAAAGTAAATATAAGACCGCAATTTTCAAAAAAGCATAAACACCCTAAATATTGGAATAGTGGCTGTATTTTCAGATACAGCCGTTTGGTTGGTTGAATTTCTATCCTATTTTAATTACAAATCCTATTAATTACACATTTTGAAAATCCACTATCTCTCACGTAAACAGACAAGAAGATATACACTAAATTCCATGATTCTGCACTCACCTTGAAAGTAGTACATGCTTTGAACTTGATTCTAGTTAAATTTTCCTCAAACAAAATAAATATTTACTCAACCTGAGGAAAATTCCAGTAAGTTTTTCCTCAATCCAAGTACATTTTTACTAAATCTAAGTAAAATTTTGCTGAAATTTTCCTAAATCTAAGTAAATTTTTACTACATTTAAGTAAAATTTTCCTAAAACTAAGTAAATTTTTACTCAAACTAAAAAAAATTTTCTCAAACCAAATACATTTTTACTAAATCTTAGTAAAATTTTGGTAAATTTCTACGAAAAGTAAGTGAATTTTTACTAAAATCAAGTAAATATTTACTTAAACTGAGGACAATTTTGCTGATTTTTTCCTCAAAACAAGTAAATTTTTACTTAAACTGAGGAAAATTTTACTTGATACAAGAAAGAAAGTGAACTTAAAATAAGTTCAATTTAACTAAAAAATCAAACAATGGGTTTGCTTCAGAGTATGCAAAACTGATACAAAAAATGACAACATGAAATATTTCTCAAAAGTTTCATGATACCTCTGCCATAAACAGTTCAGCTATTACTCCATGAAATAAGTCTCTGCAAACGAACGAGAATTGCTTCTTAGATTAATATTCATGAATATTCTAAACAATTTCAAGTGATTTTTATAAGTTCATTAATACTTAAATGTATGAAGAACTCGTCATAAATTTCAGTAAACATATTAACTTACTTTTAGGAAAAACACATTTTTAAGTTAACATTTCCTAAATGGAATTTATTTCATACAAAAAAAAAATGCTGAGTATTGTAAGATTTTTTTATTAGATCCAAAGAAATGTTTTTAAGTAAATTTACTACCCTATTTCTAGTATATGAACTATTTATTATGACTTTGAAAGAGGGAAACTTTACTCATATTTAGTTAATTTTCCAACCTTTTAGGAAATTTTTACTGAACTGGAGTAAAATTGTTGAACTAAATTGTATTATGGATTTTACTCAGATTTATGAATGCTATTTTTCTGAGTGTAGCTGTGGTCATTTGGTTGGTACCATTTTTATCCCCTTTTACGCATTAAAAATACGGTTTTCGAACATCTTTCTAGAGGGGTGTACACTCCGAATTTCATCATTCTAGCTGTAGCCGTTTGGTTGGTACCATTTCTATCCCTCTGTTCCGATTTTATCCCGTGAAGGCACGAATTTGGAATTTAAACAAGAGTTGTGGATTGTATAGCAATAAGAATCGGAAGGGACATTTGTATGGAGGATATAACAAGATATGGACAGATGTTTCGTCTATCCCAATTATTTCTTAGTGTTACAAACATTTGGAATGAAACTTATAAATTTATAAAGTTTCTTTTATTGAAAAGTAGATGTTGTTTTGGTGAAACATTATGAAATTCTGGAGTCGGAGTCCAGCAATTTTGCCTTGACTCCACAATCCTGATGAAGCTTTCTAGCCATTAAAAGGTTTTATAAATCTGTGAAAGTTTATTGCCGGAAACATGTGATAATCAATGTGTCGATTCTTGATCTCTAATAAGTCAACAAGGAAGGAACTTTGTGTGGGGCCAATATCAAAGCTTGGTCCACTTTTACCACAGATGTATCTTGGTGAAATAAAATCTAAAATGGGAAACCAAGCTAAAATCTGATGAAGTATTTCTTTCACTGTATTGCGTTGGCGTAAGGAAGATAAAGTACTGGAAGGAGAAAGAGGTAGTAGTGTCTGTTGACATATGTTTTGAATTTCTGAATATCGTAATTGGAGGAAAAAATATTTGCAGGGTTATTAGAATCATCTCTTTTGGGTTTATGCTGTATATTCGCAACCATCGAACGAAATGGGAAGACCTCTGCACGGTATGTAATGTTGAAATGGTTGCAAAGTGGACGGGCAAGAGCGAGACTTCTAGAGCGTTGAAAAGTTAAATCGAAATGACATTTGATAGGCGCCTATATCTAAATCTGAAACGATGTTCTTCAAATTTAAGAGTCCGACCTTAACCCGAAAAGTTAGGTGGTTGCAATAATCTTAGAAACTACTGGCGAGTCCATTCAGATATTTTTCAATATACAGCACAAGTGTAACTGTTTGTGCGGAAAACTAAAAAAATCATGTTTTCATTATACCCTCCACCTCCAGGATGGGGGTATACTAACTTTGTCATTCCGTTTGTAACACCTTGAAATATCGACCTGAGACCCTATAAAGTATATATATTCTTGATAGTCATAAAATTCTAAGACGATCTAGCCATGTCCGTCCGTCCGTCTGTCCGTCTGTTGAAAGCACGTTTAGATGCTAGATCTAAACGAAAGGAGCTAGAACGTTCAAATTTTCCATAAATGCGTCTTATAGTCGTAGATCGTAGGGATTGAAATGGGGCGAAATCGGCCCAAAGGGAAAAATTTTTCCCTCACAAGGACTAAAAATACACATAATAATCCCTAATATTTTAGCGTATTTAAGCATGTTTTTTAAATATGTCTGAATATATTTGCTTGATATTTGGTATGTGCATTCCCCTTATAGCAAAAACGTGCAACATAAAGTGATTCTTATTTGTAGGGGGTGAAATGGGACAAAAAAAGGGATAAAAATGGTACATATTAAACGACAACAGCTAGAAACATGAAATTCAGTGTGTACATTCCTCTAATTGAATAGATACATAATATAAAAGTATTTTTTCCAAATTCTTACTTTTACGGGGTAAAATAGGAATAGAGGGATACAAATGGTACCAACCAAACGGCTGTACCTAGAATAATTAAATTTGGTGTATACATTCCTCTGATTGCATAGATAATTAAAATACACGGATTTTTCAAAATTCGTACTTTTTGGGGTTAAAATGAAAAAAGGGGATAAAAATAGTACTAATCTAATGACCGCAGCTAGAGTCATGAAATTCGGAGTATACATTCCTCTGACTGCGTAGACACGGAAAATAGACGAATTTTTCGAAATTAGTACTTTCAAGGGATACAATGGTACAGAGGGATAGAAATAGTACCAACTAAACGACTACAGCTAGAATGATAAAATTCTAATTGCGTAGAAACGTCAAGGGGGTAAAAATGGTACCAACCAAATGGAATCATGGAATTCCGTGTATACATTCCTCTGACTGCATAGACACGCAAAATAAAAAGTTTTTTTCCAAATTCGTACTTTTTCTTTTATGGCAAAAATTGGTTGAATCATGAAGTTAGGTTATTTTGCACTATGTACGTCAGATAATGGATTTTCAAAATTTGTACTTTTGGAATTCAAATAGAATGGAAATACTACCAACTGTAGCACCCACTATCTACCAATATTTATGGTATTTAAGCTTTTTGAAAATATAAATATAAGAATATTTATTTTTTGAATTGACGTATTGGTAGCATTACCTTATAAGCGTGGTTTGAAATAATTAAAATATTATATTTATTTATAAAATTAATTTTTCAATATTTGTATTTGTTTTGGTTTGGCTATATTAAAAAAATATATATATTTTCCTGTAATATTACTGCACTTCTACGAAAACCGACAACCTCTGTGGAATGCAATCCATGGTGGAGGGTATATAACGCCGTTTTTACTAGTTTTTTATTTAAAGTATTTAAAAAATATTTTAAAACTTTAACGCAAGATATGACCTTATTCACACAAAGGTCAACACCATCACCACAGCTTTCAAAAAATGTATTCCCTACACCACTTCGTGGACCGCCAAATGTCTGTAACGCCAAGAAATAATCGAGCTAGACCCAACTTTAAGTATACGGATCGGCTTTGAACCACCAGCTGAATCGACTTAACGATGTCTGTTTGGAGGAAATCGGTTCAGATTTAGATATAGCTTCCATACAAATATCCCTATTATTTACACTATTACTGCTCTAGAATACACATTTTACATTTTGAACTACAAACAGCCAAAGAGAAAGTGGACCACATGGGCCCATGTTTTGATATAGCCCCCATACAAATGTACATCCTCTAAAATGCACATTTTACATCGGATCTTGAAATTTCCCACACAATGTTATATTTAGACTAGAAAGCCAGCTATGTAGGTCAATGTGTTGGTATAGCCCCCTTACAAATGGGCCCCCATTTTTATTATTACTCCTCTAGGACATATTACATCGGAAGTTTATATTATTATGCACATTATTTTGCACATTTTATTATATTTCAATTAAGAATACATACTATGGAAGTCATATATATGTGTCCATACTTTGGTATGACCCAAATGGGGTCCCAATTCTACTCTATTACAGCTCTAGAACCTACATCTTACATCGGATCTTGATTTTGCAGATCATGATATATTTCCACTAGGAATACCTACCTTGAATGATAACTATATAGGCCCATGTTTTGGAACAGGCCCCGAGTGTTGTTTTAGGACCCCTTCAAATGTCCGTCCGATTCATGCTATTACAGATCATGTTACATTTACTTTACTTGGAATATCTGCCGGAAAATTGGACCATGTTATTTGCCATATTCGTTAAATTTGACTGAAGATGATTTATATTATATACATAAAATTGATCCCATTAAACACCTTGGTTTAGTTATCAAAGCGAGGTGTATACGCAGGGAGTGGTGTAGGGAATTATATAATCGGGCCCGACCGACTTTAGCCTTTCCTTACTTGTTAAAAATAAATTCGTCTACTTTTCATTAAAATTGGAAGACCTTCTGAGACGTAAACATAGAGAATACTCACTGCATTCAATTTTTGGAATTTTGGGTAGTTGCGAATAAGCAGCTGGTTTAACAAACCTACGGTAGGAATAAGAAGTAGTAAACGCCACTTTGTTTCTAAAAATCCATTGGTAAGAATGAGTTATTAAAGTTTTTACTAAAACTATTTTTTTGCAAAAATATAAGTCTTGGCCATTCTAGTTCACATCTCTCAAAATTTAAAGATTTTGAAATCCATCTAAATTTTTTCAAAGCTATAAATCGGTTGATAATAAACTATGTTACAGCCTTATAAGTGCTCAAAGGTACCCCAAAAGTACGTCAAAACCGACTTGAACAAAAAAAAATAGTATAACTTCCCATTTATTTCTACTTCAACTTCTTTTAGCCGCTCAGTGTAATCTAACGAACTAGGCACATGTTTGAATAGGTCCTTGAGGACATACAAAAATGCTGTCTACTGTGAGATCAGTTGGAGCTGTACAGCTACAAAAACGTGCTTATGTGTTTAGGCTTTAACTTTTTTTAACGCTGCTTTCAACTGAATTCGTATCAAGGTCATTGGAATTGGCCAGACCCACTACTGACTGCTAGTTCACTACATGCTGCCCATCACAAATTGTGATAATGACTTCTTAATTTTATGACTACCCGTCATTAATAACAACAAAAAACGGGGCAGCAACAACGACTGCGGCTACGGATAAACTAAACTGATCTAAATTCTACGAACTCCTGTTGGGGCATGTGAAGCCAATTCACAAAATCTGAAGCAGCAACTCAACATAGCTACGCTGCCAGATTCTGATGTGCATGAAACCAATGACCTTAAAGATCATGTCTTATTTGTAAGCAAGACACAGGAGGCAGGCAACAATACCACAAGTGTTGTTTTTGTTGTTGCAACCTGCAACCACAGCTGCAGCAGTGGCAGTAGCAGCAACCATAGCCACAGTCAGCAGTAACCACACAATGAACGAATCCGGCGTCGACGACAACCTGAACCAGAGTGACAACAACAATGTAATGGTATCGCATCATTAGCGGTGTTTCAGTTGTTGTTGTAAATGTACGAAATGCTGTGAAAATGTTTGTTGCCATTGTCGTCGTTTCATATTGTTGTTGTTGCTTTTGAGTGTGTGTGTTGTTCTTGTCGGGTTTATTTTTAAACCAAAAATTATTTTCCCCTTTTGTTTCTTAAAAAAAAAACAAAAAACGCCGACGCGCCAGTTGGCGGCAAATTGTGGCGACACGTCTGGAGCGTGCGGCATATTAGTATGTCCAGTGTACCAAAACACAACAACCCAGCGGAGCAACCGACCAACCAGCGTATCAGCCAACAGTTACCCGTCAGTCCGCCCGACAGACTGAGTGAGTGAGTGACGACTGACGACGACTATTCCATTCGAACATGTGTGAAACTATCGTTGTACGCCATCCGCTCAACAATTTACAACAAACGTCGCCTTGCCCAACGCAAATTAAGTAAAGAAATCAAATCTCCACAACCGATCTTGGTTGGCATCAGCGGAATGACGCCTTGCCTCGGAGCGCAAAAGGTTTTATTGATACTCGTACCCCTTTTTGTTCAATGAACACAAACATCACGGACGGACAGACGGGCAACAACATCCATAACAACTTAAGACAATTCAATGAGATGAAGGAACCAAACGACTACTGTCCCAGCAGCGCCACCACTACCACCGCCGACGCCAGCAACAACATCAGCGACAAGCAAATAAACGTCTGATCTCATCAACTTTTTATCCGATAGCCAGAGAGTAAAAACGTTGTACAACATATCAAATTGGTATGCACATTAACTTGGTCTGTCGCATTGTCTTCATTATACATTCGAGTGGGTCAACTTAAAAAAGATTTCTTTTATAAATTAAATAATTACATTAAAAATTCTAAATGATCCGAACATCAAACGACAATGAAAGATGCAAAATTGTGGCAATTTCACTCAAAAATGTCTGTTGCCTAGTGTAATTTGCATGATGCTCTTATGTGGGGAAATATGCTATCAGACCCAGCACAATCGCCCAACAATGCCTCAATTTGTGAAGAATTCCAGAGGTTCGAAGCTTTTTCCCATTCTGCCGAGCATCTTCCCCAGTCAACGCAGTCTTTGTATTTAGATTATTTGTATACCCTCCACCTCCAGGATGGGGTATACTAACAACAACGTCAACAATAAAGTGATTCTTATTCGTAGTGGGTGAAATGGGACAAAAAGGTATATAAATGGTACCTATCAAACGACAACAACTAGAAACACGAAATCCGAAGTATATGCCTCTAATTGAGTGGATACATAATGCAAAACTATTTGTTTATACCCCCTACTGGAGGGGTATACTAACTCTGTCATTCCGTTTGTAACGCCTTGAAATATCGACCTGAGACCCTATAAAGTATATATATTCTTGATCGTCATAAAATGCTAAGACGATCTAGCCATGCCCTTCCGTCCAAATTTTGAAAGCACGCAAACATCTAAACGAAAGGAGCTAGGACGTCCAAATTTTCCATAAATACGTCTTACAGTCGTAGATCGGTTGGGATTGCAACTGGGTTAAATCGGTCCACAGGGCAGAACTTAACACCGTTTTTACTTGTTTAAATTCGTACTATTAAGGGGTAAAATGGGAATAGAGGTACCAACCAAACGGCTGCACCTAAAATAATGGAAGTCGGTGTATACATTCTTGTGATTGCGTAGAAACGTAAAATAAAAAGAAATTCGTACTTTTTGGGGTTAAAATGGAAAGAGGGGATATAAATTGTACCAACCAAATGACCGAAGCTAGAGCCATGAAATTCGGAGTATACTAGACTGGGTAGACACGAAAAATAAAGAGGTTTCTTCGAAATTTGTACTTTCAAGGGATACAATGGGAACAGAGGGATAAAAATGGTACCAACTAAAGAGTGATTTTTTTGAGGTTAGGATTTTCATGCATTAGTATTTGACAGATCACGTGGGATTTCAGACATGGTGTCAAAGAGAAAGATGCTCAGTATGCTTTGACATTTCATCATGAATAGACTTACTAACGAGCAACGCTTGCAAATCATTGAATTTTATTACCAAAATCAGTGTTCGGTTCGAAATGTGTTTCGCGCTTTACGTCCGATTTATGGTCTACATAATCGACCAAGTGAGCAAACAATTAATGCGATTGTGACCAAGTTTCGCACTCAGTTTACTTTATTGGACATTAAACCAACCACACGAATGCGTACAGTGCGTACAGAAGAGAATATTGCGTCTGTTTCTGAGAGTGTTGCTGAAGACCGTGAAATGTCGATTCGTCGCCGTTCGCAGCAATTGGGTTTGTGTTATTCGACCACATGGAAGATTTTACGCAAAGATCTTGGTGTAAAACCGTATAAAATACAGCTCGTGCAAGAACTGAAGCCAAACGATCTGCCACAACGTCGAATTTTCAGTGAATGGGCCCTAGAAAAGTTGGCAGAAAATCCGCTTTTTTATCGACAAATTTTGTTCAGCGATGAGGCTCATTTCTGGTTGAATGGCTACGTAAATAAACAAAATTGCCGCATTTGGAGTGAAGAGCAACCAGAAGCCGTTCAAGAACTGCCCATGCATCCCGAAAAATGCACTGTTTGGTGTGGTTTGTACGCTGGTGGAATCATTGGACCGTATTTTTTCAAAGATGCTGTTGGACGCAACGTTACGGTGAATGGCGATCGCTATCGTTCGATGCTAACAAACTTTTTGTTGCCAAAAATGGAAGAACTGAACTTGGTTGACATGTGGTTTCAACAAGATGGCGCTACATGCCACACAGCTCGCGATTCTATGGCCATTTTGAGGGAAAACTTCGGAGAACAATTCATCTCAAGAAATGGACCGGTAAGTTGGCCACCAAAATCATGCGATTTGACGCCTTTAGACTATTTTTTGTGGGGCTACGTCAAGTCTAAAGTCTACAGAAATAAGCCAGCAACTATTCCAGCTTTGGAAGACAACATTTCCGAAGAAATTCGGGCTATTCCGGCCGAAATGCTCGAAAAAGTTGCCCAAAATTGGACTTTCCGAATGGACCACCTAAGACGCAGCCGCGGTCAACATTTAAATGAAATTATCTTCAAAAAGTAAATGTCATGGACCAATCTAACGTTTCAAATAAAGAACCGATGAGATTTTGCAAATTTTATGCGTTTTTTTTTTAAAAAAAGTTATCAAGCTCTTAAAAAATCACCCTTTAAAAGGCTACAGCTAGACTGATGAAATTCGACGTGTACATCTCCCTAATTGCGTAGACACGTAAAATAATGAGATTTTCGAAATTCGTACTCTTAAGGGAGTAAAATGGAAAAAAGGGGATAAAAATGGTACCAACCAAATGACCGCAGCTTGAATCATGGAATTCGGTGTATACATTCCTTCGACTGCATAGACACGCAAAATAAAAATATTTTTCCAAATTCGCACCTTTTTACTTTTACGCCAAAAATTGGCTGAATCATAAAGTTATGTTATCTTGCACTGTGTACGTGATTTTCAAAATTTGTAGATTGCTGTCATATATTTACTTTTTGAATTGACTTGAAGTATTATTTCGGTATATATAGTATAAACGAAAGGCTACCAACTTTCCTTATAAGCGTGGTAATAAAAATATTATAATTATTTATAAAATTATTTTTTCAAAATTTTTATTTGTTTTGGTTCGGTTAAACAAAAAAGTCGTTACACTTGAACCAGATTATACACGTATGAAACTATAAAGGTAAAATAGAATTAATTGGCTTTTTTAGTTTTTCATTTCCACATCACAGGACAAAAGAGTTACAAAGGATACAATTTTCAAAAAATATTTTAAATACTTATTCTCAACCTATGATAACAGTACTAGTGTAAAATTATAGATGAGAATATCTGTTAAAAATACTTTAAATGTCATGCACCTATCTGCTTTAGTTCACCATTAACAACTATTTCATGTATATTTAGTTCATTCATATCTTACTATTTGTGAGGGAAAATTTGAAATGGTTGCTAATGCTAAATTAATGCAGATGAAAGCTTGCAGTATTTTTAGCACATATTCTCTTCCTTAATTTTACACTTATACCTCATCATATCATAGGGTGCGTATACGTATTTAACAATTTGATATATTCTATCCTTTGGAGAAGTCCTTTTAAGGAGCAACAGGATGAGGAAATGAAAAACTGAAAACCCCAATTAACTCAATTTCACCTATAGTTTCAGACGTATATCATATGGTTCAAGTGTGATATGGACTGTCGGACAGTGGGTTCATTTAGCAGAGTGTCTTATTATATATTCACTGAAAATTTAAGTCATGTGTAGTTATTTTGAAAAATACTTTAAACACGACCCAATCTAATATTGATGTATACATATGGATGTTGTATATTAATAGTCACCAGTCACTCAGCCTGTCGATGGTTCGATCTATCAATCGATTGACTGACTGACTGTGAGTGGTAGCTCTTATCGTCATCATTTATGTTTCTTTTGTTTTTTTTTTTAATATAAATTCAATAAATCGCATGACTTTTGGTGTCAAGAGTAAGGATTTCTGCAAAATATCCAAAAATATAAGGCTTAAAGAGTTTCTCCTCTGCAGTATGTCAAAAGCCGGACTTAAAGATTTGTTCCTCTGGTATAAGTCCTAAACCGACTAAGCAGAGTAAAGGTAATTTGGGTTGGCTTACAGATTTTCTCCTGCACCCATGAAAATATTATGCCACGAACTAAGTAAAAACGTAGTAAAAGTTAGGAAAATTGAGCATCGTATAGCGCTTTCCTTATATCAAGTATTAATATTTTCATTGCAAGTAGGACATGCTTTGAACATCATTCTAGTTCAATATGTACTCAAAGTTTACCTAAAATGAGAAAAAATTTCTTCAAGTAAAGTAATTTTTTACAAGATCTGACTAAAATTTTGCTGAAAATTGAGGAGACTTTTCAGAAGTGCTAATATACTAAAAGATAACAGCCCTGGCATTGCTGTCATACATATAGTGCGATGGAAGGCAATAAAACATTTATGGGAAATATATTTCAAATGTCATAATAGAAAGCGTGATGTATTGGACATATTGCTCATTTCGTGCAAGGCTGCCACATCTTTTATTTGGTTACTTTTCAGAATAGCGATTTAAACAATTACATTTAACACTAGAATTAAATATATACATAGGTGGCCAAAACACTAAGTGTGACTTACTTTAGTAGGCTAAATAGGTAAATTTGAATACATCATTAAGATTTCAAATGATTATCAGAAAGCACAGATTTTGTTTAAATTTCTTTGTCAACGTCATTTTCATCGATTAATATAAATATCGGAGTGGACAAAACATATACACCTCGACAATTTTATTTTAAATAACGGCATTTTTGAAATTTCTTTTTATCGCAGTTCGTATTAATAATTAAAAAGTCTGTGTAGGAATATTCAATTTTATTTTGTTATTTTTTCTATTGAAGTTAAAAAAGTGTTTGTAATAAATTGGCATGCTATAAATAGAGTGATCAAACCCGAGACCGAGAACCGGGTGAACTGGGTATTTCATATGTGACCTACCGTCCGGTTTTTTAAATCGCGTTTTTGGAAAACCGCCTGGATTTCACATGTATGGGCAAAATCGACGCCGTTGACCATTTGCCGCTGCGGATGTCGATCAGCCATACAAATAAAAATATGTGTGATTATTTTTAGAGGTGCTTTCAGAAGCGTTTAGCTCACAGACGGATTGACCCAAGGACGAAATATCATCATTAAATAAACCAATGACGGCAGCAATACGTATATTACTCGTCCTTGTAGGTAATATTAGATTGATGAACTTTGCTAATACAAGAGAAAAGTCCTTGTATTTCAAAGAGTGCAAAAATACGCATAATCCTTGAATTTAATGTCAAACTTATGATTTATTTTCTTATTTATATATATTTTAGCTTATTTTATTCTCTAGAAGATATCAGAATCGCAGAATGGGGTAATTGGTATATAAATATTATCTGTTTTTAAAAACGATTTCCTATTTCAGCAAGACAAAATTTTTAGTTTTTACGGTGTTCACAGCTGTTTTAAACTGAAATTTTGGGAATAATAGTAGTAATGATAGGTTGATATGTTATTAAAAAATCGTCAAATGAATGTTTGGCAATGGACCAAAATGATCCTAATTCTGGCTGGAATTTTTGGACTCCGAAAGATTTCAGTCAATCTGATTATGTTCAATCCCCAAGAATAATGAATAATTTTCCCATTTTTACTGTTTCAAGAAAAATCCGATACCTGACCGGTCCGACGGGTTTTTTATAAAAAGAAAACCGGGCAACCGGGTTTTTGAAATCACGGTTTTCGAAAAACCCGAAAACCCGACATTGCAGAAAACCCAGGTTTTTGATCACTTTAGCTATAAAGTCTAAGATCCGCCACCACTGTATATACATACATATATATTATTTTGATTATATTTTCTTTGAAATCGAACTTTTTGGCGGGAGATATAGCTAGAATGATTTTTAAGCATGACATTTTTGTTTTACGATTTTCTCACGTTCTGTCTAACGGATCCGGCTGATTTTTTGTATGTGTATTAAGAACATATGTATGTAACAAGTAGAATGATAGTGGTTTAAGTCAAAAATAAAAAATGATATATGTCAATTTTCCTCTTTGATTAGATCTCTAATTTAAGAACTTTTATTTATATATAAAAAATGTACCCTTACAGTGACATTTCTCATTTTATGCACACCATAATTGTCTTTGGTGTTACTTCGAAAGTGGTCTAAGTCACACTATATCCACTGATATTGATGTGTGGTGATGTAAGCAAACTTTATTTATTTATAATGTCCATTTTAATTTGAATAACATATAAAATGAAATTATTTGAAAAGTAAATAATAATTTTAATATAAAGTTTCTAGACGAACAGCATTTAAATATTTGTTGTTTTTTTTATACACGAGAATATTATGTCTTTGTGCATTTGTTTGTAACACCCAAAAGGAAGCGAGATAGACCCATTGTTAAGTATACCGATCGACTTAGAATCACTTTATGAATCGATTTAGCAATGTCTGTCTGTCCGTCCGTCTGTCCATCTATTCTTGCAATCACGATACAGGTCGCAATTGTAGCCAGAACCAAACGAAACTTTGCACAACGAAGTTTTTCGGGATAAGGACGAACGCTATTTAATTTGAAGAAAATCTGTTCAGATTTAGATATAGCCCCCATACGAATTTCACTCCCGATTTGACTCTTTTCACACTGGATACCACATATTTTAACAGATTTGGTTCAAATTTGGTAGAACTTCTTATTTTTCCAATGTAAACACCCTTGATAAAAATGGGTCAGATCGGTTCAGATTTATATATAGCCCACATACAAATTTCGCTCCCAATATGACTTTTTCCGCTCTAGAAATAATATATTTTATCAGATTGTTTTCAAATTTGGCAAAACATCTTATATTTAAACTAGGAACACCTGTGGTGAAAATAGGTCAGATCGGTTCAGATTTAGATATAGCCCCCATACAAATGTCGCTCCAGATTTGACCTTTTCCGCTCTAGAAACCACATATTAAACTCGATTTGCTTCAAATTTGGCACAGTACCCTATAATAGAAGTGGAAACAGTTATGGGGAAAATCGATCAGATCGGTTCAAATTTAGATGTAGCCCTCATACTAATGTGAAAATCGGTCAGAAAAACGGTGAAAATCGGTCAGATCGGTTCAAATTTAGATATAGCTCCCATACAAATGTCGCTCCCGAGTAGACTTTATCCGCTCTAGAAACCACATATTTCACTCGATTTTCTTCAAATTTGGCACAGTACCCTATAATTGAAATGGAAACAGCTGTGGTGAAAATCGGTCAGATCGATTCAGATTTAGATATAGCCCCCATACAAATGTCGCTCACGATTTGACTTCTCCGCTCTATTAAGCACATATACATAGTACCCGATTTTCTTCAAATTTGACTTAACATCTTATAATCTAACTAGAAATACATGTGGCGAAAGCGGGTTAGATCGGTTCAGATTTAGATATAGCCCCCATACAAATGTCGCTCCCGATTTGACTTTTTGCGCTTTAGAAACCACATATTGTACCCGATTTTCTTTAAATTTTGCACAACATCTTACAATTCAACTAAAAAGATCGGTTCAGATTTAGATATACATTTTTTTATATATATACAAATGTTGCTCCCAAATGTTAAACCGATTTTGGCCAAACTTTAAATATTATATTTCATCTATAAACATACATAGTGAATGCGGGTCACATGGTTCCATGTTTCAAAATACCCCCATGCAGACGTCCTTTCCGATTTAAACTTTTTTGTGAAACACATACAGTTACAGGATACCAAAATCCTTCACGATTTTTTTACAGAATTGAATTATAATAGGATAATAAGTGGAGTGTATCATATAGTCGGCTCCGGCCGACTTGAGCCTTTCCTTACTTGTTTTAATTTGTTTTTTATAAAATATTTTGTGTTTCATTTCATTTTTTGTAAGGAAATATTACTTTAAAAAAAAATGTGTGTTAAATTTTTTCCATTTTGAGAAGAATGAAAGTGGTCTAAGTCAGAACATCCTCTGAAAGTAGTGGTTCCCTTAGAGGTACCAACGTTGTAGATTTTTTATAAAACTTCGATATAGTTGTAGGATATTCTAAGAAAAAAATTTGTGCTTCGGCGGAAAATATTTTTCTATTGGCTCAAACATAACATAACTAAAAACGGATAAAGTGTGACTTAGACCCCTATCACATACCCCTGGCACATATTTAGCCAGTCGCAAAAACACTGCAATTGTTGTAAAAATCCAATATCGCGGTAGCATTTGTATATATTTTAACTTCTCTATCTGGGCTTCTGAAACTTTTCAGTTACAAATATTCCCTATTTACCCAGCAATCACATCCCCGAAAAATATACTTTTGTATTCTCTATATGGTAACCAGTAAGGAAAGGCTAAAGTCGGGCGGGGCCGACTCTATGATACACTCCACTTTCAATCCGAATACAATTCAATTCGGTGAAAAGGTGAAAACGGGAAGGTTTTTTGTATCCTGTAAATGTATGTGTTTGACAAAAAATTTTATATCGGAAAGGACATTTGTATGAGGATATATTGAAACCTGGAACGAAATAGGTGAAATATAAAATGTATAGTTTGGCCAAAATCGGTTAAACTTATCGGAGCAACATTTGAATTAGGGCTATATTTAAATCTGAACCGATCTTACCCACTTTCACCATAGTTTTGTTTAGATAGATTATAAGATGTTGTGCGAAATTTAAAGACAATCGAGCACAATATGTGGCTTTCAAAGCGGCAAAAGTCAAATCGGGAGCGACATTTATATGGGGGCTATATCTAAATCTGAACCGATCTTACCCAATTTTTGCATAGGTGTTTCTAGTAAGATTATAAGATGTTGTGCCAAATTAAAAGAAAATCGAGTACAATATGTGGTTTCTACAGAGGAAAATGTCAAATCGGGAAAGACATTCGTATGGGGGCTATATCTAAATCTGAACCGATTTGACCTATTTTCACCATAGATGTTCTTAGTTTAAATATAAGATGTTTTGCCAAATCTGAAGACAATCTGATACAATATGTGGTTTCTAGAGCGGAAAAAGTCAAATCGGGAGCGAAATTTGTATGGGAGCTATATATAAATCTGAACCGATCTGTCCGATATTCACCATGGGAGTTTCTAGTGGAAATATAAGATGTTTTACCAAATCTGAAGACAATCTGATACAATATGTGGTTTCAAGAGCGGAAAAAGTCAAATCGGGAGCGAAATTTGTATGGGAGCTATATATAAATCTGAACCGATCTGACCGATATTCACCATGGGTGTTTCTAGTGGAAATATAAGATGTTTTACCAAATCTGAAGACAATCTGATACATTATGTGGTCTCTAGAGCGGAAAAAGTCAAATCGGGAGAGAAATTTGTATGGGAGCTATATATAAATCTGAACCGATCTAACACATTTTTACCACAGGTGTTTCTAGTTACAATATAAGATGTTTTGCCAATTTTAAAGAAAATCTGTTGTAATATGTGGTATCTAGAGTGAAAAGAGTCAAATCGGGAGTGAAATTCGTATGGGGGCTATATCTAAATCTGAACCGATTTTCTTCAAATTAAATAGCGTTCGTCCTTATCTCGAAAAACGTCGCTGTGCAAAGTTTCATTTGGTTCTGTCTACAATTGCGACCTGTATCGTGATTACAAGAATAGATGGACGGACGGACGGACGGACGGACGGACAGACAGACGGACATTGCTAAATCGATTCAGAAAGTGATTCTAAGACGATCGGTATAATTAACAATGGGTCTATCTCGTTTCCTTTTGGGTGTTACAAACAAATGCACAAAGACATAATACTCTCGTGGAGTGTATAAAAAGTTACGTTGGTTTTTCTTTTTTTATTTACCCAGCAATCAAATCCCCGGAAAATATACTTTTGTATTCTCTATATGGTAAAAAGTAGGTTTGTGAAAAGTGTCTAAAGACAACATTTATCCTATTTCACGCACATTTTAACCCGATAACTTGGGAAGCAAAATGCTATAATCGGCTATATTATGAACTTTGATAGTACGATATACCCTAAATCTAGAAAAATGTTTTTAAAAAAATCGTCAATTGCTTTTTTCGCCAATTCAGTCTTTGCGCATTTGTTTGTAACACCCAAAACCCATCGTTTATTGTACAGATCGTCTTAGAATCACTTTCTGAGCCGATTTAGCAATGTCCGTCTGTCCATTAATTAAAGTACAGGTTGCAATTATTGGCCGCTCCAAACAAAAACTAACACAAGTAAGTTCTTCGGACCAAGGGGAACGCTATTTAATTTGAAGCAAACTAGAAACATCTATGGTGATTGTAAGTCCAATCGGTTCAGATTTAGATATAGCAGCCATACAAATTTTGATCTCGATTTGACTTTTTCCCTCTAGAACCGATTTTCTACAAATTTGGCAAAACACATTATATTCCAACTAGAAACACCTATGGTAAAAATGACACACATCGGCACCTTACATTTTAACTATAAACATCTATGGTGAAATCGGTTCAGATTTTGATATAGGTCCATAAAAATGTCGCCCTCGACTTATCTTTTTCCGCTCTAGAAACCATATATTTTAACCAATGTTCTTCAAACTTGGCAAAACACATTATATTTCAACAAGAAACACCTATGGTAAAAATGGGCCCCATCGTTTAATATAACCTGCACACAAATGTCCTTCCCAATATAAATATTTTCTCTTAGACATATACCTTTACATACGTTGGCAGAACGAGATATCCCCGTTTGCTCAAAAAAGATCGATATTCCAAAAAACATCGATCTACTGTATAGTTACCAAATCTAGCCTTATGCTGCTGAAAGTACGCTATCACTTAAACGAAAGGAACTATAGGACCAAATTTTCCAAGAATATGTTTTTGTCTTTCGGTTTTTTTACTTTTCGGGGCAAAATGGGTAAAAAATGGTCTACTTAGACGCGATAATACATAAGTCTTTCGAAATTTATATTTTTGAAATCCAAATGTCGAAAAGGGACAAAAATTCAACTGCAGGTGGAATGGTAAAATTCTGACTACTTAGATGCGCAAAATAAGGAAATCTTCGAAAATCGTACTTTTAATGTTCTAATACACAAATTATTAAAATACGATGTGTCTTACTACATAGATAAACGAAATGAAAGGATTTTGCCAAATTCGTACTTTTAGTACCAAAATGGGAAGAGAAAAAAATGTACACTTGTTCTTCTTTTAATGCTCATATGAATTTAAAGAACTATTCATATGAATGAATAATAGTATCATGATTACTTGTAGTTAATTGTTTAAATAGTTTAAGACATTTAATAAATTTAATTTCTTGAAGAATATTGTAATTCAATTATAATTGGCCACTTGGCTTGGAATTACAAAGAAATAAATGGAATTAAATAAACTAATACAGATCGAAGAATTTCATTAAAATAATTTTTAACAGATAACCAATTAACTCCATTTTGCCTATAATTTCAGATGTATATCATCCGCTTCAAGTATAACGACTTGTTTAAAAATTGTCATACGGTGTTATATTAAATGATTAAAATTTTGAGATATTTTTTTTCAAAATAATAGACTGGAATCAAAATATAAATTGTTTTGTTTTTTTTATTTTTGCGATTTTGGCCTTTTTTACAAGGATTATTTGATTTTATGGTTTTTGAAGAAGTTTTTGTATGGAAGTTTATTTATGCAAGCTTTCAAGGAACCCATATATCGCATAAAAAACACCCAAGTGTTCTATAGCTTGAATCACGAAATTCAAATTTATTTACTTAAATAAAGTTTTTAATGATTTATTTCCTATTTCTTAATTGGACTATATAAACATTTTACTTGCCTCGCTCAATAAGGGAGCGTGGTCTTGAAGATTGTTTACATTTTTTTAATATTTCATTTTATTTAAAAATGTACTGCATATTTTTTAACTTGGTTAGAAAAGATTTTTATATATGCATTTTGTAATTTATTTTATATTGGCCAATGAGCTTTGAATTATAAGTCATGAAGAAATAAATGAAATGAAAACTAGCGTATTTTAATCGCCTTATTATGAAGAAAATTCAACTAAGTGGATGTGGCTATTAATGGACGTAGCAGTTTACTCTAACAAAATGTTCCCCAACTGAGGGAGTTTCAAAGAGACAATAACAAATCTTATCTTGGGGACTCCATAATAGAAATAATCTAGAGATCACCACCATTAAAGACAAAATGCATCAAGTATAATAGTACTTGATACTTTTTTGCTCGTTTTTGCTAGATTTGATGCGTTTTTATTCTCTTTTGGAGAGTTTCCATCGTTCAAAAAATTAAAACTCTGTACATAATACCTAAATTAATCCAAACCAATTGTCGGCTAATGGGCATAGAATAACCAGTCATGGCGAGGTAAATGAAGTGAAATCCCATCGTGCAAGTGTGATTGGATTTAACGTGCTTTGAAACAGGGTAATGTTGAAGCACCCTATTTCAGAATTTTGTATGCATATTATTGTTATTTATATAAATCTTTTAATTTCACTTTTATTCACACATGTATATGCAGGGCTATGTTATTATTTCTTTTTCATGTACCCGTTGTTTGTGACTAAGAACATCTTGCTTACTATTAAAGTTTATCCCGCATTCCGAACATTTCAAATCATCATCCCAAGCTTTGAAACAGGGTAATGTTGAAGCACCCTATTTCAGAATTTTGTATGCATATTATTGTTATTTATATAAATCTTTTAATTTCACTTTTATTCACACATGTATATGCAGGGCTATGTTATTATTTCTTTTTCATGTACCCGTTGTTTGTGACTAAGAACATCTTGCTTACTATTAAAGTTTATCCCGCATTCCGAACATTTCAAATCATCATCACTAGCAATGCTGTGCGATTTTTTGTGCAAGTATAAACTATTACGAGATGCGAAAGCACGATCACATTGACCACATTCGTATTGTTTCTGTTGAAGATGTATTGCCACATGTTGTTTCATTTCACCCTGCTGCTTAAAGGCCTTTTCACATAAGGGACATGAGTAGGGCCGTTCACCGGTATGGACACGAATATGGCGCCTTAAATCATCTGGTCGCATAAAATCTTTGGAACAATACTCACAGACGTTTTTGTTCAGCATCGGTTTATGGGTATTCATATGTCGAGATAGGGATTGTGTATGGGAGAAGAGGGCGCCACAATCACGGCATTGATAGGCTTTGGAGTGGGGATGTTCCAGCTTGACATGTGAGACGAGTTCACGTTGACGCCCGAAAATCTGCAAAGGAAATAAATCATAAATTTCTCCTATTAGACATGTTCTTGAGTTTCCATATTCCATCACACATCGGCTGTATTGGCACCGATTAAATAGCATTATTGAATTTGTTTTCTACTTCGTACGTAATTTGTATTCACCTTTTCACATACTCCACATTTCATGTTCTCCAACAACGGTTTGGTAACTCTTAACTGCTTATGTTTATATGTTTTATAGTTTGCCTGAGATGTCTTTTTAAATTCTGTTGTCGCCCTGAGGAGCACATATTCTTCCTCCGTTTCCTCGTTGTCTGTCATCATTTCATCATCGTTTATTGTGTCATCCAACATTTCATCTTGTTCGTCTATCAGGTACACTTCATCAACCATTTCATCTGCAACGTCAAAATCGCTATCTGCTTGCCCTAAACAATCTTCTGAGATACAATTATGATCGACGTTTTCCAAGCGTTCTTTGCTGTCTACAATAATTGCATCATTTTGATTTTCATTTGAGCACGCAGATCCAGCGACTATCTCATCTTCTTTTGATATCTCCTCTATATCCGCTATAATTGTCTCATTTGCGACAATTGGATTCTCGTTTGAACATGGCAACTCACACAATTTATCTTCTTCAGCAGGCTGAATTTCATCGACAACTTCTTTGTTATTAACATACTCTCCGTCCGTGCTACATTTCATACTATATATTTGGTCGTTACTCTCTAGACTCATCTCATGTTCTCCAAATTTGGTGGTACTGGCAGATAAATCTGTACAAAACATTTCTACATTTATTTGGTTTTTGCTCTTTAAATCTCTTGTATTTTCCAGCAGGACATCCGAAGAATTTTCATCATCAGTTCCTATTAAATTCTCCGACAATTTTCTCAAAACCTCTTCAGCTTTTTTAACTTGTATAGAGAAAAAATACATTATTGTAGACTTTCCTAGGCATTCCTTGCACATTCTCAATGATCGTAATTTGTCGTCTTTATGGAGCTGTGGCATGATATTTAAAAAGCTCATATTTATAAACCAACATTACTGGAATAGCTACTAACCTGCAATGGAGTGACTTTCACCAATATTTCTTTTATAGAAAGAAGTCGCCCCTCAACAACGTCCATGACACACATTTTCTCCAGATCCATATCCTCCTCATTCGTATCAGCCAAACAAGTACGACACAGCTGCCAATTATTTAACTCATTCAAATTCAACTTGCTCCCGGTAGTTTGTTTAAATTCCAATATATTTTCATAATAAACTATTTTACGCATAGATACATTCATTTCTTTGCAAAGATTCGGTTTGTGAAGTATCTTTCGGGTACGATTTGTTATTGAAGTTTTAATTTGTTTACATAAATTCTAATGTAAACAAAAGAGAATGTCAACAGCTGATTGCGCCCGGTTGTATTTAATAGCAGCCACAGTGATGCTAACTCTGCCGATTTTGTTATTTCATCAAATAAGAAGTCATACGCACAATAATAGCCTTGTCAGACTGCAGGGGAAATCTACACGCAAAAAATAACTTGTGAACAAAATACCTAATTCAACTTTGTAAATCTTTTTTATATAGAGTTGACAGAAGTCGTACATACTAAATTTCGTACATGTGTAAATTATACATGTGCAATACAATTTAGAAACTTGTAGCTTTTACACAAGTTTCTTTGTTAAAATTAATTAGTTGTTGGATAATGGTGTAAGTGTGAATATCTAAGTTGCCAATTTCATGAATGCGTATGAATTTGCAAGACAATGTACGTCCAAATGTACAAAATGTGTATAAATATATTATTTTTAAGAAGTTTAGACAAAAAAGGCACAACAGGAATACAAAACAAAGGCAAATGACTTTAGTCGAATAAATAATAAGGTAAGTGTGTGTTTTGTGACTTTTTGAAAGTTTTCTCTTTAGATGCTGAACACGAAACTTCCAATTTGTATGTTTTTTCACAAAGGCGACAATACTATATCGTTTGTAACAGCAGTCAGACGTTCGTGATCTGAGACATGGTTCCCCTCGTCCCATCTAAAATTAAAAAACTATAGATCTTTTTTAACTTTTTTTAATGTAAGCCTTCAACACCTTTTAGTAAATATTATTTAATATATACATAATACGTTTTTGATTAAAGCCATCAGCGTTTTTATTTGGGAGGGAAATAGAATATTACAGTTGAACTTCGATTAACCGTGATTATCTATTAACCGTGAAGCTGAGTGGTTGATTTTTTACCTCTATTGACCGTGATTTACCTCTATTATCCGTGATACACATGTCCATATGACTGCTTGTTTGTTTTTTTTTCGTATAATACACACATCTCTGAGTGGTTATTTTTTACCTCTATTATCCGTGATTTACCTCTATTATCCGTGATGCACATGTCCATGTGACTGCTTGAAATTTGATCTGTCAAGACGTGTTTTCCTTACATCATGCCACCGTCAAAAACTAAATCCGCGAAAAGAGCAAGAAAGGTTCTTTCAATTAAAGAAAAAATGGAGCTGATTAATGAATGCTCAAAACGTAAAGTACCTTTTAAAATGTTGTCTGAAAAATATGGAGTTGGCATTCAAACTGTATCCGATTTAATAAAAAACAAAGATCGGATTTTAAAATTTTGCTCCGATACTGATTCAATGATTGGCCTTAAACACAGATATACACTAAAAACATCAGAAAATCCAAAAGTTGATTTCGCAACATATGAATGGTTTCGGTAAGAAAGATTTAAGGTAACTCCAATTTCAGGTAAGTTAACTGAAATCGAGATATTGTATGAACTTAAACTGAAATTTGTTTCTGAACTTCAGGCGAAATGATTGTCGAAAAGGCAAAAATGTTCCATTTGAAGTTAAACATGAATTCAGAGTGCACTTATTCATTTGGTTGGTTGGATAAATTCAAAAAACGTCATGGAATCCGTCGACTGAAATCTACGGGAGAAAAGGAGTGTGCTGATTATGAGTCTGCTACGATGAAATCATTATGAAATCATTAAAAACGAACAACTTACAACTGAACAGATCTACAATGCGGACGAAACGCCTACATTGGCTCAGGCAATAGAGGCTAGTAGTATTTTGTTAGGTTTTTTAGAAAACTTTAATTGTCCAAGTATTTCAAAACCAGATAAAATGCAAATATATCGCGTACAAACTCATTTGTTGGAAGAACAATCAAAAGCTAAAAGCATAAGACAGACTTCCATAAAAGATTTTTTTAAATAAATGTATGTATTCCTAGAGATATGATAAGTTATTTATAGACGCAGATTTACATGTTTTTGTCAAAAATAAATAAAAATAATAAAATTTATACATGTAAAATTTTACCTCTTTTAACCGTGATTTTCGGTTATTCGTGATTAGCCCGATCCCGAGCATCACGGTTAATCGAAGTTCAACTGTCTTTAAATTCTTTTTGGTTATTTATTTTATTCAATTTAGTAAAAAACATTAAAAATTGCATAAATTAGTAAAACATGGAAAATGGTAAAATTTTCCGATTGCTTGGGTTTTTTTATTGTGACAATTAGTTGATTTATTTCTTCATTCGTACGTATTGAGAAAATGCAAATTGGTTAAGATTGGCCAGATCCCATACAAATTTCACATTTGAATATCAACCTTATGTCATTTCAAGCTGACATTGATTGATTTCGCATGCAGTGTGACAAGGCTATAAGGTACATAAGCACTGAACACCTACCAAGTAAACATAGTTATTTATACAAGAAGCACATGTGTAATTTACACATGTACGAGGGAAATTTAGTATTTACTTGTATGACTTCTGTCAACTGTATATTTGAAAATCAACCTTATGTCATTTCAAGCTGACATTGCTTGATTTCGCATGCAGTGTGACAAGGCTATAAGGTACATAAGCACTGAACACCTACCAAGTAAACATAGTTATTTATACAAGAAGCACATGTGTAATTTACACATGTACGAGGGAAATTTAGTATTTACTTGTATGACTTCTGTCAACTCTATATAAAAAAAGATTTACAAAGTTGAATAAGGTATTTTCACATAAGTTTTTTTCTGTGTGTACGTACGTCAGCTTAGGACCTCTTGCGAAAACTGTGATAGCCTTGTCACACTGCATGCGAAATCTAGTTTAAATGACATAAGGTCGATTTTCAAATGTCACATTTGTATGGAATCTGACATTTGTAAATCGACCTTATGTCATTTAATCTAGATTCCGCATGCAGTGTGACAAGGCTATAAAGATCAACCTAAAAATCTAACATTTAGACTCGCAAAAACAAGAAAAATTTGAACAATTTATGGTTATGTGTATATAGTGTATGTATAGGTGAACAAGAAAAAATATTTGACATTTATTTCTAATTTCTCCGACAATTCAAAAATGGAAGAAAAAAAGGTAATAAATATGAAAGATTTTAACGTGTTGTGTCATCAGTAGACGAAAGCACGCAAAACCGCTCGGACTGCAGATAATATTATACATATAAAAATGTAATTATCCATAAATTTGTTAAACTTTTTGAAAAAAAAAAAAAAATAAAAATTGTAATGTAAATGTGTAATTCTTTTTTGTGTATAGTCACCCCTGAAGATGATTGAAGATTTGAATCGAAATATTGGGATTAAATAAATAAATTATCAAAAACAACAACACCTGTTTTTCAAATAAAGCCTACAGCCGAACAAAACTAAAAGAAAATTAAAAACAACATAGGCACACAATACACACACACAACAGTGTTGTTAAATTTAATTAGCTTAATTAAATTTTCAGGAAAAAGCGACATTATAAGCTGAAAACAAAATGGACTTCAGGGCTTCATCAGGGCTGATGTTGAATGCGAACCACACCTAAACGTCAAGTTTTTTTCTGCATTTCCCAATTTCAGACTAACTCAATTTGCATCATGGAAAGATACACAATAGAGCAACGCGTTAAAGTTATTCAGGCAGAATTACCCCATTTGGGCGAATGATAATCCAAGAGTGATTGTCGAAAAACCAATGCACCCACAAAAAGTGACTGTTTGGTGCGGTTTATGGGCTGGCGGCATCATCGGGCCGTATTTTTTCCAAAACGAGGCCGGTCAGGCAGTTACTGTGAATGGTCTTCGGTAACGTGAGATGATAACGAACTTTTTATGGCCCGAATTGGAAGATATGGATGTGGACGATATGTGTTTTCAACAGGACCGTGCCACTTGCCACACAGCTAGCGAAACAATGGCTCTTTTGGGCGAAAAATTCAATGGCCGTGTTACCACACGTGGTGGCGATGTCAATTGGCCGCCAATATCATGTGATTTGACACCGTTTAATGTCTTTCTTTGGGGTTATTTCAAAGAAAAGGTGTACGTCGATTAGCCAGCAACAATTCAAGAGCTAAAGGATGAGATAATTCGGCACATTAACGGCATAGAACCTAAATTATGCCTCAGCGTCATCGAAAATTTGGACCATCGGATGGAGGTCTGCCGTCGAGGTCGCGGCGGCCATTTGACCGATATTTTGTTCCATACATAATTGAACTATACCAATATTATCATAATAAAAAGAAATAAAATAATTTCCCAAATAATTTGTGTTTTATTCAAAATCAACATCGGTCCTTAAGGCGAAATGAAAAATGAATTTGTAATTTCCCCATCTGACACACAAACTAAATTACACAATTTCAGCAATAAATATAGGTTTATTAAATCATGTCGACATATTACATAGTTTTTTGCCTTCTAGGGATGAAAAATGGTCAACGGGTCCATAAAGGGCATTCCATTATAGAGTCCTTCACATATAACATGGAATCAGTGATGGAAGAAAGCACATGAGTCTATAGTGAACGATTGGACAATAGCAAACTAATAATTTGCAGTTTTTTTACAAAAATATAAATTGACGAATTTAGTTCCGATTCAGAAGGATAGTCTGCTTTTTCTTATTCGAATGGAAATTAACACACATTTTTGTATTAATTCTAATTTTTCTTTATTAGAGTTTTCAATTGCGGCAGTTGTGGCTATTGTTTACAAACAATCGTTTGTCAAAATAAATCGACCAAATGTCAAAAAATTGCCGATTTCAGAAACTTGATTTTTCAAGAA
The DNA here is from genome assembly GCA_947397865.1 of Polietes domitor. Lineage (NCBI taxonomy): Eukaryota > Metazoa > Arthropoda > Insecta > Diptera > Muscidae > Polietes > Polietes domitor. The sequence continues at coordinate 101,658,151 of OX377620.1, forward strand.
ATCAACTAGATTTCATGCAGTGTGACAACGTTTTGACAAGTAGTGTCACAATTGAGCAAAAAATGTGTTAATTTATACTGGTGAGTTATATGTCTATGTCGAAAAACAGACCCATTGTGTTATGTTATCATCCCACTGAGCTCTGCCATACACATCATAAGGTTGGTAACACTATTTTCGCATGTCAAGTGAACTGTCAGAACTGTCACAATCACAAAAAATTCATCCGCTATATTTTATTCGGCTGCTCTAGTATATTTTTCATAATCTTAGGGTAAGTATTTCTCCAGAAACCTGGAAAAAGCAATGCTCCTCAATGAAAATAATGGAAAAATCATAAAAAAGCATTGACAATTAAAATAAAGGAAAACATTAGGCATAAATTTGAAGATTTTAATCAAAACTGAAGACAGGCAATCGATTTATACTGCCTTTTACGTAATACATTATTGCCACTCGTCGAAGAAGGATAGAAAGGAATGTTGTGAAATATATGCTATTTCGTTGTGTTTTTCAATTTTAGGAGAATATGATTCGTGCACCGCTTGTCAAGGCCTTGGGCACACTGGGCTCGCCCACACATCAAATCGCCAGCAAAGCGGTGCGTACCAGTGCAGCTCTTGCCCAGACACCAGCCAAAGCTCCCGAAAAGATTGAAGTGTTTGTCGATGACATTCCCGTTAAAGTTTTACCTGGTACAACTGTCCTACAAGTAAGTGCGAGTTATACTGATGCCGAGTTTATACCACTAATTTGTGTTTTATATGATTTTAGGCAGCCGCTATGATTGGTGTAGAGATTCCCCGTTTCTGTTATCACGAACGTTTAGCAGTGGCTGGCAATTGCCGTATGTGTTTGGTTGAGGTTGAGAAGAGTCCCAAACCAGTGGCCGCCTGTGCTATGCCTGTCATGAAAGGCTGGCGCATCAAGACAAACTCGGATATGACCCGCAAAGCTCGTGAAGGTGTAATGGAATTCTTGTTAATGAACCATCCTTTGGATTGTCCCATTTGCGATCAAGGTGGTGAATGCGATTTGCAGGATCAGGCTATGGCTTTCGGTTCGGACAGGTCACGTTTCACTGATATTAACCACTCGGGAAAGCGGTAAATAGCTTAATTGTATTTGATTACTATATATTTGACCTAACTGTTTTTGTTTGGCTTTTAGCGCTGTTGAAGATAAGGATATTGGTCCTTTGGTGAAGACTATCATGACCCGCTGCATCCATTGTACCCGTTGTGTCCGCTTTGCTTCGGAAATTGCTGGTGTCGATGATTTGGGTACTACCGGACGTGGTAATGATATGCAAATCGGAACATATGTTGAAAAGCTCTTCCTCAGCGAATTGTCGGGCAATGTTATTGATTTGTGCCCTGTCGGTGCTTTGACCAACAAACCATACAGGTAACTAAACAGTTTGCAAAAAAAGTTATCTGACTGAAAAAATAACACTCGCTTATATAGTAGCTGTAGTGGCTAATTGATAAATGGAACGTCCTTAAAATGAATACAAATTTCGATCCATTTAAGATGAATTTGCTTTAAAACTGAAACGTATGTTGAAATTTTCAATGTCAACAGCTGGTTGTTGAATTTTTGAAACACGGACAAATCTGGTCTAGTCTACCTCCTTTAGGTGAGACTTAGATTTGAATGACAAACTTCATCAAATCTCTAATTGATGACACAGCGATGAGGTTGAATTTAGATTGACATATCAATATTAGATTAGCCTATTATTGTTTTACACTATCCCTAAAAATACAAAATGTTTATACGACTTCGCAGAACAAAACCTATTAATCTGAGGTTTTTAAGAAATATTACATTGAAATGCAATAGTGATAATAGAGACAAAATGACGCATATCAAATGGTATACTTGGGCTGTTTTCCTTTAAGCCAGGATAAGTAGGCGGCGACGGCAAAAATGCAAATATCTTTTTTTAATTTCTCTTTAAACCACAAAAATGGCATTGTCGTCAAGAATAATGGGTGTATAAAAACAAATTTTGAGTAATTAATTTTATGTATTTTTACACTTAGTCAGGATAGCTATCTTATGCAAGTAAAATCGATTATTTCTATTTTGTTTTAAGGTTATGTTGGGAGACGGGTGGGTGGGTGTTTGAATTCTTCAAACGCAGTAGATAGGAAATGTAATGGATTTGGGTAATCATCTGAGGTTTATTTTATATAATATCCGACGCAGTATTCTTTATATAATAATGTATACAATATATATTAATTATTCTATTTTTAATTTCTACTTACAGTTTCGTTGCCCGTCCTTGGGAAATTCGTAAGATCAGCAGTATTGACGTTTTGGATGCCGTTGGCAGTAACATCGTTGTTAGCACCCGCACCAATGAAGTATTGCGCATTTTGCCCCGTGAAAATGAACAAGTCAATGAAGAATGGTTGGCTGACAAATCTCGCTTTGCCTGTGATGGTTTGAAGCGTCAGCGTTTGGTTGCACCCATGGTGCGTATGCCCAATGGTGAATTACAAGCCGTCGAATGGGAAGGAGCCCTCATCGCTGTGGCTAAGGCCATGAGAAATGCTAAAGGCGCCGTAGCTGCAGTTTCCGGTCAATTGGCTGATGTTGAATCCATGGTTGCACTTAAAGACTTGCTCAACCGTAACGGTGCCGAGACCCTGTGCACCGAACAAGGTTTTGCCACAAAGGGAGCAAGCACTGATTTGCGTTCGAATTATGTGTGCAATTCCTCCATTGCCGGTAGGTTATACAAGGATTTTTGACAAATGTAAGCTAATTTAATGGCCTAATTTTTCTCAATCATTTCAGCTTTGGAAGAAGCCGATGCCGTTTTGTTGATCGGTACCAATCCACGTTATGAGGCTCCTTTAGTTAATACCCGCTTGCGCAAGGCTTATGTTCACAATGAATTGGAAATTGCCTCAATTGGACCCAAAGTTGATCTCTCTTATAAACACGAAGAATTGGGTGAGGATGCCGGTTTGATTAGCCGCGTATGCCAAGGATCGCACGCATTTTCCAAGGTGTTGGAAGGTGCCAAGAAGCCAGCTATTATCATTGGCGCTGATGTCCTTGAACGCTCCGATGCCTCTGGCATCTTGGCTACTGTCGGTGCTTACTGCAAGAAATTGAACAAACCCGTAAGATTTTTGTTGTGCGGATGACCATAAAATTAATTGCAAGTTAATTTTTTGTAGAACTGGAACGCTTTGAACGTTTTGCAAACAAATGCCGCTCAGACTGGCGCTTTTGATGTCGGCTATCAGCCCGGTTATCAAACCGCCATTAAGGCCCAACCCAAAGTATTGTTCTTGTTGGGTGCCGATGCTGGCAAGATCTCCCGCGATCAATTGCCTCAAGATTGTTTTGTAGTCTACATTGGTCATCACGGTGACAATGGTGCCTCCATTGCCGATGCCGTTTTGCCTGGTGCGGCCTATACAGAAAAACAAGCCACATACGTTAACACAGAAGGTCGTGCTCAGCAGACTTTGTCTGCTGTTTCACCACCCGGTATGGCCCGTGAAGACTGGAAGATTTTGCGTGCACTTTCCGAAGTTGCTGGTAAGTGCCAAAGTTAATACTTGTCCCAAATCTCATGGGAGAAATATTTTCTGAAAGACAATATTTCTGTGTCATTCTGAGATGAAGTCTTTTCATGCCAAAAGATTGCCGTGAATTATTTTTAAGGAAAAATGTTGTCTTTGTTGAAAGGTCGAAGTCAATAATCAAAGAAAATGACGTTCAGCTGCCGATAGAATCTTTTCCTTTCCGAAAAAATCTATATTACGAAATTTTTCTTAATAAACCATTTGCTCGGCTACAAGCGATATAATTCGTTGGAGAAATGTTGTCTCAACTACCTAACCTTTTCTTCAAAAAGGATATTGTCTCAGTCTTTTTCTAATGAAAAATATTTTAAAATCCCAAATGTTCAACGTCTCAAAAATATTATAGTTTAATCGAAATTGCAATTGAATCGTGTCAAAACTTCAATGAAATGTTTCCATATGTAGGCTATGAAAAAGTGCATTTCGATACAAAACACATACCGTAACTTATATAACCAAAAATTGCGATAGTTCTGAGTGCATATTTAAACGCCAACATAATACATATTTAGAAATATGTAGCTACGTCTACCTTCGTAGCAATGAATTTGTGCCTCAGACTCTCAAAATCTTGAATTTCTTTCCCTTTAGGCACACCCTTACCATACGACACCCTCGATGAGTTGCGCAATCGCGTTGAAGACATTGCTCCCCATTTGACACGTTGGGGTAAATTGGAACCTGCTGAAACCTACAACGGAGTGGCCGATCAAGTAGCTGAGGTAAATACCGATTGCAAAAAGTTTAATTTTTTGTTCGATTTTACTACTACTTTTTAACACATTTCAGACTAAATCCATTGATAACACCAAGATCGATATTAAACTTAAGGAATTGCGTGACTACTTCATGACCGATGCCGTTTCAAGGGCCTCACCCACAATGGCTAAATGTATATCGGCTGTTAATAAGCAAAATAGCCAACAAAAACAACGTGCTGTATGTTAATTGCGATGTAAAGGAGAAAGTGTGTTTGAAACACTCGTACATTTAATTTAAATAAAATTCTATTAAACTTAGCAACTTTTAAAGTCCTACTCTTCTTAAAATGAATATTTAATGCAGATTATCAACAACAAATAAAAGAAATATTTTAAATGTATTCAAGCAAACTAATCAACCAAACGAACGATATCTGTGTTGTTGTATTTTCGAATTGTGTTCTGTTCCGTCAGAGTCGTATGGATGAAGGAATGCAAATTTTCAATTTTGTAGAAAGTGATTTTTTGTTTGTTTTTTTTTCCTATTGTTTTTATTCCCTTTTTTCAAATAAAATGTAATGAAATTGGTTTAGAGAAATATACAACAAACTAACTGATGGATTAAACATGTTAATACAAAAACACAATATGACTTTTAATCGAGAAGGAAGTAAGGCAATTCATCATCTGAAATGCAAAAAGGGCGTGACATAATTTTATGGGAGATCAAAAAACTTAATAATACGAAAACCAATGTGTTTACAATAGCGATATTTCAGGATACACAAATGCAATTATGTTCATTTTCTATTGTGAAAAATTGCGACTATATTAACGAAGTTAAAAAAAGTGTTTGAAAGAGATGGTAATATTATTATAACCCTGGAATAGGTTTGACTTTTCTGAAATAAGGCTAACAAATAGGTGTAAGAAATCAGAAGATGCAGTCCCTGGAAAATTGTATTCGCGTTAGGGGTGAATAGCAAACTATCTCTTACAATGTAGGGCCTTTCGGAAAGGCATCACTGCAGTGCATCAGATTCGTTTGGACTATCAAGGCTATAAAGCTATTATGAAATTATGGGAACATTTGAAATTATATTATTTGATTCATTTTTTTCACTTTTCCCTACACAGTAAAAAATAGTTGTTTTTTAAATGCTTTTGTTTATAGTACTTTGTTTAATTTCGTTAATAAAATCCGGTGTAATGCACTATGTTCAATCAAAAAAATAATTTTGGATTTTTGTGAAGTTCCGCTCTTTACATTTCAAATAAGGATATGAAGATTTATTTATTTAAGCTGATTTATATTCTAAAAATGAAATAGCTACAGCATTAAATAACAACAAAAATTAAGGATAATAAAGACGTGAGAAAATACTAAACATAAAATACTGAAACATACTTAAGAAGTGGCAATGTGCATATATTGTATAAAAAGACCTATAAATAAGACAGAGAAACATCTTTTCGAGCTAAATGATATTTCCTTGAACCACTAAAAATTTTAATTATTAAAACATGGCAAACATAAAAGACTAAACATAAAAGACAACTACGTTACCCTAAGGAAGTGACAAAAGAAACATAAAGAACGTACCTGAAAGGATAAAAAACTTAATGTGGGGTTTATACGAGAAATAAGCTCAGGATATTTAGATAGAAATAAGCTCAGGAGATTTTTGTTGCAACTAAGATTTGACTAATTATACCAGAAACTATAATTTTTTTTAAATCAAAATAATAAGAAATTTGAAATTTCTCTAAAACCTTAAGCGGTTCCGCTTGTTGCCTGCCCTCTTATTGTTTTAACGGTATTTATTCTGATCTAAAAGTTTTAACATAACATCATTAATTATTTCTGGTGTAATTAGATAGTTCTTTACTGCAATAAAACCAATTTTTCGGAAATTCTAAAATTTTAAATCTAAGAACAAATCATAGATTTACTTGGATTCGTGTCTGCTACTTTGGTGTTTGGCATCAAAACTTTCTGTTGAAGCGAAGGATACAAAAGAACATGTTTTTTGCTGAAAAATTAATTTCGAAGTAGAAACCGCGAATCTGGAAACATGAATTCGAGTATATTTTGTAAGATTCAAATCGTCTCGAAACTCTGAACTTGGGCGTTATCGGATAAAAACTGTTAAGCGAGGAAATCCGTGGCAAATAAAACACGACTACTATTTAAACATAACACATTCAGATCTAGATTCAATTAAAGTTTAAATTTAAAGCCTTCCAACTAAAAAATTAACCTCCAGTTTTTTTAAAATATTTTCGAATCGTCTAAATTAAAGTCGTCATAAAAAGTGTGTTTTAAGTGTTATATGTTATCTCTTCGATATATAAGTGTCGCTTTTCTGATGTCTGTTTTAGAATAGTCCCTATGAATTAAAAGTCAAATTATATAACGTCTTTAATGTAAGCGATTCATTCGTCAAGAGACGATCATTTTTAAGAAAAAATGGGGGTATTTAAAATTGACTACATATTTAAATCGTAACGTTGAAGTGAAAATAAAAATTAACACTATTTAAAAATATGACAATTTTAAACATAATTTCTGAATTAAGGAAATGTCTGGCAGTGTTTTATTTCTCGAATAAAATGCATTTTATGTTTTGATATTATTAATTCTTGTATGTGCATTCAATCTTCATATTGTCACTACATCAGTCTGGGGTTCGCCCAAACGACAAGTTGTAATGGATTTTTGTTTGTAGTGTAAAGGGTTTACATCTCTATAAAAATAATAGTTGGTAACAATAGGCATGACTTCAAATAAAATATCTCTATTTACTCCCATTATTATAGTAGTCTCTGACATTATTAAGTGAATTAAGCCGAAGACTGAAGTAGTGACAAAATAAAAATTGAACGTGCGTAGAAGGATATCAAAACTTAATATACTATTTATTCGAAAATAAGAACACAAAAAGGACTATAAGTTAAAATTGTAACAGCAAATTAACATAAAAAATTAAGTTATTACTGAACAAGTCATACAAAACTAGCAAAATGACAAAAGAAACTATGTATAAAAAGGCTATCTGAAGCGGCTGCTGATAAAAATTATTAATAAGGGTTCTATTCCAGAAGCATGGATGCAATGACACTTCAACGGCCCATCAATTAATTATAGAAGAAGGACTAAAAATGGAAATTGTAACAAGAATTAAAAAAATAAAACTATTAAATCCATGACAACATATTAACTAAACGACAAAGGAAAATATAAATCTAAGTTAGTATGACACAATGACGCATGCGGTTAATGACGTTCATATAACAAATTCAAAGAAGCCCTATATTGGCTAAAGAAATTACGAAAGTTTGCTTCATTTTCAACACTTTTGTCCTCTTCGATTTCTGTCTTAACATCAAGAGGCATTTGAGGGAAACGTTCAGCGTTGCTAGACTTCGACGAACAGGCCACATTAGAGCCTTCACAGATCTCATTAAAATTCTTAAATTCAAGAGGTATTTGAGGGAAAAGTTCAGCGCTGTTGGACTGCGAAGAACAGGCCACATTGGGTTCTTTATATATTCCGTCAACAGTCTTAAATTCTTCTGCATCAGACTGCTCTTCAACACTGTTATCGAGCGCCAAAGGATCTTTAAATTTGAGAAATTCTTCCATTGATATTTCAGTATCCAAGTCATTGTTATTTGGATTAATTTGAGTTGAATTGAACGATTCCGTATTTGTTTCAAACAACGCATCTTGTTCAACCTCCGTCTTGAAAATTGGTTCAAGGGCAGATGAATATTGTAAATCAGCTATGGTTTGAAATTCTCCCGAAGTTGAGCTAACAATGGCATTGGTATCAATTTGAATTGAATAGGAGGGCTGCATAGTAGAAACGGTTTGCCAGCCAGAAGCTAAATTGTCTTTGTTATTCGAAGTACTGAAAGAGAGAAGAATTTCAGCAACAAAGTTTTGGAGAGGAGGGGTGAGATATGTGGGTGAATGTTTTTGCAGACTAGTTAGTATATGATGAGATCTTGAGGAGAGATGGAATAAGGAAAGCAATGACTAGATCTTTTTAATTTTTTTAATTTTCAACTGAATTATTTTCTAATGGACTTATATAACATGCACAGACATATCCTCTTGTGTACAAATTAATATGTGGTGTGTGGGTCCATTGGAAAAACGGAACTGACATTTTTAAGTGTTTCAAATACTAGCATTACTTTACTTGCGTACCATATGGAGGTATTTGTATGTACAAAATTCAAATTAGGAATTATTTTTAATATGTGGATAGGTCTATTTTACTATAAGATATGTGTCGAAGCATGAAAGAATATATCGCAAAGTAGATTATGCAAATTGCAGGAGAATATTTAAGTAATATCTATTGATTTTACATCAATAGATACTACTTATAAAGCATTATTAACGTCAAACATAGATATTAGGACCATTTGTTTTTCATCTGTCGTCTTACCTATTGTCAGCAATGATTTTCCTAATCTCCGTGGTGCCATCCTCATACATTGGCAAATATTCGCCGAAAAAATTGATAATAGTCTCTTTACTGCAACTCCCATAATAGCCGGCATATTCAGGGCGAAAGTCGTCACCCAAATTCAGGACAGAATCATGCGGGTTTTCAAACAGATCCATGGGTACCTCAATAACTTGATCATCATCAGCTACTGAAGAACGCGCTGACCCCTCTACGCGAGTTCGGCGATTCCGAGCAGCCATCTCATCGGAAGCTTTTAGCTTTTCACGCAATATGCGTGTTTCATTTTGAAAATTAAAGATCGTTTGAAAGCGCAAACGACTTCGTTGGATATTGGAGAGGCTACCGTGAAACATAAAACACAAGTCGCCCAACATGCGATCGGCCGCACGACTATTGATTGATGAATTGGCAGATTGTTTTAGGTTTGGGGAATTCTGTACAACATCGCAGCCAGTTTCCGATTTACTATTGTCGCCAATTAATTCATAGCTGTAGCGACGCACCTTCGCCAATAAGTCCATGCGATGACGTTGAAAGCTTTCATTTTTGTATTGCAACAAAATGTCCTCATCTGCTTCGGGGGTAGCATTCAAGCGCTCAAACTTAAACTCCTCCAGATGCTGCAAAAATACGGAGCGATTCTTTATTTTGAAAATGGAGCGTGTCGCATTGAGATAATCATCTAAGGCAACCAAATCCAAAAGGACGACGGTGCCATCACGATTCCAACGGAGAAAATCACAGAATTCCAGGTTGACAATCAGCCACAATTTGTAAGGAAATGGAAAGTTCACAATATCTTGACGTGTTATGTATGCAGCAGCGCTATTGAAAACAAACTCGTTGGTAATAGTTGTTTCCATTTTTCCAATATCCAATAAATATACGAGAAGTGATTGGTAAAACTGTGAAATGTCTTCCAAACGTCTGCAGCTAAATTGATTAACTATAAAATTTTGAAAACCAATTTACCAATGTCAGTTTTTAACAGACGACAGATGACTCCATTCAATTTGTGACAAGTGTTGCCAACTATAGCACAGAATAATATTAGGTTTGTTTTTCTCTCTTCTAGCTGAAAAATTCCATACAAACTGACAGCTATAATCTTTGGTTAGCAGGGCCGTGCGCAGGGGGGAGGTTTTGGGGGTTCAAACCCCCCCAGAGAGGTTTCGAACATATACTTTTAAAAACCTTCTAGACATTCTGAAACAATAAAATATAGAATTTTTAAGGTCTTTTTAAAATAACTCGTCTGAAATGGCAATGTAATCATGAAAACACGAAAATTACATAAAAATCGTGGTCACTTTCTTGAATTTCGGACAGAGGTTATGAAAAATACAAACAAACTAAACGAATTGTGCCAATTTTAAGATTGTGTAATGGTAATTTCGCTAATGGACACCAATTTGTTCGGAAAATTATTTTTATTAACCGATACCACTTCTTAGCATTCGACTAGAGCTATATCTTATGAACTGCAATATATGTTTGAAAATTTAATAACAAAATCGTTTAGTAATTTAAAAAAGTATAGATAAGAATCACTATGATATCATAATGAAATCTAAAATATTCTTAATAAAAGCAAATAATTTGCTTGATGCTTGTAGAGTGCTAAGATGTAACATTTGCGATTGGACATTTTTATAGAGCTGTATCTAAATACAAATACATTTGGAAGAAAACTCTTTGATATACATAAACTTAATTCTCGTTGTTCATTTACAACAACTGATGACATGTTTACCGCAAGCAAACTAATTTTTCCCACAAAAGAAACTCAAAAACGATGTTCACGTGTCTAAAATATCGTTTCTACGAAATACATTTTTTCTCTGCGTGTAGGTCTCTATTTTAAAATCTACTTTAAAACTGCGAAACAATAAGAAATGAGTTTTAATTCCCTAAAATTGTTGTTACATTTCTCTCTTATGTCAAGTATTTTTCAGAGTTAGTATTTTTATACCCTACACCACTTCGTGGTCTAGGGTATTATAAGTTAGTTTCGCGCCAAATGTTTGTAACACCAAGAAATAATCGAGCTAGACCCACCTTTAAGTATACCGATCGGCTTAGAATCACCAGCTGAGTCGATTTAACGATGTCTGTCTGTCCGTCTGTCCGTCTGCTGTCCATCTAAGCTTGTTCGCACTCTACAGGTCGCAATTGTTGTCCGATTGTCATGAAACTTGGCAGAAGTTATTTTTTCTGGCCAAGGACCATCGGTATTGAATTTGGAGGAAATCGGTTCAGATTTAGATATAGCCCCCATACACATGCCGCTCCCGATTTGACATTTTCCGCTCTAGAAACGACATATTGTACCCGATTTTCTTTAAATTTTGCAGAACATCTTATAGTCGAACTAGAAACACGTATGCAAAAATTGTGTAAAATCGGTTCAGATTTAGATATAGCCCCCATACAAATGTCGCTCCCGATTTGACATTTTCCGCTCTAGAAAATACATATTGTACCCGATTTTCTTTAAATTTTGCAGAACATCTTATAATCCAACTAGAAACACGTATACAGAAATTGGGTAAGATCGGTTCAGATTTAGATATAGCCCCCATACAAATGCTGCTCCCGATTTGACATTTTCCGCTCTAGAAAAGACATATTGTACCCGATTTTCTTTAAATTTTGCAGAACATCTTATAATCCAACTAGAAACACGTATACAAAAATTGGGTAAAATCGGTTCAGATTTAGATATAGCCCTCATACAAATGGCGCTCCCGAATGTTTAACCGATTTTGGCCAAACTTTACATATTATATTTCACCAAGAAACAGACATTATGAAAGCGGGTCAAATCTTCCAGGTTTCAATATACCCCCATACAAATGTCCTTTCCGATTTAACATTTTTTGTCAAACACATACATTTACAGGATGCAAAAATCCTTCCCGATTTCAATTTTTTACCGAATTGAATTGCAATGAGAATTGTTTGGGTGATGCCCATATGTCCATACTTTGGTATAACTTCGGTATACTACTGTATAATTTGTATTTGTCTGTCTGGCAATTGGATCAATTACCATATTATTTTCCATATTCGTTAAATTTGACTAAAAATGAATTTATAGCATATAAATTATATGAATATAATTTATATAATTTGTACGAACTACATAAAATTGCTCCCATGAAATACCTGGGTTTAGTAATCAAAGCGAGGTACATACGCAGGGAGTGGTGTAGGGTATTATATAGTCGGCCCCGCCCGACTTTAGCCTTTCCTTACTTGTTTTGTACATATGTAACAAGTATTATTCAAAAGAGAAATAACAAATTCAGTAACTTGGATCTACGTAGGAAGACGTAACTCTAAAATACCAATTATTTGGTTTTTTGAAATTAAAATTTCTAGTTGTTTCTTCTTGCATTTCATAAAACATTTTTCTAGATTTAGGGCATATCGTACTATCAAATTCCATCATTTCGAGTTAATAGCAGGCTAAAATTGGATAAATAGTGGTTGTAAAGTCAAAAATTGTGAAAAGTATCTTTAGAAAAACTGGAGTAACTTTTTATTACATTGAGAATACCAAAATATTTCTTTGGCATGTGATTGCTGACTTCTTGGGGAATATTTGTGTATGAAAAGTTTCAGAATTATGAATGAAGAAAGTTAAACTAAAGGAATTGCAACCGCGAATTTTGGATTTTTCATCAATTGCAGCGATTTTCGCCACTGGCTACATATGAATATGTTACAAGGGACCAATCTGACGGATGAAGCTGGAATCTTTAAATTCGCTGTGTACATCACAGAAAATTCGTTTTCAATACAACATTGCCAAGATTTCATGAAAAAAGTTATGGAGTTTACAATAAATATTATTTATATATTTGGGCATAAATGGCTTATTTCAACATTCATAGTGCTCAATTTTAAACATACAAAAGTGGCTATGAACCATGAAACCGCGAATAATAGGAAATTTCGAAAACTATTTAATCGTAGCAATTAGTAACCCTATTTAAATTAAACTGTAGAAAATGATTAATAAATTCTCTTCAAATTAAGGTGAAAATCGCTCTCCTGAAAAGTTATGTTTTTGTTCATAGCCTCTTATGAATATAAGCCCTCGATATGTATTTATGTAATTTCAAGCAATTATTTAAAAAAGTTAAAAGAGAACAATTCTATTAATAAAAGCAGCGATTGTCTGAAGTAAAAAGTTGGAAAATTAACTAAGTATGAGTAAAGTTTCCTTCTTTCAAAGCCATAGTAAATAGTTAATTTACTAGAAAAAGGGTAGTAGACTTACTTAAAAACATTTCTTTAAATTTAATAAAAAAATCTTAGAATTGAGTAAATTCAAACTTATGTGAGAAAAAAAATCTGAAATTTTTTGTATGGATAAAATTTCATTTAGGAAATTTTAACTTAAAAATGTGTTTTTTCGAAAATAAGGTTAAAATATTTACTGAAATTTATGCCGAGTTCTTCATTCATTTAAGTATTAATGAACTTATAAAAAACATTTGAAATTGTTTAAAAAATTCTTGAATATTAATCTAAGAAGCAATTCTCGTTCGTTTGCAGAGACTTATTTCTTAAATACTTTATGAATTATTCTAAACAACCACTGCGAAGGCGTCTATCTTGCCTTCGCAACAATCATGGAGTAATAGCTCAACTCCTTATGACAGAGGTATTATGCAACTTTTGAGAAATATTTCATGTTGTCATTCTTTGTATCAGTTTTGCATACTCTGAAGCAAAACTATTTGTTTGATTTTTTAGTTAAATTTAACTTATTTTAATTTCACCTTTTCTCCTTATATAAATAAAATTTTCCTCAGTTGGATTAAATATTTACTTGATTTGAGTAAACACTTACTTAGTTTTAGGAAATTTTCAGCAAAATTTTACTAAGATTTAGTAAAAATTTACTTTGTTTTAGGAAAATTTTGCTTAAATTTAGTAAAAACTTACTTGGTTTTAGGAAAAATTTAGTTAGATTTAGGAAAATTTCAACAAAATTCTACTTATATTTAGTAAAAATGTACTTGGTTTCCTAAATTTTAGTTAATTTTAACTCATTATAGGGTTAACTTTTTTATGAGTGTAGATGAAACCCCCCCAGTGGAAAATCCTGCGCACGGGCCTGTTGGTTAGCACTAACTTATTTATTACCCTGAAAGGTATTCACAGAAGCATAATCAAATTCTGAGTTGTACAATCATGTGTAAACACCCCTAGAAGAAGACTGAAGAAGACAAGAAAGTTAAGAAATTGCGCTTATAGCCTTGTCAAACTGCATGCATGCAATCTAGCTGAAATGACATATTTTCGATTTTCAAATGCCAAATTTGTATGTGAACTGACATTTGTAAATCTACCTTGTGCCATTTCAGCTATATGATGGTAAAGAGCCAAAGGGTTCTTCTATAACCAGTGAGATTGTCAGCGTACATGATATTTTCCTCAAATTTACTATGATGTCACACAGTGGTTCCAAATCGATTTTAATTCTGCAACTTTCGAACAGAAAGAGCTATCTTGACGAAATTTTATATATATATTTTTTGGAAATTTGTTTAGATACAAATATTTATATTGTAGTTGGCGACAATATGAAAAAATAGTTTTTTATTTTGAGCCAAAAATTAAATTTGAATTAACGTTTTCATTATCGCAGCTTGTTATCCCGTCAAAAAGAAAAAACCCTAGTGTTAATGCTCGTCAATATATATAACAAATGTGTTTGCTTGTGTGTGTACCTCAATTAGTTCAAGAGATATTTGAGTAAGATAAAAAATAAATAAAAATTTGTTTTGGCGAGGTTGTACAGAAAGTATCAGTAAAAACTGATTTTTATCCACGGACATATTTGCTAAAAATATGACTTCTGATCCTCGATCTAAATTGTATATGATTACACCGTCCGACAATCCAAAATACACTTGAACCGTCTGCAACCATAGGTAAAATGAAGTTAATTGGCGTTTTCACTTTTTCGTTTCCTTAAGGTTTCAAAGGATGACATGATATGTGGGAGTTGGAAATATATATATACTAGGCAGGGTCGCGATCCATACAAGTGGAAAAACAATTTCCAGTCATTACTCGAAAATAAAATTTGGATTGTTTAATGATGATTTTTTTGTCCAATTTCTTCTGAATTAAACATGAATTGTTTTCATGATCCAGCCTAATAAGTAATTGAAACGACAATCATAAATTTTGGATATATATATTAAAAAATTGTCGACTTTTCTTTGAGAAGTGCATGTCCAGTCACTCGGGATTTTATTAAATCACAATTGCATGCCTATTGATATCGCTTACTATCAAAAACTAAGGAAAAGAATGCTTATTCTAAAGTGTATTACACTCGTACAAATATGGATAAATGCATGGATAATTTCCTCCCATTAGTCTGGTTCATATAACATATTCAAAGAACCTCTGTATAAACGAAGAAAACTTTGAAAATACGCATTATTTTCTTCTGCAATTCCTTCGACATCCATAGGTTCCACATACGTTTCAATAATTGGTTTCAGATCACAGGACCAGTCAACAATGCCTAAGGAATTTTGTCTGAGCGGAGTTGAACTCACAACAGCAGTTGTATCAAAGTCCAGTGTATACGATTGTAGCGCATTGTCATCAAGCAGCATAGGGTCTGTACTTAAGTCGTTTGTAGTGCTAAAAGACGTAAGACGTAGCACCTTACGAAAAATCAGTTTCCTTGTGAAATATACCTTCTGTGGGGTGCAGCTTCCATAACTTCTCGAACATTATCCTCCTGGTGCATTGGCAAATAGTCACCGAAAAATATTGCAATTCTCTCCTGACTGCAATTTTCATAATATCCGGCAGAGTGGAAATCGTCTGTCTTACTTAAAATTGAATTCGGAGGGTGAGGATTTCATGATGGGGTTTCGGACAAATCCTTTATTGGAAATGCTGAAAAGAAAGCACGTTAAAGTAGCTTCTTACTGCATGGTAGCATTATTATCAGCAGCAATTGGCTGTAGTTTTACAATATGTCTAACTAAATATTTGCTGTATACCCTAATATAGTGAATTTGGTCTGTTCGTTAATATTTCCACAATTTTCAAACATGTAGATTTTCAAAAGTAGATTTTGATGAAAAATATGTATATTTGAAAACGTCAAAAAGTTTTTTTTTTAATTGTGAGAATACATAAAGATGCTACTTTATAACCAAATGAAGCTGAAATTGAACATTTGAAGCCATTTAGAAAATGTAATTTCCGGAGGAACTTTTTTTAAATCTTCCACAGATATGGGTTTTTATTAAGGGCACGTCAGTGTATATCACGTAGTAGGATAGTCTAACAATGTTCCATAAAAATCATCCTAATGTATAATCTCCGTCGAAGTGCAATTTCCCATGTCCCATGTCTGTCTGACTTTCTGTTGTAAACCAGCGAAGCATGAAATACAATTACTTTTTTACCTGAGACGTCTGATCTTCGGGAATAAATGACGTTCTTCCTCGTCACTCATTGTTGCATTTAAACTGCAAAATTACTGCTGGTTCCGTTCTGACCCAGTTATTGGTTTCTTTTTATGAACACTTGGAAATAAAAATTCTTATTATTTTTTTAACTGACATCACTCACAGGGTGTGTATTACAAACAAACACAAATGAAACAAATACATATCTGGTTCAGAATTTCCCAAATCAGCACCATTTTTTATGTTTCTTCGAATATTTTTTCATAAAATCAATAACAAAGGTTTTTATGGATAAAAAAATTAAATTATTAAAATTTGAATTTTCGATGAAGGTACCTTTAATATTCCTACTTTCATTTTGGGAATATAGGTCGGATCACAACCGATTATATGTTCAATTATAGGTAATTATGATGGCTAAAAATGTTGTGAATTGGTTACAAAAAAGATTGCAAAAAAACTAAAAAATTCAAAAAAAAATATTTTTTTAAAGCTAGCATTCTAACGAAGAAAACAGTGTTGTGAAAGATCTATGAATAAAAGTTATAACCCTTTTTGAAGACGCAAAAGATCTGTTAATTATGATTTTTTAAATTTTTGGTAAAATAGCGTGTTCTACAAATTAGATAGCAGAATATTTTGTTTTACTTTTTATAGATTGGATCCTAACGAAACTATTATTGAATAAAATTTGTGGAAAATGTACACCTTTATTGCAGAAATACAAAACATAGCAAAAACGTTTTTTGCAGCTGTAGAACGGACGCTATTGAAGTTGAAGAAAATTGGTTTAGTTTTGGATGTAGTTCATATACAAATGTCACTACCGTTTTGTATTTTTCCGCTGTAGAAATTAAGAAATTATATATGCGATAACAAAAACGTCAATAAAGAGTTAAATTTTTACTCACATTGTCGCCAACTACAATATAAAATTTTTTATTAAAATAAATTTGCAAACAAATATTTTATGTGTAAATTTTTGAATTTAGCCTAGATAGCCATAATCTCTACTTATACTGGTGGATAACTACACACTGAAATAAATCTGCTATTAACAGTAGATATTGTTTGCTACTTTTTTTGCACTTTTGCTTTTTTTTTGACACTTTTGCTTCAGCATTTAAACCGCTAAAAAGTTCAAAGTGCAGTCTATTACCTCGATACAATACGTCTACAATAAAAATAATATTGCAATATCTTTCAAGTGATAATATGTTACATGTAATCACTTTATAAAACAATTATAACACCTAGGAATAAGTTTTTATAGTACATATATACATATATAGAGTAGGCTGGGTCGCGGTCCATACAACAAACAATTTCCAGTCACCACACGAAAATAAAGTTTGGATTGTTTAATGATGATCTGCAAAATAATTCGTTCCTAGATCAAGCCCGATTTTTGTCAAAATTTCTTTTGTAAATAGTGTTTGAACATTTTGGCTCTGAAAACCATCTCCTGCATTAAATTATTTCACAAAAATGGAGTAAGTGACTTCATTTTTCGTCCGATATTCATCATTTAGGCATCATTCGAAAGGAATTGATTCCTTCTTTTTTACAACATCTCTTACAAAATGTTTCCAAGAAATATGAGCTTTTAGCTGTAGCCTTAATAAACACAAAAAAATCTATATAAACGTCCAATAATACGGTCAATGAGTCATTCTAGGACAAGAATAAAAATTTTTATTTAAAGTGCTTCCAAGGGTTTATTAATTCTGAAAAAAATTTGACAAAAATGCAATATAAAAAGATTACACGGAAAAACATGATTTTTAGAGGTGTTTTCAGGAGCGTTTAGCTCACAGATGGCTTGGGTCAAGTGACGAAATACTTTGCAGATCATCATTAAACAATCCAATCTTCATTTCTGGGGGCGACGGCAGCAATTAATTTTTGTGGCTCATCCTTATATAGAGGATACTTAAGCAGTATTTAAACAAGTAAGTAAGCTTCAGTCGGCTAAACCGACTTATATATACCCTCACTCTCAGAGAACATATATACGGAAGTTATAAGGAATTAAATTTTATGTAGTGCAGGATAATTTGTGTGGAAGGAGTTTCGTGTCACAGCATCCACATTCTCCAAACAATTGTAAAAACATGTCTGTCCGTCTGTCTGTCTGTCTGTCCGTCTGTCTGTCCGTCTGTGTGTCCGTCTGTCTGTCCGTCTGTCTGTCCGTCTGTCTGTCCGTCTGTCTGTCCGTCTGTCCGTCTGTCCGTCTGTCTGTCTGTCTGTCCGTCTGTCTGTCCGTCTGTGTGTCCGTCTGTCTGTCCGTCTGTCTGTCCATCTATTGTTGTAATCAAATTACAGGTCGCAATTATAGTCCGATCTTAACAAAAATTGACACAAGAAAGTTTTGTGGATCAAGGACGAACGCTATTTAATTTGAGGCAAATCGGTTCAGATTTAGATATAGCCCCCATACAAATCTCGCTGCCGATTTGACATTTTCCGCTCTAGAAACCACATATTGTACCCTATTTTCTTTAAATTTGGCACAATCATATAATCCAATTAGAAACACCTATGCAGAAATTGGGTAAGATCGGTTCAGATTTAGATATAGCCCACATACAAATCTCGCTCCCAATTTGACATTTTCCGCTCTAGAAACCACATATTGTACCCGATTTTCTTTAAATTTGGCACAGCATCATATAATCCAATTAGAAACACCTATGCAGAAATTCGGTAAGAGCGGTTCAGATTTAGATATAGCCCACATACAAATCTCGCTCCCAATTTGACATTTTCCGCTCTAGAAACCACATATTGTACCCGATTTTCTTTAAATTTGGCACAATATCTTATAATCCAACTAGAAACTCCTGTGCAGAAATTGGGTAAGATCGGTTTAGATTTAAATATAGCCCCCATACAAATCTCGCTCCCGATTTGACATTTTCCGCTCTAGAAAGCACATATTGTACCCACCCGATTTTCTTTAAATTTGGCACAACATCTTATAATTTAACTAGAAACTCCTGTGC
Source organism: Polietes domitor (assembly GCA_947397865.1). Classification (NCBI taxonomy): domain Eukaryota; kingdom Metazoa; phylum Arthropoda; class Insecta; order Diptera; family Muscidae; genus Polietes; species Polietes domitor. The sequence continues at coordinate 101,677,415 of OX377620.1, forward strand.
AGAAATTGGGAAGATCGGTTCAGATTTATATATAGCCCTCATACAAATCTCGCTCCCGATTTCACACTTTCCGCTCTAGAAACCACATATTGTACTCGATTTTCTTTAAATTTGGCACAACATCTTATAATCCAACTAAAAAAACCTATGGTGAAAGTGGGTAAGATCGGTTCGGCCGAACTTATCGCCGTTTTTACTTGTTATAATTTGTTTCGTTCCTCCGACAATTTCTGAAATGGGAAACATTAAATAATGCTTAAAGCAATTCATGATTTTATCATTGTATTTCCCTTTTCAACACATTTTTGCAAAATTTAAATTATCTAGCATTTCAATTTGACGAAATGTAAACAACCCTTTCGTTGTTGTAACGAAGCTGGTTTTGTTGCATCGTTGTTGTAACGTACAATTTCCTTTCGGCTACGAAGTTTCTGTTTAGATCAGTCGCTCTGATTAAATGCAATTACATTAATGGATGCACAGAACATTCCTTGGCATTATTCACAATCATGAGAGAGTAGTAACCATTAGATATAGTATTTATGTCGAAACCAGTAATCCATGCGATAAATATATCCATAGGGAATATCCACATACATTCATTTAGATCTTAATCCCGCACAGACTATTATTTGAAAATTCTTACAACTCACCATAACATTCGACAGTACAGTGTGGTTTGTGGTTTTTGCAGGAAATAATAATCGAATGTTTATGTACCTACATACAGACATACATACACATGCGTTTATGTATATGGAATATATATATATATCCCCGCATACATTACCATCTACTTGTACGTATTATTTTTTATGGGCGTAATTTATAACCACAACATAACACCTACCAGATTTTCCCCCTGTGGCACTAAAGATTCCCATTTGGCGTAAAATACCACACTTGGCTTTAAAATGATAATTCCCAATAGGAGGCTACATAGGCTGGCAGGTACATAATATGTTGTACACGACTATGTACGGAGTACGTGTACGTTTATTTAGGGCTCCCCCCATTTGATGATGTTCCTCAGGGCGGTGTAATAAATGTCATCCGCTTTGTAGCCGCGAAAGTTAATCTGAAACATGGTTTAAGTAAAATTAGAGTTTTATTGGCATTCGATGCAGAAGAGGCAGACAGCAGCAGCAGCAAAAGTTGAGTCCTTTGTTTACGAGTCCACCAACTAGCATAATACCGGGTGACAGTGTTTTGAAATCAAGGAAGAATGGAAACATTTAAGGAACAGGTTACCCAGTTGACTTTCATATTTTACCATTACATTCCATTTGTCTTTTTAATGTAATATTAGGTGTGTTTTTCTTTAACAAGTAGTAATATGAGTGTATTGATTTCTGGAAATCTTCCAAACACGTGTATGTCTGTACGAAAGGTCAATGTTTGTTTTTGACAAAAAAATCACTCCGATTCCGATCGGTCATAATGAGAAAAGTTTGTTCGAAGTGTCCTGTCTGTTGAACTTCGCCTGTCTTATCCGTTGATATATACTGCCACAGACAAGTCGCACAGCAGGTGAACTTTGCACTAAATGGTATTTAGAAGCCGCCACACAAATGTGGCGAGATGTGTCTACCAATGGTGTGTGCGTGTTTTTGGCTGTCTGACTTATTTTCCCTTTGGCTTTAAATCATCAAAAACCCGAGCACTTCAGTGTAGGAGTTTTTGTTAAAACAGAAACAAACAAAAACTAATAACATTTAAAGAATGGAAAAAAACCAAAATAGTCATTAATTATCATCACAGTCATAGCAAATATGTTAAAAAATCGCATGTCCTTACGTCCCTGTACTATTTATACACAAAAATGGAAACTGTTCATTTATAGACATTATTTAAAAAAAAAACAACATCGTTTCCGGTGAACTTTATTATCATGATAAGAACCAAGATTATTTTCCTAGAATGTTGGTGTAAGTGAGGTCATCATTCAAAGGTTTTAATTTTCGCTGATGTGTTCGTCAGTTATTTGTTGAATCACTCGAGTAACGGTAGCATAAATTAAAGATGTGAGGCATCGAAAGGAACCCAATTTTCGCATTATTATACAAATCCCATTTAAACAAGAAAGAAATTGATAAAGTCAGACGGAGCCGACTATATGACACCATACACCACTCCCTGCTTCTGAACCTGGTATTGAGGTATACTGATTCATAAAATCCACACATTTTTTATACCATCCACCTCCAGGATGGGGGTATATTCACTTTGTTATTCCGTTTGTAACACCTTAAAATATTCATCGGAGACCCCATAAAGTATATATATTCTGGGTCGTGGTAAAATTCTAAGACGATATAGCCATGCCCGTCTGTCTGTCTGTCTGTTGAAAGCACGATAGCGGCCGAACGAAATGAGCTAGGAGGTTCAAATTTTACCTAACTGTGTCTTATGGTTGTAGATCGGTTGGAATTGAAAGTGGACGAAATCGGCCCAGAGGGAAAAATTTTTCCCTCACAAGGACTGAAAATACCCCTAATATTTAGAGTATTTCAGCATGTTTTTTAACATAATAGCTTGTATTTACTTGATATTTGTAATTCGCATTCCCTTTATAGCATAAAAGGGCACCATAGAGTGATTTTTATTTGTAGGGTGCGAAATGGGACGAAACAACAGATAGAAACACGAAATTTGGCGTGTACATTCCTCTAATAGAGTAGATACATAATATAAAAGTATTTTTTCTAAATTCGTACTTTTAAGGGGTTAAATGGGGATAGAGGGATAATAATGAAATTCGATATATACATTCCTCTGATTGCGTAGACACGTAAAATAAAAGAACTTTCTAAAATTCGTACTTTTTGGGGTTCAAATGGAAAAAGGGGATAAAAATAGTACCTACCAAATGACAGCAGCTAGAATCATGAAATTCGGAGTATACATTCCTCTGACTGCGTAGACACGAAAAATAAAACGTTTTTTCCAAAATTCGTACTTTCAAGGGATACAGTGGCTACAGGGGATAAAAATAGTACCAACTAAACGAATACAGCTGAAATGATGAAATTCGGTGTGTACATGCCTCTAATTGTGTAGATACGCAAAATAAAGAGATTTTAGATAGTCGTACTCTTGAGGGGGCAAAATTGGAAAAAGGGGATAAAAATGGTACCAACAAAATGGCCGCTGATAGAATCATGGAATTCGGTGTATACATTCCTCTGACTGCATAGCCACGTAAAATATTTTTTTTTTCCAATTTCGTACTTTATTTTGTTGCTTTTACGACAAAAAATGGTACTTTTAAGGGATATAATTAAAAAAGGGATAAAATTCTGACTATGAAGACTCGAAAAATGTTTTTTTCGAAATTTGTACATTTGGGCGGAGAATGGGGCGAATGGGGATATCTTTAAAATTTATACTTTTCTTATCACTTTGTCTGTATTTAAAAATGCTTCTTTCTAATGGCGACTGACAATCGCCTAATATTTAGGCATGCTCACTTTCACAATTTCTGCATTTTTATACCCTACACCACTTCGTGGTCTAGGGTATTATAAGTTAGTTTCGCGCCAAATGTTTGTAACACCAAGAAATAATCGAGCTAGACCCGCTTTTAAGTATACCGATCGGCTTAGAATCACCAGCTGAGTCGATTTAACAATGTCTGTCTGTCCGTCTGCTGTCCATCTAAGCTTGTTCGCACTCTACAGGTCGCAATTGTTGTCCGATTGTCATGAAACTTGGCAGAATTTATTTTTTCTGGCCAAGGACCATCGGTATTGAATTTGGAGGAAATCGGTTCAGATTTAGATATAGCCCCATACAAATGTCGCTCCCGATTTGACATTTTCCGCTCTATAAACGACATATTGTACCCGATTTTCTTTAAATTCGGCAGAACATCTTATAATCCAACTAGAAACACCTATGCAAAAATTGGGTAAGATCGGTTCAGATTTTGATATAGCCCCCATACAAATGTCGCTCCCGATTTGACATTTTCCGCTCTAGAAACGACATATTGTACCCGATTTTCTTTAAATTTGGCAGAACATCTTATAATCAAACTAGAAACACGTATGCAAAAATTGGGTAAGATCGGTTCAGATTTAGATATAGCCCCCATACAAATGTCGCTCCCGATTTGACATTTTCCGCTCTAGAAACGTCATATTGTACCCGATTTTCTTTAAATTGTGCAGAACATCTTATAATCCAACTAGAAACACCTATACAAAAATTGGGTACGATCGGTTCAGATTTAGATATACCCCCCATACAAATGTCGCTCCCGATTTGACGTTTTCCGCTCTAAAATCCACATAGTGTACCCGTTTTTCTTTAAAATTGGTACAACATCTTAGAATCCAACTAAAAAACCTATGGTGAAAGTGAGTAAGATCGGTTCAGATTTAGATATAGCCCTCATACAAATGTTGCTCCCGAATGTTTAACCGATTTTGGCCAAATTTTACATATTATATTTCACCCATAAACAGACATGGTGAAAGCGGGTCACATCGTTCCAGGTTTCAATATACGCCCGTACAAATGTCTCTTTTCCGATTTAACATTTTTTGTCAAACACATACATTTACAGGATGCAAAAATCCTTCCCGATTTCAATTTTTTACCGAATTGAATTGCAATGAGAATTGTTTGGGTGATGCCCATATGTCCATACTTTGGTATGACTTTGGTTAACTACTGTATAATTTGTATTTGTCTGTCGGACAATTGGATCAATTACCATATTATTTACCATATTCGTTAAGTTTGACTAAAGATGAATTTATAGCATATAAATTATATGAATATAATTTATATAATTTGTATGAACTACATAAAATTGCTCCCATGAAATAACTGGGTATAGTAATCAAAGCGAGGTACATACGCAGGGAGTGGTGTAGGGTATTATATAGTCGGCCCCGCCCGACTTTAGCCTTTCCTTACTTGTTTATTCTCTTTCGCCCCATTTTCCGCCTAAAAGTAAATTTTTTGAAAAAATCTTTAACAACAACACATCAACACATTCAGCTGAATGAATTTGATGATTTCAACTGTTGTTACGATTTTCGAAAAATCCCTATATTTCATGTTTCATTAGTGTCATTTTTAGCGCTTTTGGGCCAATTTAGCCGTCTTTTTGGAACTTTTAAGCTACAAAAGGAATGTACGAACAAATTTCAAGTGCACATAAAACATAAATTTAAAAAAATGCTTAAATAGACTACATTTAGGGAGTATTTTAAGTCCTTGTAAGGGAAATTTTATTCCCAACCGATCTACAAACATAAGACACAAATACTGTATGTACTTTCGACGATAATTGGAATTTTATTAAATATTTTTATTTGATATTAATTCATATTTTTTTAATTTCATTTTCAAGTTTATATCGCCAAAATACACCAGGAAATGTTGTACACAGTCCCTCCACAGCGTTTTTGTTGTCAGTTGGTTATTTTAGCCCGATCGGTATGCTTAAAATACACTAATTTGTCATTAACTCATATTACACATATTGGCTAACAAAAAATTGGGACCTCCAACTAATGCCACTTGAAATTAATTAATAATAACAAGTGGTGAAGGGTATTCTTTTCCTCCATCTTTTCGATTTATACCTGCTTAAAATATATCAGAAAAATAATATATTTTATTATTTCTATACTTTTTGGAGTTCATTGAATTTCATACAAAATAAATGAGACGTACGCTATTGAATTTGAAGAAAACAAGTTTATAATAAATAACATCATAAATTCATGTTCTGGATATCACAAGAACCCACTACATAATTAAAAAGCGGGAAAGAAGAATGTAATGGAGTACAATATTGAAGACGACCTAACCTAACATAAAGCGAAATAGAAAATGAAGAGTTCAATCATTCTGACTTTAACACTATCAATATTTCAAGCATATTATATATATTATATTATATCGGTTCTCTGGGGACAAGAATTCAGATAGAAAATATAGGTTTCGTAGACGTTTTTGTCAGGACTTGATATATAAAAGGTTTTCACATATTTTGCTCTCCGCATGCGAAACATCATTGGTGTTATTTTAATTCTTCTCTTTATTATATTATTTATATATAGGTTTTAGCAGTAAACATTGGAATTTCGTATGAAGCTTCCCTAGATTTTCTTGTTATAAATTAGAATCACTGCTAACAAATAGGAAAAGGCTGAGGTGTTGAGAATTTTTTGAACTTCTTTCTAATAAGAATGGAAACTAATAATTTACATTTTTATGTTTAAATACTTATTTATAAGAACTCCTCACGGAGCCCCTGGTATGCTGCTACGGTCCCCCATTTTAGAACTATTGTTCTAGTACCAACACATAAATAATCCGGCCCTAAGTAACATTTAAATCTAATACAAATGGTCCCTAAAATGGTGCTAAAAGAGACAAAGTCAATATTTTTTGTTTTGGGTTAATATTTGCATTAGCTTTATTTTCTTGCACTCTTTTATATGTCAAATTTAACCGAGAACACCGTTATAAAAGTAATACTGGCCAATAAACTAATCTATGTAAACCTTCTATAAAGAATCCAATATCAATTTTCTCTAAAGTGACTTTTTTGACATTGACCCTTTTAGTACCAAACCACAAATATATAAGCCAGTTTAACCGACTGAAACTTACTTATTGGCTCTTGTCCAGTTTAGCTATATTTATCATATTTATTTGCTCAATCCAGCTTTTTTTGCTCGTCAAGAATTGGCAAAACTGAAATTAATCACTCATTATTCGCCACCTAGACGTATGAGTGTTATTATCACTCATACGCCATAGACACAATCGTAACCAAAAATTATGGCCTTCATATTTTTTTCAACTTTTCAATTCTCTGTGTAATAATATGAACGTCGATTTTCTGACATTTCACGAATTTCAGTTTATCTCCTAAAGATTTGCATTGCACTAAAAAATTTACATTTGTTTGCAAACACTGTGCCACAAGCCACTAACACTCTACAGGGCAACAACACAGTAACAAGTGAATTGTTCGGAGTAGACGTGGCAACGTACGTACAACAAGATCCTGACAACAGCAACATGGTGTCGACGGCGACAACGACTACGACGAACTATGATATTGCCTTATGGACGGATGTACCTCCGTACGAATGAGCCTTCATGGAGATATCCTCCTACTTTATGTTGTAACAATTCGCACACATGGACGCTTACGTATCGAGTGTGTACGGTGCGATATTTGTGTTGGGCTAAAAGGCTAAACACGCGTATTTTGGTGTAGCTGTTTACTCAATTTTATTTTCCATATCATCGCACCGACATTGGATGCCCCCCAACGATGCGTGTTAAGTCCTGTTGTACTCATTCTTATTACTGATATTATCATTAATGTGGCAAGCGTTGTAGCTGTAGCTGTGGCTGATGTCATTGCTGTTGTTGTTTGTTGAGCTTTGTGTCATTGTTGGGTGCGTGCGGATGCATGTGTTGTCGTTGTGTCTACTACAGCACCAGGTCAGCGTATAGTGAATGATTTGTATGGATTTTTGTATAGAAAAAAAAAACAACACTTCACTTCACTGGAGTTGTATATAGCAAACTAACATAAAAAATAATCTTACTTACTATTTAGTGATTTCGGATGATTTTTTATTGTATTTTTACAATTTGTATACTCTCACTCTACAGAGTAGGAGGGTATATATCATTTGGGGCAGAAAAAAATGTAACGCATTGAAGGAGTGACTAAAGACCCCAAGTATGTTTGAACCAAATCCGTTTCACGCCTTTTTAAGCTCTTTGAGTACACGATAACTCTCGAAATGATTTGAGGAATCAATTCAAACTTTGCACATTGTAACATTTTTCCCAAACTTAGTTGAAGTTCGAAGATGTGCGAGATTGCCACGCCCCTTGTGATACCTCCCACATAAATGACCCATATTCCTATGTTAAATGAAAACAAATGTAACTTCCACACGGATATTCGGAATCAGCTATATTTTGGTATTTGATATAGTTTTTATACCTCCCAAACGATTGTCACTATCCTATTTAATATTAAATCCTGCACACTTCTATACTGGTGCACTGAATCCACTATGATTTGATATTTGATCATGTTTATAAATGTGTGACACGAACCTCCTAGTACCTTCCACACAAATTAGCCTGCGCTTATAACTTCTTTAAATATGTTCTCTGAGAGTGAGGGTATATATAAGTCGGTTTAGCCGACTGAAGCATACTTACTTGTTATAATGTTCTTTCGGGTTTTTAATATATTCACTTAAAGACGTTCACTTAGTAAAGTGAAAGTCTCACCATGTAGTCTCTTTTTACAAATACCAATAATTGTTTTGTTTGTGAACATACCTCTTATGAAATCATATAAACAAATCGCAATCTTTTTGGACATTTCTTATTTGAGTGATTCTGTATTTATTTTTGGGTGTATTTTTTTTTTTCTTTCTTAGGCGATTTTTCATTTTTCTTTTTTCGGTGATTTTTCATGTCGCCATTGGAATATATATTCGTAATTTGTATCACCCGCATTTCCTTACTTGATTTGAGTTTGGATGCAATCCAACTAACATCTGGACATTTCCTGGAGAGTTGAAAAAACCCCTTCTTAATACTGCGACCAGCTGCCGTATGTATCGATGATCATCTGTATGTGCCGATGTGAGGGTGTTTGTGTGTGTTCTGTCGGTCTAAAGAGGTTTTAAACTAATCACGTTGCCAACACCGCAAGTGTTTTGTATCAGATACTCGTACACAATACATACATAACGTGTTTTATGCTGTTACTCATAGGTTTGCATGTGTTGGCAGGCTCACGCAGCGAAACACGAAAGCGCCCATACACACCATCAGCACCATCGAAACACATGTGTATTGTTTTTGAATCAGAGTCCGCCCTCACGATATGTTGTTGAGGCGTTAAACCGCCTCTACAAACGATACAGTCACACACACACGCACACACTGACAAGCCGCACGCATGTCCTCGGCGAAATTAATGTGCATTTGGGTACTTTTACATATGAGTGTGTGCGTGTATGCGTTTGTGTGTGCGAGGCAGTGGGGATGTGCGTGTTTATGCATGGGTTTTAATAACAACAGATTTTCCAGAATTAAAGTGTCCAATGTTGTTAGCGCGAACTCAGCAGCAACATCAGCAACAAGAGCAGCAATAAAAGTCCTTCGGTAAATGCGCCAAATACATTCATGCGGATTTTATAGTAAACGCGTAATTCCAAACTGTTAAATCTATCGCACACACACACATTTGCACGCACGTACCGTAGAGCGGGTCAACTTTTTTATTTTCTTTAGGCTTCTTCATTATATCATTTGGTGGATTTTTCATAATGAAAAATCACCCAAAACTAAATACGCAATATTTCGAACATTCAAAAATATGAAAAATAAGCAGTGACCGCTACTTTGAACGCGGAAAAGCCAGTTATTTGTTATCACTTCTATGCCTCTTCTATTAGATAGCTCTCAGTCTGTGCTTGACGAATTGCACTATTTTAGCTGAACTTCTCTCGTATGTTAGTTAGTTTTCCGTCAAATGTTTTTAACACCAAGAAATAATCGAGCTAGACCCACCTTTAAGTATACCGATCGGCTTAGAATCACCAGCTGAGTCGATTTAACGATGATTACTTCTGCCATGCAATTTGGCAGAAGTAATTGTTTGGGCCAATGACGATGGCTATTTTGGAAGAATTTGGAGGAAATCGGTTCAGATTTACATATAGCCTCCATACAAATGTCCCAATAATTTACAGTATTACTGCTCTAGAATACATATTTTATATCGGATCTTCATCAAATTTTCAGGATCATGTTATATTTGAACTAGTAACAGCTGATGGGAAAGTAGGCTACCTGGGTCCATATTATGATATAGCCCCCATACAAATGTACCTCCGATTTACACTATTACTGCTCTAAAATGCACATTTTACATCGGGTCTTGATCAAATTTCCCACATGATGTTATTTTTCAACTAGAAACACATACTACGAAAATCAACTACATGGGTCAATTTTTTAGTTTATCCCCCATACAACGGGCCCCCAGTTTATAATAATATCGCTCTAAAACCCACACCTTATATCGGTTTTTATAAAATTTTGCAGATCATGTTATATTTCAACTATGAATATCTACTGTGAAAGGTACCAATTTGTCTCCAATTGGTTCTCTAATAGAATCACCAGGCAATCTAATAACGACCGACACTATAATTAACCCTTCGGACTCTCCTCGTTATGAATTTACTTCTATCTTCCTCTTCCTTAACCCATACATTTCTTTCTTCTTTCAAGGGTATCACAATGGATAAATAGTCCCCGAGTGAACTCGCCTGGTTGTATATACACATGATGTTGCATATAGACCCCAATTTTTAGTATTACCCACATTTTACATCACAAGCTGATCAAATTCCGATTTGTCTGCAAAATGTTTGTGTGTTGAACATGATTTTATATTTTTCCCTAAGCGCAGCTATAATGAAATAGGATCACGCCGATTTTGTTTGTGAATGTGGCCCTCATATGTAGGAGTAACAAAATGCAAAAATGTGCATCAATTGTGTCATATTCGCTAAATTTGACTGAAGACTGATTGTATAATTATACTACATAAAATCGTCTTATCAATTCTAAAACACCTGGGTTTAGTAAACTATTATAACTGTTTACCCAGTTTCGAACAAAGAATTGCAACCACAGAGCCTTTATATCCACGATCTCATGTTTCTATATGCAGCCGGCCATTTTATAACTATATATATATTTGAAAAATCAATATAGATAACATGTGTTCTCGCTTCTCCCCTAAAAGCATGTACTTTATTTGGTACCACGTTCATCCCGTTTCCTCCTTATAAGTACAAATTTTGAAATATGCATTTATGTTCCGCGTTTACGTAATTAAAGGGATGTACACCATTTGTATCCCTTTTTTGTCAGGCACGCCCCTCAAAGGTACAAATTTCGAAAAATCCAATTTTACTACATTTGTACGTGGTCTGAGGAATTTACACACCAAATTTCATTTTGGTACCATTTTTTATCCCTGATTATGCCGTCCACCACTTAAAAGTATAAAAATGCATTTATATTGCGCTTCTAAAGAGTGATTTTTTTGAGGTTAGGATTTTCATGCATTAGTATTTGACAGATCACGTGGGATTTCAGACATGGTGTCAAAGAGAAAGATGCTCAGTATGCTTTGACATTTCATCATGAATCGTCTTACAAACGAACAACGCTTGCAAATTATTGAATTTTATTATCAAAATGCGTGCTCTGTTAAGAAAGTTCATTGCGCGCTTCCATTTTATGGTCAGTTTAATCGACCCACTGAAGCGGCTATTCGGGCTATTGTGACTAAATTTCGCACCAAATTTACATTGTTGGACATTAAACCACCAACACGCTTACGTAGAGTGCGAACTGAAGAAAATATCGCAGCTGTATCGGCCAGTGTTAATGATGACCACCAATTTTCGATTCGTCGCCGTGCGCACCAATTGGGTCTCTGTTACTCAAAAACGTGGAAATGCCAAAATTGGACTAAGCGGATGGACCACCTAAGACGCAGCCGCGGTCATCATTTAAATGAAATTATCTTCAAAAAGTAAATGTCATGGACCAATCTAACGTTTCAAATAAAGAACCGATGAGATTTTGCAAATTTTATGCGTTTTTTTTTTTAAAAAAGTTATCAAGCTCTTAAAAAATCACCCTTTATATGGTGAGAGTAATTTACATACCAAATTCCATGATTCTGGCTATAATAATTCATTTAGTACCATTTTTACCATTTTTTCCCCTTTTTATACCCTCCACCTCCAGGATGGGGGTTTGTAACACCTTGAAATATCGACCTGAGACCCTATAAAGTATATATATTCTTGATCCGTCCATCCGTCCGTCTGTTGAAAGCACGCTACCATCTAAACGAAAGGAGGTAGAACGTTCAAACGTTGGGATTGAAACGGGGCGAAATCGGCCCAAAGGGAAAAATTTTTCCCTCACAAGGACTAAAAATACGCATAATAATCCCTAATATTTTAGCGTATTTAAGCATGTTTTTTCAATATGTCTGTTTATATTTGCTTGATATTTGGTATGCGCATTCCCCTCATAGCGAAAACGTGCACCGTAAAGTGATTCTTATTGTAGGGGGTGAAATGGGGCAAAAAAGGGATAAAAATGGTACATATTAAGCGACAACAGCTAGAAACACGAAATTCAACATAATATAAAAGTATTTTTTCCAAATTCGTACTTTTAGGGGTAAAATGGGAATAGAGGGATAAAAATGGTATCAACCAAACGGATGTACCTAGAATAATGAAATTCGGCGTATACATTCGTCTGATTGCATAGACAAGTAAAACACACGGATTTTTCAAAATTCGTACTTTTTGGGGTTAAAATGAAAAAAGGGATAAAAATAGTACCAATAAAACGACCACAGCTAGAGTCATGAAATTCGGAGTATACATTCCATTGACTACATAGACATGAAAAATAAAAGGTTTTTTCCAAATTCGTACTTTCAAGGGATACAATGGTACAGGCGGATGAAAATAGTACCAACTAAACGACTACAGCTAGAATGATGAAATTCGAATTGCGTAGAAACGTCAAGGGGGTAAAAATGGTACCAACCAAATGGGCGCAGCTGGAATCATGGAATTCGGTGTATACATTCCTCTGACTGCTTAGACACGCAAAATAAAAAGTTTATTTCCAAATTCGAAATTTTTCTTTTACGGCAAAAATTTGTTGAATCATGAAGTTAGGTTATTTTTCACTATGTACGTCTGATAATGGATTTTCAAAATTTGTACTTTTGAAATTAAAATAGAATGGAAATACAACCAACTGTAGCACCCACTATCTACCAATATTTATGGTATTTAAGCTTTTTGAAAATATAAATATAAGAATATTTATTTTTTGATTTAAAATAAATAATGGTTTGAAATAATTAAAATATTACATTTATTTATAAAATTATTTTTTCATTATTTGTATTTGTTTTGATTTGGCTATATTAAAACAAATATATTTTCCTGTAATATTACTGCACTTCTACGAAAACCGACAATCTCTGTGGAATGCAATCCATGGTGGATGGTATATAAAGTTCGGCCCGGCCGAACTTAACGCAGTTTTTACTTGTTTCCACTCACCCCTTATAAAAAAACATTTCGAAAAATTCATTTTGATTGCGCTTCTACATGGTCAGAGGAATTTTCATACCGAATTTGCTTAAGTTGTACCATTTTTTATCGTTTTTTCCCCGCTTTGGATTTTACACACCAAATGTCACGACTATAGCTGCAATACTTCAGTTGGTACCATTTGTATCCCTTTTTGTCCTGCTCACCCCTTAGATTGCGCTTTTACGTTGTCACCAAAATTCATGACTGTAACTGTAATACTTTAGTTGGTACCATTTTTATCCCTTTTAGACTCGATCATGCCTTATAAGTACATATTTCGAAATAAATCAATTTAGATGTTGTCAAAGGAATTTGCACATCAAATTTCGCGACTATATCTGCAACCCTTAAATTAGTACCATTTTTATTCCATTTTGTCCCTCACAACCCTTAAAAGTACAAATTAAAAAAAAATCCAATTTTAATGTGCTTATAAAGGGTGTTTTTTATTGAGGTATAGAACTTCGAATTGAAATAAAACACAAGAAAATCGTTTTAATGTCCATCAATTTGGCTTTATTGGAAGGATAATTTTATGCCATTAATGTTTAAATATGATTTCGGGCATGTGGCCGCCGCGGCTGGCTCGAATATAGCCAATTCTACAGGTCCAATTTTCAGCTTTGATGGACAAAGCTCCAATTGCTGTGCACGGTGGCGAATCGATTCATTCGGGTCCTCTTCAACACTTTGCTCTACAGCGGCAATTGTTTCTTCGGTGCGCACTGTTCGACGTCTCTGCGGATGCGTATTATCACATAGAGTAAACGTAGTGCGAAAACGATCCATGGTTAACCGAATTAATTGCTCTGATGGACGATTATGTCGACCAGTCGACCATAAAATGGACGGAGCTTGCGGTGAACTTTGCGAACTGAACCATTACTTTCGAAATAAATTTGCACGATTTGCAAGCGTTGTTCTTTTGTCAACCTGTTCATGATGAAATGGCAAACCAAACTAAATATTAATCACTTGACAGCTGACAAAATGGCCGCCAGTTAAAAAAGTGATGCCAACTTAAAGTTCTATACCCCAATTAAAAACACCCTTTACATGGATTTACATACCAAATTTCACGATTCTAGTTGTAATACTTTAGTTGGTACCATTTTTATCCCTTTTTGTCTCGTCTGCATGGTCAGTGCAAGGCACACACCGAATTTCATGTTTCTAGCTATTGCCGTTTAGTCAGGACGAAGGTTCGATGTCTAACCCTTTTTGTCCCATTCCATCCCCTTATTGTATGAATTTGGGAACTACCCTGAAAATTGATTGAAAATGATAAGTCAGTTAGTAACGCAACTCTTTTATATATATAGATAGATTGTCCAAATAGGACTATTTTTCATAAATGCAACACGAAAACCGTTACTCTGTATAGCTAGCTTTGGACTTACTCTCCCAACAAAAAAAAAGAGAGCACCCAAAGAAGTGAAAAAGATGTTCATCTTGTGATTCGGAAGTAGTGAAAATTGGGATTTTCACCAATGAATTTGACATGGAGTTGTCATAGGAGGGATGTCCTTTATTTTGAAAGACTTAAAAGTTATTTTAAAGTTTTGTAAAGGCACCACTTTTTCACTTGTTTCCATTTCTGTTTTAAAAAATCCAACTCTACCGGGGGTAGAACAGCGGACCTTCTGATTGCTACTAAGGCCATCTTAGCTATCCTCTGTTGTGAGTGGCGTATAACTAAAACAAATCATTTAGTTTGGTAAAACTGACAATTGGGAACTTAACAAAATATTTGTTTAATATGAACTAATATATAACGAAAATAAATACTAATTAAATTTAGTATTAAATATAAATTAAATTGACATTACTTAATTTTACTGATATTATGCAGTACCAATAATTAATAAAAATATGAAATATTTTAAGTACATTAAAAAGTAAAAATTTGTATTTTTTAATAAAAAAAATTAAATTGTCAAAATTATGCAATATTGAACATTGTTTATTTATAAAAATTATAAAAAATATAAAAAAAGTTTTTTTCCCGAGCCACGATTCCAACACGAGACCTTCTGGGTGCAAAGCGGACACCTTACTTTTGTGACCCCATACTAAAAAGTCGTTCCCTTTCAGTTGTGAAATTGCTATTCATAAAATGTTACGGAATATTAATATATTATCGACTTTTTTGGACGTTGTTTAAAAGAACTTCCTCAAAAGCGGGGAAAATGCCCATTTTGATTTTGAGATGCGATTAATATGTACTTCCTACGGAAGTACTTCCAATTTTTTTTGCTGGGCTAGAGAAGAAAATCTTTGAGTCTGGCCGAATGCCGGCAATACTGGAAACTTGCACTCGAATTTTATACTTTTTCGATGTCATCTGCATTATGTTGCAGTTTAGAGACAAGTTGTCATTGAATCAGAATATGTTTATCCCAATAAAACCAGATTACAAACGCATATAACTTCGACCATGTCGATGTAGATGTATTTCGCGTGTCCCGCCTTAATATACATACCCACCGCACATATTAGTATTTGTGATCTCGCATAAACCTCGCATATGTATGTGTTCCGGGGGTAGTGTCAGGGGTAGGGGGAGTACCCTCCGCTATTTATGTTTGTGCTGTGAGCTGTGTTTAGTGTCATTTAGTCACTGTTGCAAATTTCAATGAACACCCCAAACATATTGTTCTGAGGCATAGGCCGCCACAGTTCATGCTCAAATTTACGTAAGTTCGTACACATGTTTGGATGGATGTATGCATTTGTGTATGATGCTGATATGTATTTATGGACGATAAACAAATTTCAATATTGTAATTTTCAGCTTGACTTGGCCTAAAAGCTGTTATTGCAAAATTGAATTTCCTGCCAAGTAAGCGAAAGCTTAGTGACAAATTTCCATTGTTGATTTTGAAGATTTTGAACTAAACATGAGTATACATAGGGGTGAGTTTTTACGGGTGCGAAATTTCATTCGACCGATTTTAAATATTACGTTTGGGTCGCCTTTCATAATTTCTTGGGACCGTTTGCATTGCTTGAGGCTGTACTACCTTAATTTGGAATATAAATCCTTTCGGTTTGAACCAACCACAGAGGAGAAAACTATTCTGCATAAATCAGAGCAAAGGTCAGACACATACAAATCTTTACTCCGCGTCATTGGTCATATTTCGGACTCGGCTGAGTCGCATTTACGCTTTTAGTTGTTACTCTACCTCACACCTCTCTCGGGCAGGTCAAAGGCCCTAAAATACTTTTGCGGGCGCTTTCATTTATTTATCCTTTTCAACCACCTACACATATCAGTTAATATTACAGACACAAAAAACAATTACGACAATTGTGTCACGCAGACAACCTCACAAAGTGCTATTAAGGATAATCCGTGTAAAGCAATTTAATTGACCACAATTAATTGCAAATAATTAATTACTTTAATTTGGGCGAATGCGTTGCACAGCATTTCAATGAGTTCACTTACGCTTGAAGGACATCATTAATTACCGAATGATTTGCAAGTGTTAACTGTGCTGGCCGTAATGTAATTTTGAAAATTGCCACTTTATAAAATGCATGTGACAATAACAACCAAATTGCCAACACTTCAACAATGATCGCAGAGCAACTCCGCTCCAGCGCCGACAACAGGAGCCACAACTCATTGTCAGAAACACACAAAAAATGCTTTTGCAAAGTTGAGCACAATCGAATGGAAAAATGTCTGCTGTTACGCCTCAAATTGGCGCTTAAATATGCATAATACCAGCTCTCAAAGGCACATATACTTACACACGAACACCCATACGTACATGTGTGTGAGTGTGCTTATACGTGCGTTGTAATATCCTTTATGAGTGCATCACTTTTTTCCTCATTCTGCTGACAATCTCACGTACAGTGAGGGGTAAAATTGAACATAGTTCTATAATTGTAATAGCAATTTGAAAATAGTTTCTCAACTATAAATAACTGCACTTATTATGTAAATATTTGTGTTCTATGGTTTGCGACCCTCCTCATAATACTTCTAAATATATTGAAATTTATGAGCCTATCAGAGTAATAACTTTCAATATATATGGAAAAATGATAAAGCAGTTTTTTTTTGTGACAACGCTTTAAACTAGTTTCTTAATGTTTCAGAACATCCGATTTTTTGAGTTTTGTTTGTTGTAATTATTTCTAACTAGCAAATACCCGCTACTTCGTACGCGGAAAAATGGTATGGTAAGACAGTAGTTTGTATCAGTATTCAAACTGTTTTTAATGATATCACTTTCAGCGTTTATACGTAGTCAATAGTTTAATTTATAGGCACAAAATGGAAACAATTTTTCTACAAAAAATCATATAAAGTAGAAAATTATTTGCACATTTCTTTCTTAAGCTGTGAAAATATCATTAGGGATAGAATAAAAGTGTATCGCATTGAAGGAGAGAGTTAAAACCATAAGTATGTCCCAAGTCCTTTTCACGTCCGTCTGGCTCGCTTGTATACACGATGACTCTAGAAGGGACTTAAAGAATTTATTCAAACTCAGCACATAGTACTATTTTCCCAAACTTAGTTTAATTTCGAAAATGGGGGAAATTGATATACATCTTATGGTACACACATACGTATAGTCCATATTCCAAAACAAACGACCCGTACGTAAAATTAAACCTAATATAACTTCTATACTTTACACGCAAATTGACATAAGCTTTGGTCAAAATAAAAAAAAGATAATGTTCACACATAACTCTTTCTGTGCCGTTTGTGTCCTTAAACATACAAATTTCGAAACATTAATTTATGTACTCGGAGAAATGTACACACCGAATTTCTTTTCATATTCTAGCTGAAAACTTTGGTTGGTACTATCTTTATCCCAAATCCCCAATTTTGGTTGATATCATTTGCACCACTTTAATCCCTTAAAAGTACAAATATCGGAAAATTCCTTGTTATTAATCATTTACACTGTAAGACGAATATGCGTACCGAATTTAATTATTGTAGCGTCATCCATGTTCTTGGCACTATTTTTATCCGCTTTTCTCGTTTACCCTTTAAAAGTACGAATTTCGAAAAATTTCTTCAATTTGCGTTGTAGGCATTTTCAGGATGTATGATTGGTACCATTTTGTATCCCTTTCTACCCAATTTCACTCACAAAAAGTACGAATTTTAATGTCCGTTCCGAATTTCATGATTCTAGGCCCAGTTGTTTGGTCTGGGCTGAGGTAAAATTTTTATCCCATTTAATCCCTTAAAATTACAAATTTCGAAAAATGTCTTCTTATCAGTGATTTGGGCTGTACAACGAATACACATATCGAATTTCATTATTGTAGCGTCATCCGTGTTGTTTGTACCTTTTTTATCCCCTTTTCCCCGTTTACCTACTAAAAGTACGAATTCAAAATGATTCGGTCATTTTGCGTTTCTAAGGGTTTTGAGGTATGTACACACCGAATTTTATTATTCCAGCTCCATCCGTTTGATTGGTACCATTTTTATCCCTTTTTACCCGATATCACCCACAAAAAGTACTAATTTAAAAAATTTTCTTGGGCGCGTTGAATCTATTGAATCGTTGATTTTTTAAGAGCTTGATAACTTTTTTTAAAAAAAAAAAACGTATAAAATTTGCAAAATCTCATCGGTTCTTTATTTGAAACGTTAGATTGGTCCATGACATTTACTTTTTGAAGATAATTTCATTTAAATGTTGACCGCGGCTGCGTCTTAGGTGGTCCATTCGGAAAGTCCAATTTTGGGCAACTTTTTCGAGCATTTCGGCCGGAATAGCCCGAATTTCTTCGGAAATGTTGTCTTCCAAAGCTGGAATATTTGCTGGCTTATTTCTGTAGACTTTAGACTTGACGTAGCCCCACAAAAAATAGTCTAAAGGCGTCAAATCGCATGATCTTGGTGGCCAACTTACCGGTCCATTTCTTGAGATGAATTGTTCTCCGAAGTTTTCCCTCAAAATGGCCATAGAATCGCGAGCTGTGTGGCATGTAGCGCCATCTTGTTGAAACCACATGTCAACCAAGTTCAGTTCTTCCATTTTGGGCAAAAAAAAGTTGGATATCATCTCACGGTAGCGCTCACCATTCACAGTTACGTTACGATTCGCATCATCTTTGAAGAAGTACGGTCCAATGATGCCACCAGCCCATAAACCGCACCAAACTGTGACTTTTTCTGGATGCATTGGTAGCTCTTGCAATGCTTCTGACTGATATTCACTCCAAAATCGACAATTCTGCCTATTTACGTACCCATTGAGCCAAAAATGAGCTTCGTAGCTGAACAAAATTTCTTTCTTTCTGAACTTTCTTAACAGAGCACGCATTTTGATAATAAAATTCAATGATTTGCAAGCGTTGCTCGTTAGTAAGTCTATTCATGATGAAATGTCAAAGCATACTGAGCATCTTTCTCTTTGACACCATGTCTGAAATCCCACGCGATCTGTCAAATACTAATGCATGAAAATCCTAACCTCAAAAAAATCACTCTTTATAAGAGCAATTTTTGTACCAAGTTTCAAGATTCTAGTCCCAGCTGTTTGGTCATTGCGGTGGCACAATTTTTATCCTTCTTTAACCCATTTTACCCCTTAAAAGTACGTATTACGAAAAACTCCCTTCAAATCTGATCTCTTCGCTGTAAGAGAAATGTACATACCAAATTTCATGGTTCTAGCTTCAGCCATGTTGTTGGTACAATTTTTGTCCCATTTGACCCCCAAAGGTACGAATTTCCAAATGAAATCTTTTGGTATGTCTTCATGCTATAAGAGGAATGTCCATACCAAATTTCAAGATTCTAGGCCCAGCCGTTTGGTCATTGCGGTGGTACAATTTTTATCCCTCTTTACCCATTTTACCCCTTAAAAGTACGAATTACGAAAAACTCCCTTCAAATCTGATTTGTTCACTGTAAGGGAAATGTACATACCAAATTTCATGATTCTAGCTTCAACCATGTTATAGGTACCATTTTTGTCCCTTTTTGTACCATTTAACCCCCCAAAAGTACGAATTTTTAAAATGTCACTTTTTGGATTGTCTTTATGCCGCAAGAGGAATATCCATACCAAATTTCAAGATTCTAGGCCCAGCCGTTTGGTCATTGCGGTGGTACCATTTTTATCCCTTTTTACCCCGTTTTACCCCTTAAAAGTACGAATTTTGAAAAATATTTTCTTGGGCGCGTTCAAGCTATGAGAAAATTGTTGTACCAAATTTCAACATTCTAGTCCCAGCCGTTTGGCCATTGCGGTGGTACAATTTTTATCCCTCTTTACCTCATTTTACCCCTTAAAAGTACGAATTACAAAAAACGCCCTTCAAATCTGATTTGTTCACTGTAAGGGAAATGTACATACCGAATTTCATGATTCTAGCATCAACCATGTTATAGGTACCATTTTTGTATCATTTAAACCCCCAAAACTACGAATTTTTAAAATGTCACTTTTTGGGTTGTCTTCATGCCGCAAGAGGAATATCCATACCAAATTTCAAGATTCTAGGCGCAGCCGTTTGGTCATTGTGATGGTACCATTTTTATCCCTTTTTACCACTTAAAAGTACGAATTTTGAAAAATATGTTCTTGGGCGCGTTGAAGCTATAAGAGAAATTTTTGTACCAAATTTCAAGAATCTAGTCCCAGCCGTTTGGCCATTGCGGTGGTACAATTTTTATCCCTCTTTACCTCATTTTACCCCTTAAAAGTACGAATTACAAAAAACTCCCTTCAAATCTGATTTGTTCACTGTAAGGGAGATGTACATACCAAATTTCATGATTCTAGCTTCAACCATGTTATAGGTACCATTTTTGTCCCTTTTTGTATCATTTAACCCCCCAAAAGTACGAATTTTTAAAATGTCACTTTTTGGGTTGTCTTCATGCCGCAAGAGGAATATCCATACCAAATTTCAAGATTCTAGTCCCAGCCGTCTGGCCATTGCGGTGGTACAATTGTTATCCCTCTTTACCCCATTTTACCCCTTAAAAGTACGAATTACAAAAAATTCCCTTCAAATCTGATTTGTTCACTGTATGGGAAATGTACATACTAAATTTCATGATTCTAGCTTCAACCATGTTATAGGTACCATTTTTGTCCCTTTTTGTACCATTTAACCCCCCAAAAGTACGAATTTTTAAAATGTCACTTTTAGGTTGTCTTCATGCCGCAAGAGGAATATCCATACCAAATTTCAAGATCCTAGGCCCAGCCGTTTGGTCATTGCGGTGGTACAATTTTTATCCCTCTTTACCCCTTAAAAGTACGAATTACAAAAAACTCCCTTCAAATCTGATTTGTTCACTGTATGGGAAATGTACATACTAAATTTCATGATTCTAGCTTCAACCATGTTATAGGTACCATTTTTGTCCCTTTTTGTACCATTTAACCCCCCAAAAGTACGAATTTTTAAAATGTCACTTTTTAGGTTGTCTTCATGCCGCAAGAGGAATATCCATACCAAATTTCAAGATTCTAGGCCCAGCCGTTTGGTCATTGCGGTGGTACAATTTTTATCCCTCTTTACCCCATTTTACCCCTTAAAAGTACGAATTACAAAAAAACTCCCTTCAAATCTGATTTGTTCACTGTATGGGAAATGTACATACTAAATTTCATGATTCTAGCTTCAACCATGTTATAGGTACCATTTTTGTCCCTTTTTGTACAATTTAACCCCCCAAAAGTACGAATTTTTAAAATGTCACTTTTAGGTTGTCTTCATGCCGCAAGAGGAATATCCATACCAAATTTCAAGATTCTAGGCCCAGCCGTTTGGTCATTGCGGTGGTACAATTTTTATCCCTCTTTACCCCATTTTATCCCTTAAAAGTACGAATTACAAAAAACTCCCTTCAAATCTGATTTGTTCACTGTATGGGAAATGTACATACTAAATTTCATGATTCTAGCTTCAACCATGTTATAGGTACCATTTTTGTCCCTTTTTGTACCATTTAACCCCCCAAAAGTACGAATTTTTAAAATGTCACTTTTTAGGTTGTCTTCATGCCGCAAGAGGAATATCCATACCAAATTTCAAGATTCTAGGCCCAGCCGTTTGGTCATTGCGGTGGTACCATTTTTATCCCTTTTTACCCCATTTTACCCCTTAAAAGTACGAATTTCGAAAAATCCCGTCTTATCACACCTCTACACTGTAAGAGAAATGTACACACCAAATTTCATGATTCTAGCTCTAGCCGTTTGGTCTGGGAAGTGATCAGTCAGTCACTCAGTCACTCAGTCACTCAATCACGCAACTCTTTTATATATATAGATATATATTTTTAATTTCGATTATAATTGTTGTAGAATAAGTAGCAGGAGCGTCTTACTGACATTATTAGCTATTAATAAGAATTTATTTTACAAAAATCGAAGAGGTATTTATGCGTCACGTATGTAGAAAAGTAAAAATTTGCATACTTTCATTTAAATCGGTGAACATCGCATCACTTCAGAACAGCTGAACACATTTGGCTAATGTTTATTACACACTGTTCGTGGTAGTCCGAACAAGGTTTTAAGATTGTAAAACTTTTGGATAGTTGACCGCAAAATAGGAAAATGTTTAAAAACTGAAAGTGCCTTTTTCTATAGAATTTTTGAATGAACTCTTAATTCAAGCATTGGATATGCGAAATTCTTTTATGTTATGTTCGTTATGATTCTGCGAAAGTTTTCGGAACACAAAAATTCAGACAATTATACAGAAAAGTCAGAAAATCCGGACAAAGAGCAAACAATCTTAATATTTTATTTACTTTTTGGCAGAACTGACGATAGGAATTTTGTTGATTCCTTTTTCTGTGATTCATAATTCCAGTTCGTAAGCAGTCATCAAATAAACAGGGAAATCCAGTGACACGTATTTCATATATTTTCAGAGTCATGTGTTGTGGAAAGGCCAATCTGGAGTATTTTCAAAACAATTGCTGGACAAGTGCTGTTGATATAGCGAATTTTGATATTTAGATTTTCTCAGTTCGTGTTGTTCGTTGCTCAAAATCGTGTGTCGCTGACCGAACATGCTATATTGGCATCGAAAATATTGAATTGGAGTATTCCGTTTCTAGCGAAAATTATGTTGACAACAGAATTTTTAAATTCACTGTACGCAGACT
Organism: Polietes domitor; assembly: GCA_947397865.1. Classification (NCBI taxonomy): domain Eukaryota; kingdom Metazoa; phylum Arthropoda; class Insecta; order Diptera; family Muscidae; genus Polietes; species Polietes domitor. The sequence continues at coordinate 101,700,779 of OX377620.1, forward strand.
ACGCCTCATAATAATCTGATATTATTTTTTGCAATGGCACTGCAAAGTAAGGAAATTAACGAATGGTATATTGAAGAAGTACTTCTTAAAAGAAAGCACGAAGATGAAGACATTTTGAGAGCATGCTCCGCCGTTAAATCGGTAATTAACGTACGGCACTCATGAATGTTGTGAACGACGGAATTGATGAATCACGTTGGTACCACACGACTATTTTGATCGTGTAGATTTTGTCTATTAATGTCCAATGTCTATTAATGAAAGAATCCAAAATGGTCAGGTGGTGCAATAATTCCTTTTGTGATATTTTCCAAACACTACCAGTGATTACATGGCCTACTCCAGCCAATAAACTAAATGTATGCGAATCACACATTTAAATTAATCTGGCACAATCGCCGTTGAAATGTCGACCTCCTGCATTATATTCTCCATCGATTTTTTCAGTTCGCCATATGATAAATCAAACTCATGCAAAAGAGGTATTCCTAAACATTGTTCAAAATCCACTTAAGCGAACGAGTAGACACTTCCATCTGAATAAGATATAATAAGATATGACAGCAAACGTTAATCAATACAATAGTATGCGTACTCTTATTTTAGAAAAATAGGTCCGATCAAAAACGCTTATATTTACGATTAATGGTAATTTTTATTTACAAATAGTGCGTAAATTTTTTACAAATGGAAAACATAATATTTTATTTTAGAATAGCTGGGATTTTAGCTAAGAAAATGGCCTTTATTGTTAAATTTCCCCGAACAGTCACATATCGAATTTCGTTCCAGCCGATTGGTTGGTTAAATTTTTATCCTAAAAGTACTAATTTCGAAAATCCATTATCAGTCGCGTTCACAGTGGAATGTAAACACCTAACTCTACGGCAACAGTTTGTTTGGTACCAGTTTTATTCCTTTTACCCCATTTTGTCTCTAAGAATTTGGATAAAGCTTTTTGAGCAGCTACAAAGTCAGAGAAATGTATAAATCATGTCATGATTCTAGGGGTTTATTGATACCATTTTTATATTCTTTCGGGCAATTTTCCCCGAAAATTACAATTCAGAGAAATGTATACATTTTATTATTCCAGCTAGAGCTATTTGTTCGGTATCAATTTTATCCATTTTTCCACATTTCCCCCTTAAAAGTACGATTTTCGAAAATTCACGCCGAATTTCACCTTACTAGGAATTGTCGTCTCTACGGTATCAATGTTACCCTTTCCTCCCTAAAAGTATGGATCACTTTATGGTATGCGTTCACGCTATAAAAGGATTGAACTAACTAAATATCATGAAAGAACAATGCAGAAATCTCCAAGAAATGTACTTAAATTCTCGAAATAGTAGGGGTTATTGGGGGTATGCCCTGTCCTTGTTAGGGGGAAATTTTCCCTCTGGACCGATTTCGCCCAATTACAATCCCAACCGATCTGCAACTATTGGATGTATTATTTGAAAGTCCCGGCTCCTTTCTTCTATATTCTAGCGTGATTTAAACAGATATGCGAACATCGCCAAGAATTTAGGACGATCAAGAATATTTATAGAGTCTCATGTTGATATTCCATGGTGTTACAAACGGAATGACAAACGTCCTTTCACTATCCACCCTGCATTCTCTCTATTCTCAGCTGAATATGAATGTGTAGCAATTTCCTTTTCAAATTTTCTACACAGATAAATTTCCAAGGCCAACTGTTACATTTTGCTCTCCACTATGCAGACATCGATCTGTACATTTTTGTGGTGGTTTGAAGTATGTACGCTGAAATATCTCATTGGGATATTAATGCAGGAGAATTTTACGCATTTTAACATGTCAACTGCAATTTGCCATGAAATGACTGGTGCTGTTGTGTACTATGCAATAGGGCGTATCGATAAAAATTGGAAATTTGGTTTAGTAGCAATAGAAAAAAGTTGGAGGAAAAAATCCTATGATGCCATGTTCTTGTTTTAGGGAAAATACCGAAAATTTAACCTTTTCAACATTTCCCCTAAAACAAGTATTTGACGTCATAGGAAACTGTTATTCTACTAAAAGATAGGTAACATAAGCTGCTATGTATAAGTGAAATTGGGGCTAAAGGCAATATAGTCTTCTGGTCTTTAATTTATACTAAATCGAAATGTAAAAAATAAGTCCCTTTTTCTGGTCAAGTTCTCTCTAGTAGAGAGAGAGAGTAGAACGGCAGATTTTATCTATTTATTTGTATAAATTACAACAATTTCCTATGACTCAAGTACTTGTTTTAGGGGAAACATTAAAAAAATACCTTATTCGTTGTTTTTACATAACACAGTGCAACACGAAAAAAAATAACCATATACGGACACCGCTACATGATAAAAGACCAAAAAAAAAAAGACCCGTGTTTTTTTTTTCCCCCAAAGTCATGCACTTTTTTTTTATGGGCCCCAGAGATTTGAGGCCTCGGTGTAATTTTTGGAAAAAAGTGATCATATTCTCAGGCTCATATCTTGCAAACCGTTCGGAATTTTGATTTACTCTCTGAGGCAAAGTTCTAGCACTTGTCATAAAGAACAAAAATTGTGAACATATAAAATCAAAAAAACTTCATCTTCAAGGTCAAAAAGAGCTAGAACTTTGCCTCAGAGAGTAAATCAAAATTCCGAACGGTTTGCAAGATATGAGCCTGAGAATATGATCACTTATTTCCAAAAATTACACCGAGGCCTCAAATCTCTGGGGGCCCATAAAAAAAAAAGTGCATGACTTTGGGGGAAAAAAAAAACACGGGTCTTTTTTTTTTTGGTCTTTTATCATGTAGCGGTGTCCGTATATGGTTATTTTGAAATGACTTCAAAAATGTTGCACAGTGTAATGCCCTTATAAACACTGAAGAACAATTTTACGATTTTTTCTTTTGGACGCATGCCTCCAACATTTTTAGCTATTCCAAAGCGATTACAAAATTGATACGTCCTACTATGCAGTGTCTGTTGACTGCTCTACTGGCCAACCTAAAATTTACGTTTGCGGTTTTTGTTCCAACTGAAATTCGTGGCCTGCCATATTTATAAATGGGGAATGGTGAAGAAGGACTGGCGAGAAGGAAGTTATTACTAATTGAATTAAATCATTTTGTTAAATGCAGAAAATATAATCGCGAGGTGTTTTATTTTTTGGCTCCCAAGGAGAATGTCAGTTTGTATGATATTGCTTTTGACTACTCGCTGTACGACCACGACCAACGTTTGCCATTGCAGAAGTAGGCATATGTGCGGTGTATGATCATACTTGAAGTTAAGTATGAAGTATTACTTACTGAGTACGTACTATAAACATGACGTACACTCTCACGTATATTCATACGCTGTCCCAGTTGCCCAAAATAGTCGTTCATGAAATTGGCGATCAATTCAACGATTCCCAGACGAATATATAACCCACGATATGTGTCGTTTAAATAGACCTTAACTACAAAGAGATAGAAACCGTAATAGATACGAACAGCTGCAAGACCAAGTCTTGTATGAGTAGTTTACCAAAATCTTTAGGTATTTTGTCTCCCTATTACATATTTTGTATTCATTGCTCCAAAAATGGATATCCCTTTAAGGATATCATCGCCGACCGTCTAAAAATGTTGAAAATTGCTTTATGATGCGCGCCAATATTATATAAACTTGACTAATCAAGTTACAACACTGTACTGGGTACCATTTTTATCCCTTCTTGTGCCGCTTCCCACATAAAAGTATAAATTTCGACGAAATCCATTTACAATGCGCGTCTATATAGTCAGAGGAATACATATATCGAAAGTGCCACTTTGCACACAACAAACGCGAGTGCGGACGTATTCGTGTATTCATTTACAATGCGCGTCTATATAGTCAGAGGAATACATATATCGAATTTGATTTCAGATTGTGGATCCAATTTGTGTCTCTTTTTGTCCCGCTTGCCTCCATAAAAGTCTAAATTTCGAAAAAAAAAAATTATGTTGTTCTTTTACATAGTGAGAGTAATGTACACACCGATTTTTACGATTATATCCACAATGGTTAGTACTATGTTTATCCCTTTTTATCCCATTAACCCCTTAAGGGTACGAATTTCTCACATTTATGCTGTAAGATGAATATATACATCGAATTTCATTATTGTAGCTTCAAGTGTGTACCATTTTTATCCCTTTCCATTCTATTTAACCTTTAAAAGCCAAACAAGTAAAAAGGCGTTAAAATCGGCCGGACCGAACTTTATATACCCTCCACCATGGATTGCATTCTACAGAGGCTGTCGTTTCGTAAAATGTCAATTTTTTTAATATAACCAAAACAAATAAAAATATTGAAAAAATAATTTTATAAATAAATATAATATTTTTATTATTTCAATCCACGCTTATAAGGAAAGGCTACCAGTATGTTTATACTATATATCGAAATAATACTTCAAATCAATTCAAAAAGTAAATATAAGACAGAAATCTTCAAAAAAGCTTAAATACCATAAATATTGATAGATAGATAGTGGGTGCTACAGTTGGTTTTATTTCGATCCTATTCTAATTCTAAAGTGTCATTTTTGAAAATCCAGTATCTCACGTACACAGTGCAAGATAATCTTACTTCACGATTCAACCAATTTTTGCCGTAAAAGTAAAAAAGTACGAAATTGGAAAAATCCTTTTATTTTGCGTGTCTACGCCATTTTCTTGGTACCATTTTTATACCCTTATTTCCGTTTTACCTCCTTTCTAAAATATCTTTATTTTACGTGTCTACGCAATTAGAGGGATATACACAATGAATTTCATCATTCTAGATGTATCCGTTTAGTTGGTACCATTTTTATCCCTCGGTTTCCATTGCAACCCCTGAAACTACGAAGTTGGAAAAACCTTTTATTTTTCGTGTTTACGCAGTCAGAGGAATGTATACTCCGAATTTCATGACTCTAGCTGAGGTCATTTGCTTGGTACTATTTGTATCCCCTTTTTCCATTTTAACCCCAAAAAGTACGAATTTTCAAAAATATGTTTATTTTACGTGTCTACACAATCAGAGGAATGTATACACCGAATTTCATTATTCTATATGCAGCCGTTTGGTTGGTACCATTTTATCCCACTATTCACATTTTACCCCTTAAAAGTACGAATATATTTTTATATTATGTATCTAGTCAATTAGAGGAATGTACACACCGAATTTCGTGTTTCTAGCTGTTGTCGTTTAATATGTACCATTTTTTTCCCTTTTTGTCCCATTTCACCCCCTACGAATAAAAATCACTTTATGGTTCACGTTTTTGTTATAGGGGGAATGTGCATACCCAGTATCAAGTACGTACAAATAAGTATTAGGGGTTATTATGGGTAATTTCAGTCCTTGTGAGGGAATTTTTTTCCCCTTTGGGCCGAATTCGCCCATTCGCAATCCTAGCTGATCTACGACTATAAAACACATTTATGGAAATTTTTGACGTCCTAGATGTTTTCGTTTAGATGCTAGCAAAATATTTTGCAATGATATATTAATGATATAAGAGGAATGTCCGTACCAAAATTCAAGATTCTAGGCTCGATCGTTTGGTACCATTTCTGCCCTTTTTTCCTATTTACCCTTCAAAAATACGAATTTAAATTCATTACTATCTCACAACTACGCTGTAAGTGGAATATATACATGATCCATAATTCTTATCTTTTTCCCTTTTACCCTTTAATAGTGCAAATATCATTGCAATTAATTTCATTATTCCTCCTTCAGCTATTTGATTGATACCAGTTTTAACCCTTTTAAACAATTTCAGCCCCAAAAAGTACGTATTTTTCTGAAATATTTTGTTGGTCGCGATCATGATGTATGATGAATGTCCTTACAAAATTTCAAGGACCGGTCAATTGGTCAGGGCTGTAGTTTTACCCCTTTTAACACATTTTTACCCTTTAAAAGTACGAATTTCGAAAAATTCGTTCCTATCCCTTCGTTCAAATATACACACAGAATTTCGTGATTGTAACTTCAGCGTTGTTGTAGGTACTGTTTTTTATCGCTTTACCCCCTATTTGCTCTTTAAAAGTATAAATTTACCCTTTAAAAGTATAAATAAATACGTCCTCTTCGATTGACTTCGATCTCTAATCCGACGTTTAAGATGTCTTTAAGACATTGTCAACTGGCTAGGGTGGGATATTTACACACACCCAGCCAGACATTTAAACACGCATTTATATTTTTCATAACGCGTGCTTGTGTGTGCGTGTTGGTTGGAATATTCTGTGGCAAAAATGCCTGTTTGCATATTGCCACTTTAAAAATTGTTACGAATGAAACGTATTTTATGCTTAAAAGTATGCAACTGTTTGTGATGGCTAAAGTGCCACTTTGCACACAACAAACGCGAGTGCGGACGTATTCGTGTGGGTGTGTATGTGTATACGACAGTTTGAATAAGGGAGTGTGCAGTGGCAAGGATGCTGCTGCTGCTGTTGTTCATGCGTGCGTATAAGATATGAGCCTTGTTTAAAAAATATTTTTCATATTAAGAATCTGTCGTGTGTTTTGCAACATCAGCGAAATAAGTGTATGGGAATTTGGTAGGTGGGCTTTTGCACTTGATACCCTACACAGGGTATATTTATTCGGGGGGACCTGTTGTTTTTTTTCGAAATATTTTTGATGGCACAAAAAAATCACAAAAAAAGTTTTATTCTATTTTTAATAGCTAACATTCTAAAGCCGAAAACAATATGTACGTGTAACAAATTATGATTTCTTATTTATTTTATAAATTTCGCGAAACCCCCTTTTGCAAATTAGATACAAAAATATTTTATTTTGTAATAGCTGGCATCTTACCGAAGAAAACAAGGTCTAGGTAGAAATAAGGAAGAATAATAATCGTGTGTCATGAAGAAGGTTCATAACTTCTACAATTTTCCATTTATTTTCAACTAGGCCTTATTTTCTTCGATATTACACATTAAAATCTAATATTATGTTAATTAATTTGTACAGGGAGTTTTTTGCGCTATTTTTAAAAATTAAAATATCATAATTTTTATCATAAGATTTTCATAATTTCTACATTTATCCATAGATATTTTATATTTAGACAGTATTTTTGCATTAGAATGTTAGCTATAAAATGTGGAACAAATAATTTTTTCCGTTTTTTGCGTTTTTTTGTTAATTATTTTAGTAAAAAATTAAGAGAATTATCCATAAAAAAATTTTGTAAGATGATTTTATGGATCAGTATGGTCTCGGACACAATTTTTTTTTGTTGTATAGTGTTATCAACTGATTTTCAGTTTCTCGTCGGATTTAGAAAATAAGAAATTAAGATTTTTCAGACAATAAATAAAATTTTCAAAGGACAATTTTCTTCCTGAAAAATTTAAATAAGATTTTTGTCCATTTCTAGAGAAATTATCTCTTTCATTTGATACCCTTATTGTTCATAAACTGATGGTTTGAAATATTTTAATAAATTTTTATATCCTTAAAACTTTAAAGTCCTGAGAAAAACTGAATACAATAAATAACAAGTAAGGAAAGGCTAAAGTCGGGCGGGGCCGACTATATGATACACTCCACTTTCTATCCGAATACAATTCAATTCGATAGAAAATTGAAAACGGGAAGAATTTTTGTATATTTCCTAATCCTAATGTTGTTTCTAGAGCGGAAAAAGTCAAATTGGGAGCGAAATTTGTATGGGAGCGATACATAAATCTGAACCGATCTGACCCATTTTCACCATGGGTGTTTCTAGTGGAAACATGAGATATTTTGCCAAATATGAAGAAGATCTGTTAAAATATGTGGTTTCTACAGCAGAAAATTGGGAGCGAAATGTGTATGGGAGCTATATATAAATCTGAACCGATCTGATCTATTTTCACCACAGGTGTTATTAGTTTTAATATAAGATGTCTTGCTAAATCTGAAGACAATCTGATACAATATGTGTTTCTAGAACGGAAAAAGTCAAATTGGGAGCGAAATTTGTATGGGAGCTATATATAAATCTGAACCGATCTACACCATTTTCACCATGGGTGTTTCCAGTTGAAATATAAGATGCTTTGCCAAATCTGAAGAAAATCTGTTTAAATATGTGGTTTATAGAGTGGAAAAAGTCAAATCGGGAGTGAAATTTGTGTGGGAGTTATATATAAATCTGAACCGATCTGACCAATTTTCACAATGGGTCTTCCTAGTGGAAGTATAAGATATTTTAGCAAATTTGAAGAAGATCCGGTAAAATGTGTGATGTCTAGAGTGTAAATAGTCAAATCGGGAGTGAAATTCGTATGGGGGCTATATCTAAATCTGTACCTTCAAATTAAATAGCGTTCGTCGTTGTACCGAAAAACTTCGTTGTGCAATGTTTCATTTGGTTCTGTCTACAATTGCGACCTGTATCGTGATTACAAGAATAGGTGGACAGACGGACGGACATTGTTAAATCGACTCAAAAAGTGATTCTAAGTCGATCGGTATAATTAACAATGGGTCTATCTCATTTCTTTTTGGGTGTTACAAACAAATGCACAAAGACATAATACTCTCGTGGAGTGTATAAAAATAAGTTGTATTTTTATACGAATATCATTCTGCTTCTGTTGAGCATAGGTCATTCTTGCTGTCGACTTCCGTTGACTTAATTTCCTTACTTGAAACTATGCAGCACACAACAAAAGTGGGAGAAAAGTCGAATGCATTCACGCACGTATGAAGAAGTTCAGTCGTCTGGTTTTTGTCTCCAAACAAAAAAATCACGCCATAAGTGGCAGTTGCGTTAATTATTTATGCTTTCAGTTTAAAGAGGACATAATTCGCGGATGAGACACTGCCACAAGCCACATATGCTCATATAGGCAGCCCATTTAATGAGAGGAAACATAAATCTTTAAAATAAGTTTTAATAAGTATCTACAGTATACTCGTACTGTGGATCGAAGATGTTTATTTTAAGAATTTTTTTAAATATATTAAACATAATATAGAAGACACAAATTACTCCAAACTCAAATTTCCAAAAATCAAAAACAAAACTGCTACTCTTATTCGATTCGCCACTATTAACCAAAATAGCCTACCTGTTTCTAACTCAATTAAGTTAATCTACTCAATATTGCATGAGGAATTTTCCAGTCCTCAGCACGACCATCACTTGAAATGATTAGTTTGGTTTATGCTGTTTCAGCATTATGCTGAGCCACCTTTGCATCTCGCCCGGGAACGTGTTGATGCATGACAGCATCAGCACCTACTTGGCTGGATGTGGCAAAAAAGGTTGCAGTAGTTGTGTCCAATATTAATTCATGCTGGCGTTTTCTATGTTCTCTTTCTTTGGAATTTCCATTTGAATTAGCCACTTTAGCACGTTTGTGCCATGTATTAAGATGTCTTCTATCTCACACACATAGTAGAAGGTGTTTCGTGGTGAACACAAAGAAGTTGTTTGAGTTGAGTTTCATAAAAAAGGACTTTAGAAAAGGTAGTTTTTTGTTTTGACTGGTCGACAAGACTGAGCATATGATACCCTACATTCCCGGCAATATGGTAAGATTTAGGTTGAAGATATAAGCATGCAGTGAATAGTATTTTGGAGGTTAAGCATTCCATTGTGGGAATATAGGAATATTATGTGTTGATGGTGTTCACGATAAAATCGAAGAAATATAAATATCAATAAAATATGAAAAGGAGCAGAAATTTTTCGTAGATTCTTCGAATACAATGAAAGTTTGCAAATTTGTACTTCTGAATATGGAAAATATGCTGAATTACGCGATTTTCAAAAAATATGAAATTGTAGACACTCTAGTGTCGGATCGGGAATCAGGAATTTTGTCACATGGTATTTTTATTTTAAAAATCGCAATCGTGTTACTTTTGAAAAACAGTTTTTGTGATACCTCATATAAAATTCCAAAACGGGGAAAATAAATCCAAAAAAAATTATTTTTTTTTTTAAAGAATAACCCATTCTTTAACTTCGATCGACGATCAAAAAAACAAAAACTATATATTTACCCGATGCGTCCGTAGATAACATTAAGTTTTTATTTTTGGAATTGGTGCTTTGGGTTTCGAGAATTAATTGTCATTAATTGTAATTAGTGATACGGCTGGGCGAATTATTGTAGTCATCTATTTCCTGATTCTACATGAAGTCCGCTTTGCAAAATGTATAAATATCTTAATGATGGTTGGTAAGGATTATCAAGTACAAAGTCTTTTGGAAATACAAGGAAATGTATAAAATATTACCGTTAAAATTACTGTATGGCCCTATGGGCCACATATTTCATTCAATCTTAATTTAAATTTTTACATATCACTTTTTTATACTCTAACTTTATGGTGGAAAAAAATGGACAGATCGAGACAGATGAGCTTTCCATGGTATGTGGCGTTTTCACTGGGGCAGACAAATCATATTATAAGTGTGAAGCAGAAAAATACAATTTTTATAAAATTGTTATACCATTTTGGAAAGGGCAGAACAAGTGTTTTAATAATAGTAACAGACAATAAATAGGTGTATGAACTTTAGTACACGCAAAACTAAAAATTTAATAATTTTGTTTCTTTTCGAAAAACTAGTTCTATTGAATATTAGGTAAACTCTGTAAAAATTTATATAATGTAACAAACTTTTTGCAATTATATAGAGAAAATGTCTCCGAAAAGATGTGTTACTAGCTTTTTGTATTTTTGTACAAAATATACCCAAATTCCTAGAGTCGGGAAAATGTGTTGCAAAAATTTGGAATTTTTTACTAAAATGGTCAGCATTTCTTTATTTAAAGTAAGAATTTGATAATTCTTATTGACTAAAAAGTTAACATATGAGCCTAAAAAATGTACTAAATATTTTTTAATCGGTGCTTTGAGATTTGAGAATTTTTGATAATATTCCCCCATAGGACTAAGTTTGTCATTCGGTTAATATCTTGTTAGAATGATAGTGGTCTAAGTCACAATTTATCAGTTCTGAGATATGAAATGGTCAATTGGAAAATATTTTTGCACCGAAGCACAACATTTTTTTCTTAGAATATCGTACAACTATATCGAACTTTTATAAAAAAAATCAACAACATTGGTAACTCTATCGGAAGCACTACGTTCAGAGAATGTACTGACATAGACCACTTTCATTCTTCTCAGAATTGAAAAAAAAATAATTTTATTCGCAAAAGTAATAAAAATAAAATAAAAACTAAATATTTTATTTAAAAACAAGTAAGGAAAGGCTAAAGTCGGGCGGGGCCGACTATATAATACCCTACACTACTCCATGCGTATGTACCTCACTTTGATTACTAAACCCAGGTATTTCATGGGAGCAATTTTATGTAGTTCATATAAATTATATAAAATATATTCATATAATTTATATCCTATAAATTCATCTTTCGTCAAATTTAACGAATATGGTAAATAATATGTTAATTGATCTAATTGTCCGACAGACAAATACAAATTATACAGTAGTATACCAAAGTCATTTCAAAGTATGGAAATATGGACATCACCCAAACAATTCTCATTGCAATTCAATTCGGTAAAAAAGTGAAATCGGGAAGGATTTTTGTAAGTAAATGTATGTGTTTGACAAAAAATTTTAAATCGGAAAGGACATTTGTATGGGGGTATATTGAAACCTGGAACGATGTGACCCGCTTTCACCATGTCTGTTTATTGGTGAAATATAATATGTAAAATTTGGCCAAAATCGGTTAAACATTCGGGAGCAACATTTGTATGAGGGCTATATCTAAATCTGAACCGATCTTACCCACTTTCACCATAGGTTTTTTAGTTGGATTATAAGATGTTGTGCCAATTTTAAAGAAAAACGGGTAAAATATGTGGATTTTAGAGCGGAAAATGTCAAATCGGTAGCGACATTTGTATGGGGGCTATATCTAAATCTGAACCGATCTTACCCAATTTTTGCACACGTGTTTCTAGTTGGACTATAAGATGTTCTGCAAAATTTAAAAAAAATCGGGTACAATATGTCGTTTCTAGAGCGGAAAAAGTCAAATCGGGAGCGACATTTGTATGGGGGCTATATCTAAATCTGAACCGATCTTACCCAATTTTTGCACACGTGTTTCTAGTTGGACTATAAGATGTTCTGCAAAATTTAAAAAAAATCGGGTACAATATGTCGTTTCTAGAGCGGAAAATGTCAAATCGGGAGCGACATTTGTATGGGGGCTATATCTAAATCTGAACCGATCTTACCCAATTTTTGCACAGGTGTTTCTAGTTGGATTATAAGATGTTCTGCCAAATTTAAAGAAAAAGGGGTACTACATGTGCTTTATAGGGCGGAAAAAGTCAAATCGGGAGCGACATTTTTATGGGGGCTATATCTAAATCTGAACCGATTTCCTCCAAATTCAATACCGATGGTTATTGGCCAGAAAAAATAACTTCTGACTAGTTTCATGACAATCGGACAGCAATTGCGACCTGTAGAGTGCGAACAAGCTTAGATGGACAGCAGACGGACAGACTGACAGACAGACATCGTTAAATCGACTCAGCTGGTGATTCTAAGCCGATCGGTATACTTAAAGGTGGGTCTAGCTCGATTATTTCTTGGTGTTACAAACATTTGGGGCGAAACTAACTTATAATACCCTAGCCCACGAAGTGGTGTAGGGTATAAAAAATAATAATAATAAATACATATATATAAATATTTACAGATTGTTCGTCTAGAAACTTTACATAGAAATTTTTATTTACTTTTCAAATAAGTTCATTTTATATGTTATTCAAATTATCTGAAATACAACCAACTGTAGCACCCACTATCTACCAATATTTATGATATTTAAGCTTTTTGAAAATATAAATGTAAGAATATTTATTTTTTGAATTGACGTATTGGTAGCCTTGCCTTATAAGCGTGGTTTGAAATAATTAAAATATTATATTTATTTATACAATTATTTTTCAATATTTGGTTTGGCTATATTAAAACCAGTAAGGAAAGGCTAAAGTCGGGCGGGGCCGACTCTATGATACACTCCACTTTCAATCCGAATACAATTCAATTCGGTGAAAAAGTGAAAACGGGAAGGTTTTTTGTATCCTGTAAATATATGTGTTTGACAAAAAATTTTATATCGGAAAGGACATTTGTATGAGGATATATTGAAACCTGGAACGAAATAGGTGAAATATAAAATGTATAGTTTGGCCAAAATCGGTTAAACTTATTTGAATTTGGGCTATATTTAAATCTGAACCGATCTTACCCACTTTCACCATAGTTTTGTTTAGTTAGATTATAAGATGTTGTGCCAAATTTAAAGAAAATCGATTAGAATATGTGGCATTTACAGCGGAAAAAGTCAAATCGGGAGCAACATTTATATGGGGGCTATATCTAAATCTGAACCGATCTTACCCAATTTCTGCATAGGTGTTTCTAGTAAGATTATAAGATGTTGTGCCAAATTTAAAGAAAATCGAGTACAATATGTGGTTTCTACAGAGGAAAATGTCAAATCGGGAACGACATTTGTATGGGGGCTATATCTAAATCTGAACCGATTTGACCTATTTCCACCATAGATGTTCTTAGTTTAAATATAAGATGTTTTGCCAAATCTGAAGACAATCTGATACAATATGTGGTTTCTATGGCGGAAAAAAGTCAAATCGGGAGAGAAATTTGTATGGGAGCTATATATAAATCTGAACCGATCTAACACATTTTTACCACAGGTGTTTCTAGTTACAATATAAGATGTTTTGCCAATTTAAAGAAAATCTGTTGTAATATGTGGTATCTAGAGTGAAAAGAGTCAAATCGGGAGTGAAATTCGTATGGGGGCTATATCTAAATCTGAACCGATTTTCTTCAAATTAAATAGCGTTCGTCCTTATCCCGAAAAACATCGTTGTGCAAAGTTTCATTTGGTTCTGTCTACAATTGCGACCTGTACCGTGATTACAAGAATAGATGGACGGACAGACAGACAGACGGACAGACAGACAGACGGACATTGCTAAATCGACTCAGAAAGTGATTCTAAGACGATCGGTATAATTAACAATGGGTCTATCTCGTTTCCTTTTGGGTGTTACAAACAAATGCACAAAGACATAATACTCTCGTGGAGTGTATAAATATATATATTTTCCTGTAATATTACTGCACTTCTACGAAAATCGACATCCTCTGTGGAATGCAATCCATGGTAGAGGGTATATAAAGTTCGACCCGGCCGAACTTAACGCCGTTTTACTTGTAATACCTATATTTCCTATATTCCCATTTGAACCCCTTAAAAGTACGTATTTGGAAACAAATTTTAGGAATGTACGTACCAATTTTCGTATTTCTAGCTGTTGTCGTTTTTTATCCCTTTTTACCCCGTTTCGCCCTATACAAATATAAATCGTAGATATAAACAAACAAATATCAAATAGATATAATCAGACATATTCGAAAAATAAGTTTAAATACTCGAAATATTAGGGGTATTTTCTGTCATTGTTAGGGATTTTTTTCCCTCTGGACTGATTTCGCCCATTTCAAACCCAAACGATCTACAACTATTAGACGTATTCTTGAAAAAATTAGACGCCCTGGACCCTTTCGGACGTACAGAACATGATTTTCAGAGGTGTTTTCAGGAACTTCAAGCTTACAGACAGCTTGGCCCAGCAATGAAATAGTTTGCAGATAATCATTAAATAATCCAATCTTCATTTCTAGGGGGTTATCGCTGCAATTTCAAATTCATCACACAGCCTATTATACGGATATTATAAACTGATTGAGACTATAAATTTGATGCAACTAATTTGAGTTCCTCCTTGGCCAGAAATAATCGCACGCGCCAAGTTTCATTGGGGTCGGACATAAATTGCGAACTATAATTTAAACCAAATCGATATCTAAGGATCCAAATCGATCGACCATTTATAAAAAAGTCGTTACACTTCAATCGGATGATATACGTATGAAACTATAGGCATTGCGTTTTTAGTTGTTCATTTCCTCATCCTGTTTACCCTTCACAGGACTACAAAGTTCCAAAGGATAAAATTTTTTCAAAAATTATTTTAAAAATGATAACGGTGTTAAATTAAAGAGGATAAAAAGGCTGTTTTTCTTTAAGACTGGATAACTAAGCTGCGATAAGAAAAACCTAAATAAAAAGTTAAAATTTCACTCAAAATAAAAACTTAGGTTTTTAAATAATCGCCAACAGCAATGACACAACAACAGTATGAAAACAATTTTTGAAAAAATATTTTATATTAAAAATATTGGACTTAGCCTGGATAATTATCCAGTATAAGTCAAATTTATCGTTATCGAGGCTAAGTCCAAAAAAGTCAACTCAAAATATTTTTTTTGAAAATTTGTTTTGATACAAATATTTATATTCTAGTTGGCGACAATGTGAAAACATATTTTTTTATTTTGTGCAAAAAAATAAATTTTTATTAACGTTTTTGTTATCGCAGCTTGTTATCCCGGCTTAAAGAAAAACAGCCTTAATATGTATTAAAAATACATCAAATATAATGATTCTATCCGCATTAGATTAGCATTAACAACAATTTCAAGTTTATCCCTTAGTTTATTTAGTATATTCATATTTTATTTGTAATAGGGAAAATTTGAAATGATTATTACTGCCTAACTAATACAGATAGAAGCTTACTCTTTGAAGTATTTTTAGTATATATTCTCCTCTTTAGTTCGACACTAATTGTCATAGGGTGCGAATAAGTGCTTAAAATAATTTTTGAAGAAATTGGAACTTTGTAGTCCTTTTTAGGAACAACAGGATGAAGAAATGAAAATCTAAAAACTCCAAATAACTCCATATAGTTTCAGACGTACATCATCTGGTTGAAGTGTAATATGGACTGTCGGACAGTGATATTTATACAAATTGATTAGTTTCGGAAAATTTTAATTTTCGCAGGATATATTGAATCCATCTGATGTTTTTGTATGTGTACGAATATATATTGTCAGATGCAAAAATGTGTTTCTGATTGCTTTGGAATAGCAAAAGAAGTTGGAGGCATGTGTTAGAAAAAATCTTAAAAATCTCCTTCAATGTGCGCAAGGATAAAAATACCGAAAATCTGACTTTTTTCAATGTTTTCTTTAAAACAATTACTTATCGCCATAGGAAACTTTTCTAATTAATAGGTAAGATAGGTAACATCAGCGGCTATGTATAAGGTAACACAGGGGCTAAATACTATCGTGCTATCTGGTCTTTAATTGATGATAAAGTGGAAAGTTAAAAAAAATATTATTTTTACATCGAATCAAAGTTTTCATTTTTGCTCGAAGGGATCATTATACTAAGGGTAAAATTCCTCCACGATTTTTGGAAGATCGAACATTTTCGACAATTTCAAAAATATTGATTTATTTTACAATGGACAAGAACGTTCCTCAGGTGAAGTCAGTGTCAACCACGTAGGATACAACTTAATTTAGAAAGTCCTTGATGTGTTTAATTTTTATATGGATAAAGTTTTGAAAACTTGAAATAAAAACTCTTCAACAGGATAATGGTCAGGTTTGAAAAAAAACTCACAATCTAAATTTGGGTATATATTGCTCTTGGTGACCATCTCTAATTCTGTTTTTACGGGATGAGAGCCAGACCATGATGTGTGTTGCAAAAGTCATAATAAACGTTGTCCCAAAATCATGCAAGAAGTAACTTTGGTTTTTAATGTTAATTTGTTATTTATTTATAAAATGTTTACTTTTACAGAATTTTCCCTAACTGTTCCAGAAACTGTTTTAATTTTTTTGAAATATAGAGTGGACCATTTAACATTTTAAAATTGAACTAACTATTACTTTGGCATTGAAAGGTTCGTGTTTTCAGATGAACTATGCCAATAAGCAAAATTGCCGCATATGGGGTCAAACCCACAAATGCACCCACAACGAGTCACCGATCAGTGAAGATTTTGGGCTGGCGGCATCATTGGGACATGTACTGACAAAATGGGTTAATCGGACGAGGTACTGCCGAGGCAGTCGTGATATTCATATCAATGATATTGTGTTCCATTATTATATGACAAAGTTCAACCTTTCCAATAAAACCAGAAATTTGAAAAAATAATCAGTACTTTTTTATAGCCGATTATAATTTAAAATTTTAATTGGCCACCCTACATTTCTCAACAATTAAACTGCGTTGTACTTTCGCTTGGCACTTTTTTTGATAAATTCATTTATTTTCAATGATAATAATTTATAATTTAATAAGTGCCCCAGCGCCACTTGGACATTATTGGGGCGTGTTGGCATATGTTTATGACTTCATTAAAAAAGTTAGCAATAATTCATCAAATTTGAATTTTTAGTATACAATTGTGATAGATGTAAAAGAAAAATTACAATAGAAGCATTTCTATACTTTGGAGTAGATGTGATTTCAAATAAGATTTAAATTTTGAAATTCTCGATATACTTTTAAGAGTTTGAGGTAAGTGATTGTACTCAGTGCAGCCGATGTATTCAATACGTTGCTTCGTGGTTTCCAGCCTACACCTTGTCACACGCAAATTCAAATTGTTTCTAGTATTAAAAACCAATTGGTTTCTAGAAAAATCTATGGATTATTATTACATGAACATAAGTAACTGCATTTTGTGTAAACTATATAAAGGTAAGACCGTTTTACATATGTTACTATATAGCGAATGTGATGGATGCGTCAACGGGAGATTGTAGACAATTTTGAGAGGTCTGTTTTGGGACCTTTGAAGACTTCGAAATTCTGAACACTTTTTGTAACCATAAACTATGGACAGATAGTTCAGATGGCTGTGGATGAGGCTATTGTAAATTAATTTGTACTTGAATTTATACAAAATTCCAATCGCTGGAGCAACTTTCCGTTTTATGTATTGAATATGTGTATTCCATGATAAGTTGGCCTGATAATGGATACCCAAATATTTCAACAAATTACACTCATATACTTCTTTTCCACCAATTAAAACATTAAACATATTGCCGCCTCCAGTAGAATATGGTCGAAGTCTAATCAGCTTCGTCTTTTCGGCATTCAACACCAGTTTATTGATTCTTGCATATTCCAGAGTAACAGCAGCATCATGTTCAATTTGACACTTCAATATTACGTCGTGGTTGTACGGATAAAATATACTTATATCATCGGCATACATTATTAATTTGCCGTGCAATTTGAGATTAGCAATGTCATTGACATATATTGTAAACAGCAACGGGCCTAATACATAACCCTGCGGCACGCCATGTTTCACAAGTCCTACATTGCTTGTGCAATCATTTATTTCCACATACTGCTTTCTCCCTTGTAGATAATTTTCCATTAATTGTAGTGAATTTCCAGTAATGCCGTAGAATGGAAGTTTCTGCATAAGAATTTCATGATCCACCACATCGAATGCTTTTGAAAAAATCATAAAAAATTCCCGCTACTCCACCATTACCAGTATCCACCAGACCATCACATATCATATTGATCACATTCACAACTGCATCTTGTGTACCACCGCCTTTTCTAAACCCAAATTGGTATCGATAAATCTGTTTAGTTTGCTCTAGGAAAGTAGTTAACTGGCTATGTAAAATTTTCTCAAACACTTTATCCATTATCGGCAACAACGCGATTGGTCTATACTTATCAACGGCAGGGCCGTGCGCAAGGGGGGGTTTTGGGGGTTCAAACCCCCCCAGAGAGGTTTCGAACATATACTTTTTAAAAC
The DNA here is from genome assembly GCA_947397865.1 of Polietes domitor. NCBI lineage: Eukaryota > Metazoa > Arthropoda > Insecta > Diptera > Muscidae > Polietes > Polietes domitor. The sequence goes on from OX377620.1 coordinate 101,719,567, forward strand.
CTTCTAGACTTTCTGAAGCAATAAAATATAGAAATTTTAAGGCATTTTTAAATTAACTCGTCTGAAATGGCAATTTTGCAGTGAATTCGTGAAAACACAAAAATTACATAAAAAATCGTGGACACTTTCTTGAATTTCGGTTAAAGTTTATGAAAAATACAAGCAAACTAAACGAATTGTGCCAATTTCAAGATTGTGTAATGCTAATTTCGCCAATGGACACCAAATTCTTCCGAAAAGTTTCATTTTAATTAACCGATACCACTTCTTGACATTCGACTAGAGCAATATCTTATGAACTTTTAATTGTGTACTGCAATAAAAGTTTGGACGTTTAATAACAAAATCGTTTAGTAATTTTAAAAAAGTGTAGATAAGAATCACTATGATATCATAATGAAATCTAAAAACATTCTTAATAAAAGCAAATAATTTGCTTGATGCTTGTAGATCGCTAAGATGTATCATTTGCGATGCGACATTTTTATGGAGCTGTATCTAAATCTAAACTGATGTGTCCTATTTTCATCACAGATGCAATAACAATGGTTTTTGTTACTTCTAATGTTTTGGGAGTTTGCAATGATAATACAATCCATTTCGACAAACGAAAAAAATCTTTGATATAAACATATTTCTCTTTGTTCATTTACAACAAGTGATGACATGTTTATCGCAAACAAACTAATTTTTCCCATAAAAGAAACTCAAAAACGATATTCACGTGTCTAAAATTTCGTTTCTAGGTAATGCATTTTTTCTCTGCGTGTATATCTCTATTTTAAAATCTACTTTGAAGTTGCGAAACAATAAGCAATGAGTTTTAACTTACTCATTTTTTTATATTTCTCACTTGTGTCAAATATTTTTCAGAGTTAGTATTTTTTGTACATATGAAACATGTATCATTCAAAAGGGTAACAACAAATTCAGTAACTTGGATCTAATTAAAATTTTGGAATTAAAATTTCTAGGTGTTTCTTCTTGCATTTTATCGAGTACAAAAAACTGTTATAAAAATGAAGAAACATTTCCAAATATTTTTTATTTAATCGGAATATGCGTATAAAGATTTTGAATAAACATCATGTTACTCATGTCCTATATAAATTAAAAACCCCAAAACTCATTAGACATCTTATTTAGACCTATACTTTGTCAAAAAGCATATCCAATTTTCTGAATTTATCACGGGCCTGAAGGGTTAAGCGCCGAGGAATTTGATCGTTTATTGTGTAATATTTCTTCGATATACATATATATCGAGGGCTTATATTCAAAAGTGGCTATGAACCATTTTCTCGAAAATGAGTCATTTGTCATATAAATTTGGAAAATCATTTTTTTCTAAAACCATTTTTTAATTTTCTGATTTGGCTATCCACTCACACGTTAGTTTTTGACTGCATAATTGTTTATGAACATAAAAATAATAGAAATAAAGTAGATCAACAATGGAGCAGCATAAAACCTAGGTTATAATTCGCTACAACGATCTTGTTTAAAACATTTTTCTAGATTTAGAAGAAAATGCATTTTATATACAACATTGCCAAGATTTCATGAAAAACTTTATGGAGTTTACAACAAATCTTATTTATATATTTGGGCATACATGACTATGTGCTTATTTCACCATTCATAGTGCTCAATTTTAAACATACAAAAGTGGTTATGAATAATAGGAATTTTCGAAAGCTTTTTAATCGTTGCAATTAGTAATCCTTTTTAGGTTAAACTGTAGAAGAATGATTAATAATTTCTCTTCAAATTAAGGAGAAAGTCAGTTTTTTCGCACTCCTGAAAAGTTATGTTTTTGTTCATAGCCACTTATGAATATAAGTCCTCGATATGTACATATATATGTATGTAATTTCAAGCAACTATTAAAAAAAAATGCTATACTTAGAGAACAATTCTGTTAATAAATGCAGCGATTTTCTGCTGCCTATCAGCAGACACTTTTCTGCTATTACAGCTTTTTGGCATAACAGCAGTTTTCTGCAATCTTACATCACCATTCACACTGCAGTCTGCTAAAATTGGCTGCTGTTAATTAAAATATAAAAATAGATAAGCGTTCATAAGCGAGTATAGCTCGAATTTCCTTTTATATTAGCTTGGGGCAATATGCGTATCATTAAAAAACAATCGCAATATCTTTCCGTGGTAATAAATTGCTTTATAATAACTTCTATTCAAAAAAGCTAAAAACTACTATTGCTAAAAACAGCAAACAGCTGTTTACCATCTCAGCAGATACAAATCTGCTGTCTCTTTTTCAGCAGCAGAAAATCTGTTTTCTTTTACTGACAAATTCTTTTAACTGATAGATGGATTACTGAAATGTAATTTTACCGACGATGTCTGGCGGACGAACGTATCAAAATAGTAAAAAAATACTTCTTGTAAGGAAAAAATCAACAAAATTTTACTAAGATTTAGTAAAAATTTACTTAGTTTTAGGACAATTTTTACTTAAATTTAGTAAAAAAAATTTTGGTTTTAGGCAAAATTTACTTATTATTATTTATTTCAGCAAAATTTTACTTAGATTTAGTAAAATATACTTGGTTTGAGGAAAAACTTACTGGAATTTTCCTCAGTTTGAGTAAATATTTACTTGGTTTGAGGAAAATTGAACTATAATCAAGTTCAAAGCATGTACTATTTTCGAGGAAAAGTTTGAATTTAATATGAGGAAATATTGCTTTAGCGCTATACGAAGTTCAATTTATTAAATTTTAGTTAATTTTAACTCAGTAAAACCCCCCCCCCCAGGGGAAAATCCTGCGCACGGCCCTGATCAACGGTACACGCACCAGGTTCCTTAGGAATGGGAATTATTTTAGATATTTTAAGAACTTCAGGATATATTCCAGTGTTTACAATATCATTAAACATACTTGAAAGTCTGGAATGTATTACCTCGCTACATTTTGGCAGAGCTTTGCATGAAATGCCGTCATGGCCACGACTTTATTAAACTGGAGATTTGAAATTTGCTTCAAAATTTCTTCATCTGCGATATTTGTAAAAGAAAAAAATTGTTGGCGAATGTTGCGAAATATATTATCACAATCTCCAGGTAACTGCACAATAGAAATGGGGCATGTAAAAAGAATTCAAGAAATGCATCACAAGTTCATCATCATTACCTTTAATTTTTATCTCCGGTCTCAATGATCTGCCGAGATGTTCATTTAAAAATTTCCAGCTTTTTTTGGATTGTGTTTAAGAGCTTCAAGTTGATCTTGGTAAAATGCATTCATACATAATTTATTAGATTTTTTTGATTTTACTAATTTGCTTCAATATTTTTTCTAGACTCAATTGAATGAGCGATTGTAAATTCTCATTAACCCACGGAGTAATTAATGTTTTTGTCAGTGTATTTTCTTCTCTTACAGCAGTAGCCAGACACATCCACAGATGGATTTCCAGTTAACAGCAGAGAATTCAAACGTATTTGAATGTGATATCTTAATGCATCATAATTGCATTAACGGAACATTTTTTTCGTGTACTTTGATGTTTCAGAATAAATTAACGAAATAATTATCAGATTTAAAAACAGAACGGCTACTTTCGAACATTACAGTCTCGTTACCAAATAATGAACATTTTTGCAATCAAAGTGACTTAATATATTTGATAAAGCTGCCGATTATGCTGGGTTTAAAAAATCAATATTTGAAAAATTGGAAAGTACTATACGCACGATTGTGATGGAGATATAAACTGGGATTTAGCGTCATCCTCATCTTCGTCATCAGAATCATCTATGGCAATAACTTTCTTTTGCAGCCTTCGGTTATGTGCTTGGTTTGATGTAGCTTCCAGGATAATTTTATTAACATCTTCCACATTCACGGGGCTTAGAAATTTCGTGTCTTTTTGCAAAAATTTTAATATACAGCGTGGTAACCAACAGATTTCACTGTTCTGGCATAATTGAACAGCTCCAAGGTCTCCTTACTTAGGAAATCATACACATAAAAAGATTTTGTGCTATCGTCTTCCTTAAATTTGGATTTGGCAGCCATCAGTTTTTCTTTTGCAGCTTTGGAACTGAACTTCACAACAAGACTTTTATTAGGCCTACCCTGGTCTTTTTTCTTTAGAAAGTACGCCTCTTCTATATTTAGTTTTTGAATTTCAACAGCAACTTTCTTTGAAATTTCAATAATAGCACTCACTTCACCAGAGGTTTTAACACCACTTATCACACAATCATTCTTTACTCGTTGATCATTGAGCATTTTTACGGAATCCTTCAGACCGTTTATTTCAGTTTTCAGCTTTCAGCGATTCTCTTTCTCAATATTTTAATTTTTATCTTATTTTCCACAACCCCCATCAATATTTCATCAAACTTCTTCGACATGAAATTCATTGAATCTTTCAACTCTGTCAGCTGATCAAGTTTATTTAGTTTTGTTTTTATTTGCAGCAGTTCTCCTCTAACTGTGTTATCAGCGCTGCTACCACAATCACACATATGACAGACATACTCCAGACATAGCTCCATGCTCAAGCAAACGTTGGTACTGACGTTTATCCAATTTCGTACACTTTATTTCAAATATCTTTGAAATGTCATCTACACAAAACTTTTGTTGTTGTCGTCAACATCAATTTACCTCACAAATTGCGTGAAATTCAAATCTGTCTTTAATTTTGGGGCATCCTTTACACAACTTCGCAAGACATTCTTTGTGGTCGCCTTCTTACTGCAAAACTGGTTTGGACTATTTAACTTTTATTTTGGCAATCAATGCATCGAAATGGTATCGCTCAGTATTTACAATTACAATTCCCATCCATTTGACTATTTTCTTTACTGCAACATCCCTCATCGGTGGGAATTAATTGGTGGGAATTTACTTGGCGAAGAAAGGTGGCCGTCCGGACGACATCATAGTTGGCAATAAAAATGTAAACAGCAGACATAAAAGTCGTGTAATTACAAGAACATACGACACAAACTGCAAACATAAAACATACATACAACACGGTAACAAATGTTGACAACATTTAAAAGATGTCAGGACGAGGGCTACGGCGATGCCAACGATGATGATGATGATGGCGGTGACGGTGACGGCGGCAGCATCGGGACGGTGTTGTACAGTCAACAGTGTATCCAACAGACAGATACAACCATTAACTTGGACGCATATAAATGCTGAAAATATATCCCCAATACACATGTTCACACGTCCATACTTACTTATGAATATTTGCTATGCGGGAATGTCTGTATGGATGTGTGTGCTGTATATGATGTGAACACATACGTGTGTGTTTGTATGATCGTTCAGTGTTTTCCTTTCGTTTGCTCCTTTGTGCCCCCATGTGTGTGTGTGTGCGTGTGCTTGTGTGTGAAACTCTGACAACATTTGTTGTCAGCGGCAAGCATCCTCTTTGGCAAAAATGTTGTGTATTTTTCGGTTGAAATTTATCGCTATTATGTGGCATTTTCGTTGTCAGAGGAACCCAACCCCGGTTGACGTTCATACGTTGTTGTTCTGTTTACTTTTAGGGACGGATGTCGTTGCTGCCTGCTGTATTGTTGTATTAATACGTGTCCACATATGTGTGCATGTGTGGTTGTATTTTTGCAAAAATATTATCAATTTAGCTTTTTCGTGTAATTGGTGTTGGGGGTTTTCATCATTGGAAATAATATTCGCACGTTTCGTGGTTTTCAATTTAAAAAGTTAGTGAAAAATTAAATACAACCAGGTAACTTGTGAAAATATAAACGTGTATATTAGAGTGACAGAGAAATAAAATTGGTTTCGTGGCTTTCAATTTTAAAAGTTTACTGAGAATTAAATTAGACCTGGAAAGTTGTGAAATATATAAAGATGTACGAGCGACTGTGGCCAGTGTATGTACTCTACTCTGACTGCGTTGAAATTTAAATTTTCGAAATGTCCTAGATGGAACAAGTTTCTACCTAACAACGACATTAAATACCCCCAACAGCCCCTAAAATTAAGAATATTTAATCATATTTTCTGATATGTTTTTATACCCTCCACCTTCCATAGCATACCTCCTATCTTTGTCATTCCGTTTGTAACATCTTGAAATATCGACCAGAGAACTAATAAAGTATATATTCTTGATCGTCATAAAATTCTAAGACGATCTAGCCATGTCCGTCTATCCGTCTGATGAAAACACGCTAACAACTACACGAAAGAAGCTAGGACGTCTAATTGTACACTCCACGAGAGTATTATGTCTTTGTGCATTTGTTTGTAACACCCAAAAGGAAACGAGTTAGACCCATCGTTTATTATACGGCTTAGAATCACTTTCTGAGTCGATTTAGAAATGTCCGTCTGTCTGTCCGTATGTCCATCTATTGTTGTAATCAAATTACAGGTCGCAATTATAGCCCGATCTTAACAAAAATTGGCACAAGTAAGTTTTGTGGATCAAGGACGAACGCTATTTAATTTGAGGCAAATCGGTTCAGATTTTAATATAGCCCCGATACAAATGTCGCTCCCAATTTGACTTTTTCCGCTCTAGAAACCACATATTGTATCTGATTTTCTTTTAATTTGGCACAACATTTTATAATCGAACTAGAAACACCTATGCTGAAAGTGGGTAAGATCGGTTCAGATTTAGATATAGCCCCCATACAAATGTCTCTCCCGATTTGACATTTTCCGCTCTAGAAACCACATATTGTACCCGATATTCTGCAAATTTGGCTCAACACCTTATAATCTAGCAAGAAACACCTGTGCAGAAAGTGGGTAAGATCGGTTCAGATTTAGATATAGCCCCCATACAAATGTCGCTCCCGATTTGACTTTTTCCGCTCTAGAAACCACATATTGTACCCGATTTTCTTTAAATTTGGCACAACATCTTATAATCTAAAAACACCTATGGTGAAAGTAGGTAAGATCGGTACAGATTTAGATATAAATTTATTTATATATATTTTTGTCAAACACATATATTTACAGGTTACAAAAATCTCTCCCGTTTTCACATTTTTACAGAATTGATTTGTAATTGGATAGAAAGTGGAGTGTATCATATAGTCGGCTCCGTCCGACATTAGCCTTTCCATACTTGTTTTTCCATAAATGCGTCTTATAGTCGTAGATCGGTTGGAATTGCAACTGGGCGAAATCGGACCAAAGGGAAGAAATTTCACCCCACAAGGACTGAAAATATCCATAATAACCCATAATCTGTTGTAATTACTATAGGGGGATTCTATAATATTAATATTGGGGGTGAAATGGGGCAAAAAGGGATAAAAATGGTACATATCAAACGACAACAGCTACAAACATGATATTCGGCATGTACATTTCTCTAATTGAGTAAATACATAATATAAAAGTATTTTTTCCAAATTTTGAAAAATCGAACTTTTTGGGGTTAAAGTGAAAAAAGTGATAAAAATGTACCAACCAAATGACAGCAGCTAGAGTTATGAAGTATACATTCCTCTGACTGCATAGACGTGAAAAATAAAAAAAGGTTTTTCCAAATTCGTACTTTAAAGGAATACAATGGGAACAGAGGGATACAAATGGTACCAACTAAAAGGCTACAGCAAGCATAATGAAATTCGGTGTGTACATCCCTCTAATTGCATAGACACGTAAAATAAGGAGAAAGTCCTACTCTTAAGGGTGTAACATGGGAAAAAGGGAATAAAAATGGTACCAACCAAACGGCCGCAGCTAGAATCATGGACTTCGGTGTATACATTCCTCTGGCTGCATAGATTTTTTCCAAATTCGTACTCTTTTACTTTACGGGAAAAAAGGTAAAATCATGAAGTTAGGCTATCTTGCACTGTGTACGTGAGAGATAATGGATTTTACAATTTCATAGCCAAAGGCTGTAGCTGAAAATATTCAAACAATACCCCAATATTTAGGATATTTAAGCTGTTTTGATAATTGCTGCCCTATATTTATTCTTTTCTATTAAGTCAATGAGATTTTTGTTAAATAATTGTCAACTAAACGGTTATTATACACTCCACGAGAGTATTATGTCTTTGTGCATTTGTTTGTAACACCCAAAAGGAAGCGAGATAGACCCATTGTTAATTATACCGATCGACTTAGAATCACTTTTAGAATCGATTTAACGATGTCCGTCCGTCTGTCCATCTATTCTTGTAATCAAAGTACAGGTCGCAATTGTAGCCAGAACCAAATGAAACTTTGCACAACAAAGTTTTTCGGGATAAGGACGAACGCTATTTAATTTGAAGAAAATCGGTTCAGATTTGGATATACGAATTTCACTCCCGATTTGACTCTTTTCACGCTAGATACCACATATTAAAACAGATTTTCCTCAAACTTGGCAAAACATCTTACATTTCAACTAGAAACACCCACGGTGAAAATTAGCCAGATCGGTTCAGATTTAGATATAGCCCCCATACGAATTTCACTCCCGATTTGACTTTTTCTGCTGCAGAAACCACATATTTTAACAGATATGCTTCAAAATTGGCAAAACGTCTTATATTTCAACTAGAAACACCCACGGTGAAAGTGAGCCAGATCGGTTCAGATTTAGATATAGCCTTCATACGAATTTCATTCCCGATTTGACTCTTTTCACTCTAGATACCACATATTACAACAGATTTTCCTCAAACTTGGCAAAACATCTTACATTTCAACTGGAAACACCTATGGTGAAAATTGGTCAGATCGGTTCAGATTTAGATATAGTCCACATACGAATTTCACTCCCGATTTGACTGCTGTGGAAACCACATGTTTTAACAGATGTGCTTCAAAATTGGCAAAACATCTTATATTTCAACTAGAAACACCCACGGTGAAAATTAGCCAGATCGGTTCAGATTTAGATATAGCCCCCATACGAATTTCACTCCCGATTTGACTTTTTCTGCTGTAGAAACCACATATTTTAACAGATCTTCTTCAAAATTGGCAAAACATCTTCTATTTAAACTAGAAACACCCATGAAACAGACCAAATGAGCCAGATCGGTTCAGATTTAGATATAGCCCACATACGAATTTCACTCCCGATTTGAATTTTCCGCTCCAGAAACCACATATTTTAACAGATTTTCTTCAAATTTGGCAAAATATCTTATATTTGCATGAGAAACACCCAGGATGAAAATGAGTCAGATCGGTTCTGATTTATATATAGCTCCTATACAAATTTCGCTCCCGACTTGATTTTTCCGCCCCAGAAACCACGCATTTTCACCGAATTATAGGGTGTTTTTTATTGGGGTATAGAACTTTAAGTTGGCATCACTTTTTTAACTGGCGGCCATTTTGTCAGCTGTCAAGTGATTAATATTTAGTTTGGTTTGCCATTTCATCATGAACAGGTTGACAAAAGAACAACGCTTGCAAATCGTGCAAATTTATTTCGAAAGTAATGGTTCAGTTCGCGAAGTTCACCGCAAGCTCCGTCCATTTTATGGTCGACATAATCGTCCATCAGAGCAATTAATTCGGTTAACCATGGATCGTGTGATTTGACACCATTGGATTATTTTCTTTGGGGATATGTGAAGTCGCTCGTCTACGCCAACAAACCAGAAACGTTAGGGGACTTGGAAGCCAACATTCGTGGCGTTATTGCCAACATACGGCCCCATATGCTCGAAAAAGTGGTTGAAAATTGGACCTGTAGAATTGGCTATATTCGAGCCAGCCGCGGCGGCCACATGCCCGAAATCATATTTAAACATTAATGGCATAAAATTATCCTTCCAATAAAGCCAAATTGATGGACATTAAAACGATTTTCTTGTGTTTTATTTCAATTCGAAGTTCTATACCTCAATAAAAAACACCCTTTACTTAAAATTGAGAAGTGGAAGAACCTATTGTGAAATGGGTCAATTCATTACATGCTTGGATATAGCTGTGATACAAATATTCTTTTCGATTTGACAAATTGAACCAGGACATATTAGCCTATGATTAGGAAACATACAAAAATTCTTCCCGTTTTCACTTTTTTCCGAATTGAATTGTATTCTGATAGAAAGTGGAGTGTATCATATAGTCGGCCCCGCCCGTCTTTAGCCTTTCCTTACTGGTTTTTATATTGTAGACTTTACGTTGGGTCTCTTTTTATTCGTTTAAAAGTAAGCATGTCCTGTAGAATTATGCCCATTTATAGTCTTCTTCATATTTTTGTTATGTATTCACGAGCACTACCACTGTGCGAAATATCTTTTCAATCGGTACATTATCGGCAATTTTCACTTTTTATTTCAAATCTGCATTTCCTTCAGTTTTCTGGTGGCTTGACACCACTGGTTTCAATATACTCGTCTGCACATGCATGAGTGTTGATGTACTTACATGTGTGTAGAGTTCCTTGTGTTCTTCTCTTTTGCTGTTTATGTTGTCAGTGTCAAATTTGGTTGGGATCTCGTTGTCGTTCCTGTATCGTTGTCGTTGTTGCTGTTGCAACGGATGCTGATGCTGGTGTTGTATGGTCGGAAGGTGATATATGGCACAGCCATTTGCACTTGTTCCAATTGCCAAAATATCTCGTTGTAATACCGAACAGACATGCACAAGCGCTTGTAATTCCGTACTGCATTTGTCCTGACAGTAGAATGTCCTTATGTAGGTACTCGTAGTACGAGTTGGAGTACTACCGGTTCGACTATGTCCAATCATTTGTTTTACGGACGGCAGAGAGCACTATCGCATGGGTATGTGTATGGGTACGGGTATCTTCAAGAAGTGCTCGTTCGCTGCGTTTGTGCTACAAATAGATTTAAATGCATGTTTAATTAGCTCACAAAATACTTGCAGCAACTGCGGCAGCATCCACAAAAAGAGTTGTACGCATGAGTGCATCGTAAGTTCTTCACTGGTAAATGAATGGTATTTAAGTACATAAGTACGTCGGTACGTCTGAACGCACCACTACCGGAGAGATTTGTTCAAAATTAATGATCCACATACGGAAGTTTTTCCCTTTGGGAGTGTGAGTGTGTGTGTGGGTGGATTGCCTTTAACAAACGAGCAAACATTTGAAGTATTTAAGGACGTGGCTTGAGGTTGTTTGTGTGTGTGGAAATTTGCCAATTATGGAAACACATCTGCACATGAATATTTAAGTTCGCATTGTTAAAGAATCGTAATGTTTTTTTCACAAAAACAAAAACATGAAGTAATTGTTTTAAAGCAACAGTTGAGTTGCCGCAAAATATGAATGTTTTAGTCACTGGTCATTGAATGTGTTAATTTGGAATTGCTTTACGTCACATCACGTGACTTGCGTGAATTGCGTGAATCACGTGATTCATGCTTGAATCACGCGTGATCGTGAGCAACATTTATTTTACTCACGTGAGTGTGGGTGCACGTGAGGAACGAAAATATGTTCTAGCGTGAATGTGCGTGAGTCTAATTTCGCGTGAATCAGGTGACTTTTTCGTGAGTCGCACATATTTATTAATTATTATATTTTCATTATATTTTATTTAAAAATGTGAATATTTTCATTCAAAGTAAAATATATATACATATATATGTATATTTATTTCTAAATTAAAGTGCTTCGTATAATTTCTAATTTTTCTATTATTTATGTTATATTTATATGAGAAACCCCCTTAGTGTTAGTTCAATTAAAAAATTCACATAAGTGATGTCGTGGTATATGCTTTGTTTTCTACTTGGATTTTATGTCAGTGTCCGATTTTAACCTATTTTGCGTTAAACTAGACAATATATAAAAATATGAATTTAAGACAAATATCGCAAACGTAGAGTGATTTGAATAATATAATTTCGGATTTGCGCGGCGTTTCTCATTTCGATTTAGAATAGGGATATTATTTTCTTTGTGGAAATTCTTTGCGTCATTTACGTGAATCACGCATGATCGTGAGCAAAATTTATTTTATTCATGTGAGCGTGCGTGAACGTGAGGAACGAAAAAATCTTTGTGCGTGAACGTGTGTGATTCAATATTTTTCTTTCGTGAGCGTGCGTGAACGTGAGCCAATAATCAGTCACGCGCCCATCTCTAATTGAAATACAGAACAACTAATCTAAGTCTTAAACATGGTGTACACAGGGACATTTTGATAGAAGGCGGACATACAAACTAATAATTTGGGTGAATATTACACCGTACGATAATTAAAAACAAATAAGGAAAGGCTAAAGTGGGCGGGGCCGACTTTAGCCTTATATATATAATAACCTACACCACTCCCTGCGTATATACCTCGCTTTACTAAACCCTGTTGTTTTAACGGTAGCAATTTTATGTAGTCCATATAAATTATACAGTATAACATAAATTCATCTTTAGTCATATTTAACAAATATGCTAAAAAATTGATCCAATTTTCCGGCAGACAAATATTATACAGTAGTAATAGGATGAATCGGACCGACATTTGATAGGAGGCCTATAACAACACATGGGGTCTGGTCCAAAACATGGGCCTATATATTTCTCATTCACGGGAGGTATTCCTAGTATATCATGATCCGATGTAAGACGTAGTAACTAGAGCTGTAATTGAGTAAAATGGGGCCCCATGTGGGTTATTCCAAAGTATGGACACATATAGTTGACTTTCATAGTATGTATTCTTAGTTGAAATATAATATAATCTGCAAATTTTTAAAAACAATCCGATGTAAAATTTGCGTCCTTGAGGGGTAAAAGGCCATTTCTAAGGCCGCTACATTAAAAAGTGGTTCCATATAGATCATGTAGGTAATCTTAGTTGAAATATGACATGATATGCAAAATTATATCGAGATCGCATGTATGATGTGGGTGTTCTAGAGATGTGATAGAGCAGAATGGGGGTCAATTTGTATGGGGGTTATACCAAAATATGGACCCATATATTTGACTTTCATAGTATGTCTTCTTAGTTGAAATCTATATATATAAAAGAGTTGCGTGATTGAGTGACTGACTGATCACTCCCCAGACCAAACGGCTAAAGCTAGAATCATGAAATTTGGTGTGTACATTTCTCTTACCGTGTAGAGGTGTGATAAGACGGGATTTTTCGAAATTCGTACTTTTAAGGGGTAAAAGGGGTAAAAAGGGATAAAAATGGTACCACCGCAATGACCAAACGGCTGGGCCTAGAATCTTGAAATTTGGTATGGACATTCCTCTTGCGGAATGAAGGCATCCCAAATAGTGGCATTTGCAAAATTCGTACTTTTGTGGGGTAAAATGGGGCAAAAAGGGGCAAAAATGGTACCAACAATACGGCTGAAGCTAGAATCATGATATTTGGTGTGTACCTTTCTCTAACAGCGTATATATCAGACTTGAAGGGAATTTTTCGTAATTCGTACTTTTTGGGGGTGAAATCGGGTAGAAAGGGATAAAAATAGTACCACTGCAATGACCAAACGGCTGGGCCTAGAATCTTGAAATTTGATATAGACATTCCTTTTGCAGCATGAAGACATCCCAAGAAATGTTATTCGTAAAATTCGTATCTTTGGGGGGTCAAATGGGACAAAAATTATATCAACATCATGGCTGAAGCTAGAATCATGAAATTTTGTTTTTTATATTTCTCTTACAGCGAAGAGATCGGATTTGAACGGAGTTTTTCGTAATTCGTACTTTTAAGAGGTAAACTGGGTTAAAGAGGGATACAAATTGTACCACCGCAATGACCAAATGGCTGGGACTAGAATCTTGAAATTTGGTAAAAAAAATCCTTTATAGCTTCAACGCGCCCAAGAAATTTTTTTTCATAATTCGTACTTTTTGGGAGTGAAATCGGGTAAAAAGGGATAAAAATAGTACCAATTAAATGGATGCAGCTGAAACCATAAAACTCGGTGTCTACATCCCTCAAAATGTTTAGAATCGCAAAATAAAGGAATTTTTCGAAATTTGTACTTTTAAAGGGAAAAGGGGATAAAAAAGGTACCAACAACACGGATGACGCTACAATAATGAAATTCGGTGTGTATATTCGTTTTACAGCGCACATCACTAATAAGAAAGCATTTTTCGAAAGTTGTACTTTTAAGGGATTAAATGTGATAAAAATTGTACCACCGCCCTAACTAAACAGCTGGGCCTAGAATCTTGAAATTGGGAACGGGCATTACTTTTATAGCACGAATGCGACCAAGAAAATATTTTTCAAAATTCGTACTTTTTGTGGGTGATATCGGGTAAAAAGGGATAAAAATGGTACCAATCAAACGGATGGAGCTGGAATAATAAAAACCCTTAGAAACGCAAAATGACCGCATTTTTTGAAATTCGTACTTTTAATAGGTAAACGGGGAAAGGGGATAAAATAGGTACCAACAACACGGATGACGCTACAATAATGAAATTTGGTATGTATATTCATTTTACAGCGCAAGTCAGTGATAAGAAGGCATTTTTCGAAGTTTTTAATTTTATGGGATTAAATGGGATAAAAATTGTACCACAGCCCAGACCAAACAACTGGGCCTAAAATCATGAAATTCGGAACGGGCATTACATTACAGCACAAATGCGACTAAGAAAACAATTTTTCAAAATTGCGTACTTTTTGTGAGTGAAACTGGGTAGAAAGGGATACAAAATGGTACCAATCAAACAGACGGAGCTGGAATCATGAAATTCGGGGTCTGCATCCCTGAAAATGCTTACAAACGCAAATTGAAGGCATTTTTCGAAATTCCTACTTTTAAAGAGTAAACGGGAATTCGGGGATAAAAAGGTACCAAGAACACGATTGACGCTACTATCATGAAATTCGATGTGTATATTCGTTTTATAGCGCAGACCACTGATAAGAAAGAATTTCTCGAAATTTTTACTTTCAAGGGATTAAATGGGATTAAATTTGCACCACGGCTGAAGCTAGAATTGTGAAATTCGGTGTGTATATTCCTCTGACCGTGTAGACGTAAATGTATACTTTTAAGTAGAAATCGTAACAACAAGCGATTAAAATGGTACCCGCCAATGTATCAAATAAGTTATATATTACTCTGACGTGCAATACAGAAGTATTGCATCAAAATGTGTACTTTAAAGGTGGAAGCTGATCAAAAGTGATAAAAATCGAACAAACCAAATTGGGGAAATTGGGATAAAGATGGTACTAATCAAAGTTTTTAGCCGGAATATGAAAATAATGTT